>OZ020605.1:12105854-12535719 GCA_963971545.1 Philophylla caesio
ATGTATCGCCGTCTTGTTGAAACCAAAGGTCGTTCTCATCGATTTGCAAACGTTGTTCCAGAGTAAGTCTGTTCATTATGAAATGGCAAACCAAACTGAGTATAAATCCAGTAACAGCTGCCAAAAAGACCAACCCCGAATGTTTGATGTAACCCTTACGGGCCGTACACATAAGACTCTCGCTTTGCTTTGCTTCAGAGTTTCGCTTTGACAGAAAAGTTAAAGTACAGATGTTATATGAGTGCTGCTAAATACAAGGCGAGAAAAGTAAAGCAAAGCAAAACGAAGCAAAATCATGGCGAACTCTCAACTTTTGTACACTTTGACAACCAACTGTTTGCATTTCCATTTTATTTTGCGTGCATATACACACGATTTAGAAAATTTACTAGTATTTCATAGTTTTTGCGTGTATAATTACTTTTAAAAAGATAAAAGAAGAGAAATATTAATAAATAGCAAATAAAACACCTCTTTGATCGGTTTTTATTTATCTTGTCGAAATATGCTCGGCCTCAATATAGTTTATTACACTCGCGACTTTGGTAGCATAACTACCACTTAATTATATAAGTAAAACTCATTTCTTAATATTTTATTAAACAAAATATTTGGAATAGACACAAATAACAATTGAAAACAAACCACTAACGTAGAAACTGTCAAAGCGTTCTATGTAGCAAACCTTCTACACCTCATGCTTTGTTGTTAAATTTCGAATTGTCAAGTAAAGCGAGGAAAGTTGTATGTGTACGGCCCTTTAGGTTCGTATATGAATGCGAGCAACAGAAATGGACGTTCGTGGAGTAGCGAACCATCCACGAACGTCCATTTCTGTTGCTCGCATTCATATACAAAGCTTAGCCTCATTTAAGAACGCGCGATGTTTGATTCTCCATCACATACGAGTACGAGCGCGAACATTAACGCATTTTTTCTACCTAACGTACGAGAACGCGAACGCGAACGAACTGAATTTGTTTTTTTGTTCATGAGAAAATTAATCCTGGTTTATTAAGATTCTTATATATTTTTAAATTCCACTACATGCCCTTGTCATACCACAAGGAATATCAGTGTCAGCTCAAGCTCTGACTTGCAGCTAAATAATCAATATAAAGTCCTTTAAAGTGTTATTACATATGTAAATATATTTTCCAACGTTACCCATTTCATATCAAGGGATGACAAATTATATAAATAAAAATATACAAACGTTGGTGAATAAATATGTACATACCTACATGGACCACAAGGAATTAACATATATTTTTAATCACTGTGTACTTACGCGCGTTAAAGTTACGCCCAACGACAAAGCCGGTGTCATTCTGAAGTAGTTACGCTCCTCCGTTGCTATATTGGAAATAACTTGTTCCTGACTTTCAACGGTCGTGGCGCCATCCTGAAGATATGTTGTGCGATAGGTGTAGGTTGTTAAGCATATTTTCGTCACAAATTGATTGAGATCAACGGGTGTCGAAAAATTTACCTGGAACAGACATATGTATATACATCTGTGTAAAAGTAAAAAATTATATAAGCAGATTTTCTTATGCAACAAGGCCGACGTAAGGGTTATTCAGCCCTATCGCTGTGTATGTATGATTTTTCGTAGATTCTGCAAAAAAGGCATCACTGAGTACGAATGGCTACGTCATAGATTCGTATATTCGTAATTCGTAGAGTTGCACCGATGAGTTCAATTGTAGCGCAATTTCGTAGATTTTTCGAAGAATTTGTTTACGACGTGTTTTGGTAGTCGGAGAAAATCTTAAAACTAATATTCAGAAGGAATATCCACATTATTTCAATAATATATAATAAAACGAAAACATAGTGAAATTGTGAGTATTAAATTTGATAAACAATTTTCATTTAAAGCAATTTTTTTTATTGTTTGTTGTTTTCTATTTGAGGTCAAACATTTTAACAATGCGATCGGAATACGCTCAGTTGCTAGAATAGTTGCAGGAATATTCAGAATTCGGAGTAGATAACACTAAATTCAAAAAGGAGCAGGTGGACAACTTTTGGACATCATTTTACACCCGGAAAACAATATCGACAAATGTCTAAAATTTTTGTTGTAGTTGAATTTTTCGATAGGGTAGGAATCTACTGAATTTTGGTTTTAAGACAAACCGGTTACGGCGTTGTACGTTGAACGAACGAAAAACGACACTAAAGGTGACACAACGCCGAAACCGGTTTATCTTGGAACCATACTTGACAAGGGATAAAGGAAAATCGTACCAAAATTCAGAAAATGTCTTAAAGTTTCAAATATTTATAAAAAAAAATTGTGAATTCACCGACTGATCCCATTGTGTCGACAGTCTTGCAAAATACATACCGGTTCTGTATTTTGTGATGGCATTACAAGTATCATTTGATTCTTTAATGTACTCGCTGCCAAAGTCATGGGCCTGTAGACAGCTTGGCTTGGTACAACACGCAATTTAAGATTTTGTTGTTCTTGAGGCGAATCTTTGGTCGCGAGTTCAGACGCAACATCAGCGCCGGGAAGTGTTGTCCTACTTTTATCACTGGCAATGATCACTTCAACGCCATTCGACATCACACGCGTCGCTAAATTATAGCGAGCCTCGTCTAAGAAGTCATCCATTACATTATCGGTGTTCGTGAGGTTAACAGCTTCGTTGAATGGTTCGGAAGCGTAGTCGGCAACCTTGACAACAACAACATAATATTACTGAGCGATTTTGATAAAATTTCATTTAAATTTTTTAATTAAATATTTACCATGCGAGGAAACTTGTCATCTTTACTGGTATTTTCATTGAGGCTAATGAGCTGTTTGAACTGGATATGTGGGTACCCAGTTGTACCAATTCGTTCACTCGATACACTGGTAACATCCGTCGCCACTTGGAAATTGTGTTTCTCAAGTACCCGATCTAAGCTGCTACGGAAATCTGAAATATGTACATATGTGCCCTAAGTTAAAAAAATGCGCAAAATTGCTCTTTCTGGAAAGGTCAAATATATTTCGCCAAATATGTACATGGAAGAAGAAACAATATATGAATATAACTTTGCATGTCAATATATAAGACAAACTATTTAGCCGGGATGTAAAATGAAACGGTGACATCTAACAATGACAATGAGTTTCATGCTCAGAAAACCTTTTATGGATGGATGGATGGATGGATTTGGGGTAGGCCGGAAAACCCAAATATGAGTTTACCAAGCACTCAGACATAGTTGCGCATTGTACTTGAGGCCTGTAAATAGGATAAACAGGATGAGGAAGAAGGGGTGGGTGGGGAGCCATAGGAGCAAAACTTACCCGATTCTTTAACGAACCTGCGTAGTCCGCTGAGGGATAGAGAATGTACCTTTTCCATTCTCAGGACATCCGACCCAAAGATGCGCCACCTGAGTCTAGAGAACGCCGGGCAGCTTCAGAGAAAATGCTCTAAACTATCCTCTTCCTCAAGGCAAAATGCGCATAGCGGATCGTCGATGATACCTATGGTGACCATGTGTTGCCCCTATGGATTGTGCCCCGTTATCAGTCCTGTCAAAGCTCCCAGCTCCCTCCTCCTCAGGTTGAGGAGAAATTTCGCCACTGCTCTATCAGGCCTTTTCAGAAAGCACTTAGTTATTTTGCAGGAGTCAGTACTGCACCAACGGTCCTCATGAGCTTTGCTCATAAGTTCCCTTATGTACCTGACAGTTACCGCCATACTTGATCCGATGATTGGTTCCGGTCCAACTGAACAGTCCGAAGACCCGTGGTTTGCCACCTCATCGGCGACCAGTTCGTTGCCTTGAACACCACAGTGTCCCGGCACCCACACAAGCTTAAACTAATTCCGTCTTGCAACATAGCGCCCGTAAGGGGGGGTGCGATAAAGCCATGCGAGATAACGCCATATGGCTTTATCTCCCATCGTATTGAGAGAAGAAGCCATATGGCGTTATCACGCATCGTATTGAGAGATAATGACATATTTTTTTTTTGACAATTGAGAGATAAAGCCATACGGCTTATGAATGTCATATTGCATCCACGTGTTTTGTGAGTAAAATGGAAAATAGTGAAATAATTTGTGAATATAAATTATTTCCGGGTTTCAGAAAAAATAGTTCGTTATTATTAATAGAAAAAGAAAACCAAATTTTCAAGTATAAATATTCTAATAAAAACATAAAGTATTATTATTGTTATGGGGATAAATGTACAGCTGGAGTTGCCATTGATTGTAATAGTACAAGATATTGCCGTAAAACAGGAAAAAGCGGCAAGAACGGACACAATCATGGCGAACAAAGTGCTTTAATTGAAAAATTAAAATTGATAAATTCGATAAAAAATGAAGTGATGACTGCTTCATTAAAACGTTCAAGTGTACGGGATATATTTGATGCACAATGTAAAAAATTTAAGGAAATAGCACATGCAGTGGAATTCGGGAACTTATGTTCGACTCATGTCACCATTATAAAGTTTGTAAAATATGCTTCCAAATAATGAAAGAAAACAATAAAGCAAAAGGCGTAAAAACATTGTGCCCTATTTGCCGTATGGTAATAAAAGATGCAAAACAAATATTTTCCTAATAGAATTAAAATTAAATGTTATTATATATCTACAGTTTTATTGAAATTTTTGTTTCTGTAAATCTATTTGTTACATCTAGTTTTTGTTTTCAAGTCGTTTTTTTTTTGTTCGAAATTTATTCTTGAAGTAATGTTAAGTTTTTTTTTTTTTAATTTAAACCATACTCCTGAAGAATACTTAGATGCTTCAAATGAAAATGATGCTCAAAAGGAAACATTTTTAGTTTGAAATAAACATAAAAAAAAGTAAAACTTTGTTTTTTTTTTTTAAATGGTCAGTGGGAAATTCGCAAAAATTATTACCTTTTCAAATGATTTCTAATCACAACAATTCTTTTTTTGTCAGTGAAATATAATTATTTTTCTTTTCACAGAATTTTTACACCTCTATTAGAACATTTTGTAAAAGGGAAAATCATTAGGTTTTGTTTTTTCAGTGAAAACTAAGGATTTTCTCAATGAAAAGTTAGAGGTTTTCTTTTACAGGGAAAATTGTTATTATATTGGCTTTCAGATTCTCGGATATAAGAAACATCGCCAAAATAAACCTTTTAAAATAAAATATCAAATGAGATCTAAAGCCATGTGAGATAATGCCATATGGTCTTATCGCTTTTTGCGATGGGAAATAAAGCCATACAGAAATTTTGACAAAAATATGGCTTTATCACTCCTCGAATTGAGTTATAAAGCCATATGGCGTTATCTCGCATGGCTTTATCGCACCCCCCCGCCCGTAATGCTTATGCACACACTTCTTTGTAATCTGTTCAGCATAGAGACCGTGGTTTTCCCCATGGTTCTACGCCACCATACCACAGCAGAGTACATGACTATCGGTCTGATTAAGGCTGTGTATACCCAAAGTACCACAGCCGGTCGCAGACCCCAAGTCTTGCTAAAGGTTCTCCGACACTGTCCGAAAACTTTCAGCGCTCGATTTACCTTCAGTTCGACATGAGTTTTCCACGTCAGCTTGCTATCTAGAGTTACCCCTAAATATTTCACTTCCCCGGAAAGACTTACGTCTACGCCTCTGAGCACCGGAAGGTTGAGACCTTTCAATTTTCTATTCCGCGTAAACAAAACTATCGTTGTCTTGCTGGGGTTGACAGCAAGGCCTTGCAGGGTGCACCATTCATCAATCATATTTAGGATTCTCTGTGTCTTGGCACAGACTTCCCTGGGAGACTTTCCTGACGTCAAAGCACACACATCTTCAGCGTAGGCCTATATGTGGGCGAAACTTTGCATTTCCGTTAGTAGAGAGGGCATCCTCTCCCAACCTCTGCCGTAGTAGAGAGGCCAGTTTCTTCCCCAACGGTCAGCAATCTTAGGTCTTTTATACTTTGCATTTAAACGAAATACTTGAAATTCATAGCTTACTCCACATCGCACTAACTCAGCTTAAAATTTTTGGCATAGTGATTGAATTTAAATCTATTAGTTTAATCACTGAACTGGTAAAAAATGCTTTAACCCGCATATCGTCCCGTTTCTGCGTTAACCACGTATCTACAATAGAACAATTTTTCAGAAACAAAAAAAAAACGTAATTTTTTTTTTAGTAATACAAAATGTTTTTACTTGAACTCATGTCATATGAATGTAGATACGAGGAAAAAGAACTAATAAAAAAAATATTACCGTTATGTTATTTTGACATATGAATTGTCAGTCCACATTCGGTTATAGCTTTTCAGTGCTGCCACATAAAAACCGATTTTCTCAAAAAATGTAGATACGTGGTTAACGCAGAAACGGGACGATATTCACCCTTATCGTGAGTTTCGTTTTCGCCCGAAATAGTTAAATTTTCACTGTTCGATTTTTATACATTTCTGGCAGACATTTTTCGCTTTCGAACATTGTTTCCCCTTATCGCCAACAATTATTTCGGGCGGATTAATTTAATCAATTCGTTTTTTTTTTGGGAGTTGAAAAATTTTTACACATTCAAAATGTAAGTAATTTTATTTAAATTTTTGTACTCAAAATCGCCCATTCAAAGAACAAAACAATTAACAAAGTTCAAAGAGAGATAGTCTTAGGTAAAATGCTGAATAGTGTGTGGCCTGCAATTAAAAATGAGTCCAAATGGAAAAGGGTAAACAATTTATAACTTTAATGTGCTCAGAAATAAACTTTTTAGACTGGCCAGAAGCGGTATATCTTCCAGCATAGGCCGCTTTACCCACTACGGGAATAATATAGTCTCGTTAATTTTGACAATTTCTTACCGGATCTGACTAAAAGACGATGGCGCCAGCCCAATTTCAAACCTCTTTCCTACACCTTTATATTATACACCTTAAGCGAAAAGTCGCAGGCAGTGGGGAAGCTGCGGAACAGAAATTGCAGTATTGCTGGTGGCACTGAAGAGGTTAGCACAGATCTAATAAATACTTGAACGATTCTTTATTGACTTTTATATTTCAAAGATCTAGAAAATTGATAAATTTTGTCATATTACTATTGAATTTGAATTATTTGATAACTGTACACTTCAATTATACACACGAAACTCGCAATAGGCATATTGTGCGAAAGGAGAGCATATTTGGTCCTACAGTGGGAAAATCCAGCGAATACGGAGACATCTCCGACAATGAACTAAGAAGGCTGATTGGCTTTGCCCGAGCTCAAAACATAGTACTGTGTATGTAGCACCAGGTTTCGGCATAAGAAGATTCATTAAACCGCATGGCTGCGTGGTCTTTAAGCGAGAAATGATAGGCTGGGAAGAATCAATGAGCTTCTTAAAGCAACGCTTGGCAATTTTAGCCGATATTCTTATATAGTATATTCCAACTGTCTGTTACTCGTAAAATTAAGTTTTATAGTTTGCAAATTATGTACTCATGGTAGTACTATTACACAAAACAACTAGCGGAACTAAAGGTTTCGGCTCGAAATGTTTTATGGGGATATTAATGGAAAGGCGCTCAAATTAATGGCAACCATTGTATGCAGCCGCTCATGCGGCATGAAACTCTGAGAACTTAGATTAAATTAAAACACTTTTTTACATACTTGTTCTTATATTTAAAATTTTTTTTTTGGTGTTTGAAAGCTCAACAATGTAAATAACCAATTTATAAGCAGTGTTAACATAACAAAAATTAAACAATTAAAATTTAAACTTGTAAAGTGTTAAAATGTGCTATTATACAAAAATATACATATACAAAATATAAAGGCATGTATGTACACAGAAAACTTATATCTACGTGTGTAACAGTACTTAAATTTACAATTTGTTAATTCTTAAAATTACATATAAGTAAGTAAGTAGGCACATATGCTTGTGTCTGTTGGCCTTTGGCAAAACAACTTATGTTGACTACGTATTTACTGCTCCTATCAAGTTTAATTTGTATGCTTTTGTGTGCCAATTATTATTATTCAATATATTTAAATTTTTTTTTAAGAAAAACAATTTGTTGTTGTTCATAATAACTACATATTTTTGTTGAAGAAGTTTATAAGTTTATACCCAATGTGATCATTAGAGCTGCCAGATGACCGGGTTTCAGACTGTTTGTCCCGGTGACCCGGTCCAACGTAGATTATCAGAAATTCGAAATTGCGATATACATAGTTACATTAGCAATTTAGCCAAGTCAGACATTTTGAAATAGGCTATAAAATATTTGATTGAACTTATATTTACTTACCCTTGCCTGGGTACACCCTTAACGAGGCCATCATAATTTTTTTATATTTATTTTTCTTTCATTGGAATTCTGATACTTTCCATACAAGCCCAAGTTTTAATTTTTTTTAAACTGAAAAAATTATTTAAACAAAATGTCATTCAAATATAAAACTTTACAAAATGCAGAGAACGTACATTACAGAGAAGCTTCAACACCGAAAGACGGTGTGAATTGTCAAAAACCATCAAAATTGCAATAGGCAAGTTCACCACTTTTGCAATGGCGGCGAAAAATTGAGAGCGATATATTAACAGAGCTGAGCAAGGCCGACATTTTTAACATAACATGCATTTTCTCGATTATGTGTTGATTTCTGATTGAAATTAACAAAAATAATGATAAATTACAAAATATGTATGAAAATGTGTATTATTTTAATATGTTCGCCCTACGAGTCGATTTATATTACATATGTTTATGCATATGTGCATATTGAAAACCATACAAATACACTTTGTTTGTTAGAAGTTATGTACATGTTCACAAGCTCTTTTGGCCGACGGCATTTTACATGCGAATTTTCAATAAAGGAAAACGATTTTCCTTAAATGATGAATTTTAAACTTTATTCATGTTCATAAAATATGTAGGTTGACAATTACATACATACATACATGTTTAATGTGTGTACTAGGTATGTCTGCTTAAGATTTGCTATAATTGCTGTGCACAAAGGCAAATGTTGATTTGCCGACGGCATTTTACATTCTCAGATATTGGTAGATAATTTTTTAGTTTTTCAAATAAGTAATGACTTTAATTCGGTATATATTTACGATAAATTACTGCAAATCATTTCCTATAGATGAATGTAGGTACATATGTATGTATGTATATACTATGCATAAGATTAGTTCATACATATGTACATATGTATGTATGTAAGTACAAATAAGTATACGTAAATAGTACCCATGTTATATGTACATATGTATGTATATACTAAGTAACAATAATTATAAGATAAGTTATTAATTAAACCTCAGCGTAATGCAAATCAATATTTTGCACATTATTCAAATGTATTCATATTATAATACATTATATAACTGACCTACATCACAATGCCAATATATGTATGTACATACAAATTCAAGGACAAATGACGTCCGCATACATACAATTATACGTACAAATTGAAACATATCGACATGTGCACACTTCTGTCCTCACTTCCCTCACAATTGCAAACTCAACAGTTACGCCGGCGCCATTAATCCTACACGATTTCATTCATAAACTGCGCGTGCGTAAAACTCATTTCATTCATAAATTGCAGCACAACTTAAAATCTGCCAGCGAAGCACATTTTTCGCGATCTTGCAAAAATTTATAAATTTGAAGATTTTTGTCTTCAGCTTTGTAAGTACAGGGGCGTTCGCTATTTATGGCCCAGTCCGGCAAATTTGTAGTTAACAGATAATTAAAAATACTTATATTATGCATTGTTCACCTAATACGAGATTAATTTACCAAATTTATATCTAATTTATCAATACTTAACCATTACAAACCATTCTTTTGTAAAAAACGATTGAAAATATATCAATGCATTCGGTATAATTTCGCAAAATAGGCTTTACCAGAAAAATTACTTAGCACATCTTCATCACCTCCATACGCGCTGTGTACATTTGTATGAGGACATATAATCATAAAGTCATTAAGATCAACTTTATTCGTTCGTTTTATGTTACAAACTGTTACTTATTTTTAACATTACATGGATCCAAGCTTAGAATCTAGGTTTACATTAAATAAGAACAGAAATGTTAAAGAGGCAACGGAGTAACTTACGCTAAAGAGACATAATTAAGAGTAAGTATTAGTTAACTATTAAGATAAATAAGAAGATTAATAAGAATATAATAAAGAGAAAGGATGGTGGGATAAGTCAGCATGTGACTCCTCCCCACTTAAGATATTTTCGACCTCGAAAATGTTTATTTACATAAGTTTTCTTGAATTCAAAGTTAATTTATTATGTATATTATATTAGATATAATGTTTAAAGTAAATTCACAAAAACATTTTTACATATTATTGAAATTTATATTTTCTCTTAAGTTGTGCCTTATAGTACTTTGTTTTTCGGTTATTTGACATATCTATAACATAGTCACCTTGCCTATTAAACTTATCTAATTTCTTATATTTAGGTTTATTTTTGGGAATTTGCCTATTTCTCACAATATCGTCTAAATAATTTGATTCATGGTCTCTATTTTCGTTTAATTTATTAATTTTTTGAATTTTTTCCGTTTCAAATTCTTTACTCAAATGTTCTATATAGTCTCTATCAAAATTTTTTTGTAAAAAGTCAATTGGCCTTTTCTTTGTTGTGGAATGAATTGTATTGTTATAAAAGTTGAATATTTTAAAAAGCTTATCTTCTAAGTCTAAGTTCTTATAAGTTTTGTCTGCCTCCATTATTCTTAAGTGCTCGTTTAACGTACCATGTAAACGTTCAATATCAGAATTGCCAGTCTTCATATAGGGTGTGGTTGAATGTGTTTCAATATTTTCTTCCTTTAAAAACAAATTAACAGCACTGTGCAATATACAACTTTCATTGTCAAATATGAGTTTATTCATTTTTCCTAAATATTGTATGCGTTGTTTTAACGCTTCTAAAATGGCAACCCAATTTCTGTCATTTAATTTGTGGAAAGTAGCATATTTCGAAAATTTATCTATAGTCGTTAAATACATTTTATTTCTACAAGGATACCAAATATCTATATGAACAATATCATTAAAATATTTTGGAGTTTCTGTAATTCTAAATGGAATTTTAATGGGATTTCTATCATGTTTGGCTTCTTTACACACGGTGCAATTACTTATTACCCAAGTAATTGTTCTATACAATTTTGGGTAGAAATATTTATTTTTTAGTTCTAAGAAAACTTCTTGTATTCCTCTGTGGTTATTACGAAGATGTTCGTTTTGAACAATTGTTAAAATTTCATTTTTGTCGGTTATTTCTATTAGCTTTAGAGTCGACCTATATAAAGTTAGGTTACTATTGTGAAAATTTACGTAAATATTTTGAAATTTTAAAAATAGATTGTCATCTTCACAATAAATACACATTAGTCCCTTGCTCAATAAGACTTTTTCCATGATTTTCTTCAAGTTGGATATTTCTGTTACTATAATATGATTTTGGCATTTTTTGTTAATTATTTTCGTAAAAAATTGTTCATTTTGACCGTAACTTAAGTATATTTGATTTTTATAATAGTTAATGGATTTCTCAGTAATAAATATATAATCTAGATTATCTTCTAGTGCACTGTGAATAGTTGCATCGGTGGACCGTATTTCTATATCATCATTTTCCTCATTGGATTTATTTTCTTTATTATTTAGTATATAGTCAAAATTTTCTTCAAATACAGTATTAGTTTTTTCAGTGCTTTTACTTTCCAGCTGATTATGAAATATATTACTGTTTCTATAATTTTTACCTATTTCCGGATACCTACTTAAGGTATCAGCGACAACATTGTCTTTTCCCTAAATGTGGCTTATATCAAAATCGTACTCATTGAGAAGAATTTTCCACCTTTGAAGCTTCATGTTCGGTTCTTTTATGTTGTGTAACCAAACCAAAGGTTTGTGATCAGTTTGTATAGAAAATCTTCGACCATACAAATATGTCCGAAAATGCTTCACAGACCAAACTAAGGCAAGTGCCTCTTTTTCGATTGTAGAGTACCGAATCTCATGGTCAGACAATGTGCGCGATGCAAAAGATATCGGGTGGCCATTCTGGCTTAATACTGCACCAATAGCGAACTGTGATGCATCTGTCGTAAGTGTAAATTTTTTATTAAAATCCGGTGAAATCAAAACAGGTTCATTCGTTATTAATTTTTTAAGGGTTTCAAAAGAATTTAGAAAATCTGTATTTTTAAAATCTAAGACTGCTTCTTGTTTTAAAAGGCGAACCATGGGGTAAGCTACCTTGGCATAATCGCGGATAAATTTTCGATAATACCCAGTAATACCTAAAAATTGCTTAATCTATTTTACGTTAGTTGGCGGTTGCATTGCGTTAATAGATTCTACTTTCGAAGGATCAGGTTTGATACCATCACCTGACACGACATGACCTAGGAATTTTGTTGTTAATGCAGCAAACTGACATTTATGGAACTGAATTTTGAGATTAGATCCACGAAGTGTACTAATATCTTTTTAATGGACTCAATATGCTCTTCGAAGCTAGTAGAAAATATGAGGATATCGTCTAAATATACGACGCATATCTTATTAATGTATTCTCTAAGGACATGGTTTATTAGTCGCTGAAAAGTTGCAGGAGCCGTTTTGAGCCCAAAGGGCATACGAGTAAATTCGTAATGCCCATCAGCAGTAGAAAAGGCTGTTTTGGCTCTATCATCTGAGTGAACTTCTATTTGATAGAAGCCTTTAGCTAAGTCGATGGTACTAAAATATGAACATTTTCCCAACTTATCGAATATGTTTTCCATATTCGGAATTGGAAACCTATCATCAACCGTCTGCTTATTTAATTTACGGTAGTCGATTACAATTCGCCATTTTGGTATTCCACTATTGTCAGCTTTTTTAGGTACTACCCATAAGGGCGAATTGTAAGGACTATTACTCCGTACTATAATATTATTAGCCAACATCTCTTGAATTTGACGTTCTACTTCCTCCCGATGTATCACAGGATATCTGTATAATTTACTATAAATAGGAGTATCGGTTTTAGTAATTATTCTATGTTGTATATCTGTTGTAAAAGGTAGCTTTTCGCCATCTTTGTAAAATATGTCCTGATAATTATTTAACAAATTTCTTAAGACATTCTCGTCCGTAGCATTTAAATGTTTGGCAAATAGGCTATGTAAAGGGTCATCCTTTCTTTCTTCTTCACAAAGAAATATTTGCAGATTCGCATTTTTCAAATCATCCACGGTTAATTCTTCTTCTTCACTAAAAAAAATTGGTATTGTTGTATTATATGTTGTCAACTTCCTGTTTTTATAATTAATTATAGCCCCTATCTTAAACAATATGTTGTTACCTATAATGCCATCGAAATATTTATGAAAAGAAAACTCGAGGAAATTAACAAATAAACCTTCTTGCTTAAATTCTTTAAAAATCGGTATACTGTATTCGGTACTTACTGGTACATTTTGGTTAAATGTTCTTAATATATAAACAGATGGAGTCACTCCCCATTTCGGGTTGCAAAGTTTGGGATTTATTATACTATATTCTGCACCAGTATCTAAGATAAACCGTAGCTTTTTAACATCCGTGTGTATTACTATATAGGGTAGTTTTCGTGTCCGCCAAATTGAAAATTTTCATACTTTTCGTTTACTCCTATGTCCATTGTTTCTACTTGTGATTGGTTTTGAGAAATATTATTATTCGGGTTAACATTCCAATTTGGGTTAATATTAGTACTACGATGTACTATATGGCTAGCTGGGTTATTATTCGATCTAGGGTAATAACCTTGCGATCCAATCCTTTGGTAACTGTTGTTGGAAGTTTGTGTAGACTGTGCTGGAAAATTTGATTGACGAATGTCATTGTTTTGTTGACTATTTTTTTGTTCGTATCTAGTTCTGTTATTGTTATAATAATGTTGCTGTTGTTGTATTTGACCTCGAATGATATTGTTATTTTCGTTTTGCTGTGTATTTCCTCTATTATTTCTCTGATTTTGTGAATGATTAAAAAAATTTAATCGATTGTGGTTATATTTAAGATAACCATTTGTTTTAATTATGTCATATGCTTCTTTCAAATGTTTGGGGTTTCTGCTTACAATTATGCTCTTTACTGGTTCTGGCAAACCATGTTTAAATGAATTCAGAGCAATTCTTGCATTGCTTTCGCTAGTTACCTGTGGGAAACTATTCGCACTTAAATACAATGCATTATTCAAACGACACAACAACGTATTTAGTTGGTTATAAAAGTTTTCAATAGTCGAATCACATCGACATGCCCTAATCTCATCAATTAATTCATCAACCGAAAATCTCTCACCATGATTATTAATTAAGATTTGTTTAATGAGAGGCCAGGAATCAGCATTGCCATTAATTAGGAGTGATCTCCTTGCATAACAAAGTCTTATAATCCAACGGAAAAGATTCTAAAATAAGAACCATTGAATCAATCCTTTCCAAAAAATTAAGTAATGCATCTCTGTCCCCATCGTAGTTGGGTATGCTATTAATATTAGTAGTAATAAGTTTAAATTTAGAGTTAACGTCTAAGCTATCCATGTTTTTTTTTTTTTTTTTTTTATAATACAATACTAGAATAAAGTAATAATAAAGTCTAACCTATCTGCTCTTAAGTATTTCACTGCATTTGTTGTTGCACTCCTTCCTCTGCTTAAGCTTTATACATATACGCGTACACTGATATCCAAGTCAAAGTGCTTGTTGTAGTAAGATTCACTTAGCTGCTGTTTAGTTGACTTCCATTTGAACTTGACTTCATTTAACCTCGTTGTCGCAATACGCGAAATTTGAAAAAGGATTTGTTGTTGCAAATCAGTAGCTTCAAGCTCTTGTTGTAAAGGTCACTGATTTTGAGTAACCTTTATTTACCCTTGTCTTCAATTGATCTCTGTGATTAATATTTTTTGTCTCTCAGTCACCTTCACTTGACTTTATTGTTTTTGTTTTACGCTCACAAGCAGTTTGGCTGTTCTTTTTTTTTTTTTTTTTTTTTTTTTTTAACGGCTTAAATGTTGTTTGTTTTTGTAATTATAACTACATTGATGTTAAATTGTTTTTGCATTTCCTTCTTCTGTTATTTGCACTTGTCACATGCTAAATTGTTTTTGCATAAGTCTTTTTCAAGGTGACCTCTACACAGGTTCCATTGTTTTGTTGTTATTTTATAAATTTTTTTTTTTTCTTCGCTGTTTATTTGCTTTTGCATGTAGTCCTCTTTTACACTTGCTACGTTCAATTTTTCAAGGTGACCTTTAAATGTCTTTCATTTAAAGACCCATAGATGTATGTTTAAAAATAGTTTTTGTATATAAAACTGTTGAACTATGTATTTAATAAAACGTTTGTTTTTTTTTTTTTTTTTTTTGTTTTTTTAAATCACATTAAGTTGATTTTCTAACTTAAAATTTAGGCACTAACATTTTTCACACCAGTGCTATTAAACTTTTTACAAGTTCTTGATTCTTCTCCTTTTTATTAAGTAGTATGTATGCAGCTTCTTTGCCGTAAACGTTTTTGCACAATAATAAGCTTTACGCCGTTTTTATTTTAAACTTTTTTCTTTTTTTGGTTCGAAATCGACTGCGCCAATCATAAAGTCATTAAGATCAACTTTATTCGTTCGTTTTATGTTACAAACTGTTACTTATTTTTAACATTACATGGATCCAAGCTTAGAATCTAGGTTTACATTAAATAATAACAGAAATGTTAAAGAGGCAACGGAGTAACTTACGCTAAAGAGACATAATTAAGAGTAAGTATTAGTTAACTATTAAGATAAATAAGAAGATTAATAAGAATATAATAAAGAGAAAGGATGGTGGGATAAGTCAGCATGTGACTATATATATATGTAAATATGTCGTCGAATTTTGTCGCATTTGAACAACAGTGTTGGTCATCACTCCAATTGCCACACATTTACTGCTATTTCTAGTCGGAGTAGGAAATCTACTACATTGAGAAAAGTAGCAACAGAAATTGATAATACATTTTACTTTCAGATTACTTAAAATATTTATTACCAAATATCTTAACTTAATATTTATTATGCCATAATATATTATTGATTTTCTCCTAGTTACATGTCTCTGAGAGATAAAAACGTATCTTTTTGTACTACTGCAATTTTCCTTGCACATAGTGCGAAACGAAAACTATTTGCACCCAACTCTAATTTATGGTGGTGGTTTTTTGCTTTCGTCATGCAGCAGAATTGTTGAAAGTCCGAGCAGAAGCAAACATTTAGAGCTCAAGGGCGGTTTGCGGGCACGTGAACAAATACGTCTGTATATATTTATATTTGTGTGTATATAAAAACATACGTGTGCTACCGAATTTGTGATTTCGGCGGTGTTTGCATGCTATTTGCTAGATTTCGATGTCTTCCCATAAGGATCCACCTTTTATAGTATAAAATATAGCTTTCATTTTAAATCTTTAATTAATAATAATCAATTAAATAGTTAATCATAATTTCATAAAAATAGATATACCTTGAAAAGAAAAAGAAAAAAAAATCATATTGTTACTAGAGAATATTTGAGAAAAATGTATTACGAAAATAGTTTTGCTGCAAAAAGAATAGCAAAAGTAATAATTACTAAATAGAAAATCAAAATAAAATAAATTAAATTAATATACACCTGCAACCAGAGAACGTACTGTAAAATATATACATAAATTCTCTCAATTACACTTCTCGCTTCAAAACTGTTAACTTTTGATGAGTTCTGATAATTGGTGAATTTGCTTACTACCTGTGGTGTACTTGCCTATTAGAATCAAGCTCAATTCACAGTAGAGGAACGAATCACGGAATAGACTGGAATGAAGCTTCTCTGTAATGTACGTTCTCTGACAAAATGTTTCTTTTAATTTTTTGAGTATACAAATTTGAGTTAAATTTATTACAAATCTCATGCGAGTAGAAAGTACTGTTGGAGAACTTTTTTTGGCAGAAGTTGTTGTGGTTTTCTTTCAAATTTAAATAAATTTGCTTTTCAATGGCCAAAAACTATTTCTGCTTGGTTTTTGTATATTTTTAGAGGAGGTCCTATAATAACTGAAAATAAATATGGCAAAAATTGTTTATTTTACATTTATGCAACTACAAAAATATTAGGTGCCGTGACTTCCTAGCTTGCAAAATATTAGTTTTATCGAAAACATAAGAAGTACTCTTTTAAATAAGTTGATTTCATTCCAATTAATTTTTTATATTACCAAGCGTATGGAAAATTACATTTTTTAAACATAAATTTTTTTAGTAAATCTCACACTTATTGGCAATAATAAAATACCATACAATTTTCCTTTAAACTATGTATTATTTTTTTTTGCGAGCTGTGAACCTTATATATTTGAAACTGCATAGCTTTTGTAAAAAAAAAATCAATGCCACGCGTCCAGTCACATGGATCTTTCTTCAAAATAGTCAACTTATATTGAAATCGAAAAAAAAAATGTTTTCATTAAAATATCATGGAACGATTCTTTTTCGTTATATGGAAGCAAATGCGACAAAAAAACATTCAAAAATCACAAGTGCCGCTGTTTTTTATAAGACATATGTATGTTTGTATACATATATTTGGCAACTTAAGGGGGTCTCCTCCTGTGATGCTAAAAAATAGGTGCTTTTTCGGGATTTTTTTTTGATGACAAGGAAATTATATAAATTGCTTAATCGAAAGATATATTTGAGACAAACTTTTAGCAATAATCTTAAAAAAAAAAAATCGAAAAAGTTACAAAATGGCGGAGTAAACAAAAGTGCACTGGAGCGTGTCTCTGATTAATTGGTCCAATTGTGTGCATGAAAGCATTCGTAATTCTCAACTGAAATAGAAATAATTTGTATCTCGTTAATTTTTATACTCTATATGAACCTCTATAAACCGGTGAAGACCGCAAATACATTTTTTTTCTCGTTTTGAATCTGGAAATAAAATTTTAAGTCGAAATTTTTGTATATTTTTTTTTGTTTACATTATGCAATTAATTGCATAAAACTGTGGTTCATATAGAACAGTTGTAATATTACACAAAATGCAAGTTGAATCGGGTCGATAGGTCAAAATGCGATTTTGAGAAAAAACGTTTTAAAGTTTTGGTACATTGTATATAGAAGTTCGACACGTGCACACATTACTGGCAATATCTCATAAAATACGAGGAATTCAGGGCTCTAAAAGGGAATGTTAACAGATAGTTTCGGAACATATTAAGCTGAAAAAACAAAAATCGACCGCTTCCTCGCCCAAGCACCCCTCCCCCCCTGAAACTCTAAATTATACTGCACACCTAAATCAATTACAGTTGAATGAAATTTAAAAAATGCGAAAATTTTCATATGATTATAAGATATACATAGGTAGCTGCTACAACAAACTTGATTTGTCTCACGAAAAGCATCTATAGCAATTTTCATTCGCCCCTTCTCAAAAACGTTCTGGATCCGCCCCTGATACGAGAGCATACATATTTATGGCCCAACGACCGTATGAATATAACACTGCCTGCTATCAAATAGTTGTGCACAGTACCATATGTGATAAGTATATTCACGTTGTGCCATAAACTCGAGTTTATGCGCCGTTCACAATTTTTTCGTTTAACTCCCTTCAAACAACAACCTTTTATTTGGTGTTAATAGACAATTCAACCCTTTTCTGGAACTGAACTTTGACGCGCTGCTGCAATTTTGGGTTTCACTGTTGGGAAAATTGTTCGAATTGCAGACAAACTTGGCAGCATTGTTTTTATGTTGTGCCAGTTCACATTAAACAAAGTACAGAAACAATTGTGCAATTACATCACAACCCTGAGCTAGTTAAACACCCACTGTGAATGCTTGAGAGTTGCTCATAAACACGAAAAGCTTTTAACTCGAGTTTATGCCGCAATATGAACATAGTCCTCGTATAAGTTTATAACAGTTTGTTCACTTGCCTTTTTCTTGTCTATCTAGGGCCATTACTACGACACTGAAGCCGGATTCCAGCTTTCGCTAACACTAAAACTATATCGTTAAAAAAATCTAAAATAAACTTTAGCAATGTTTAGGTATTTTCGCGATTCAGACATAAATTAGCATCGCTGAATATCTTTAAATTCTCTATTTTTGATAAATTTTTTGACAGATTTTAGCGATGAACAAGATGAACCGGATACAATGGATGAACTGTTCTTGACAGATTAAAGTCGTACAGATAAAATCCCGATTTCAGCGTATGTTTCGTCGCTAAAAATCTCCATTTTTTGCTAAAAGTAGTGTAAAATTAGCGACGTGAAAAATTTGATGATGATAAAAAGGTTAGACAACATGTAAAAGGTAATATTTGTATAATTTTTTGTTTAAAATGCTTCATTCTATAGAAAAATGTGTAATTAAAAGAACAGAATGTAAAACTACAATGGTAAAAGAAACCTTAAATATTTTTTGCAACATATGCCGGAATTATGGCAAGTTTTAGCTAAATTTTCGTGTGCCACAAATGTAAACAAAATCTGACATTTCTCTTCAACTACTCCAGCGACGGCTGTGAGGCTGCCAGAGCACACGTCCTAAGGGTAGAGCACTATTAGAGGCCCTGGCAAGCCTCGATGTCGTACTCCTAAACACCGGCACCGAACATACTTTTAGTCGAAACGGGTTTGGATCAATAATCGACTGGACCTTCGCAAGCGCCGCATTATACAGTTAAGTGGACTTAAAAATAAGTTCTTGCTTTACACAAAGCGAGCATTATGCAATTATCTGCACGATTAATAGAAACATAATTACGCCAAACAAACTCCAACATAATAGCATAGCTCGAGGTTGGAAAGCGAGCACTCTTGACCCGTACCTATTCACTGCAATGCTGCCATCTCGTCAATACAATGGATCCGCTAATAATAGAGCCAAAGAGATCATGACCGACATAAGTACCGCATGTGATGCAGCAATGGCAAGAAAAGCCTTAAATGGACACCATAAACCTGTTTATTGGTGGACATATGAGATTGGAGAGTTAAGGAAGCTATGCTTAAAAGCAATGCGAAAATACCAACGCGCAAGGGGCAGCCCTTGCTTCCCTCAATACAGAGAAGACTATAAAAGTGCACGCGACGATCTAAAAAAAGCTATCCAATGCAGCAAGCGCAGATGATTTCTGGAACTATGCGACGACGCAGATCGAAACCCCAGGGGCTCAGCATACAAAATTGTTACTAAAAAGCTAAAAAAAAAAATGATATGTCGCCGAGAAGCGCAAGATGTTTGGAAGTAGTTGTTGATACCTTGTTGGCCGTTGGGGAGGAAAACGGCCCTTCGTTTTGAATATGAATGGGGAGGTACAGTGCTCTTTCAAGCCCTTCCAATCGGATGAGGTTTTACTGGCCTTTAATAAACTAGAAGATGAAAAATCCCCAGAGCCCGATGAGGTGCCAAACAAGGCTCTAAAACTCGCGATGCGTTATCTTATGCCAGAGTTTGTAAAACTGTACCACATATGTTTTAACGAAGGTGTTTTCCCACAAATCTGGAAAATACAGAAATTGATTTTAATCCCTAAGCCGGGTAAACCACTAGATGATCCTTCTAGTCTTAGGCCTCTTAGAACTTGAGGTTCAAGAAAGGGAAGGTATCTCGGCTAACCAGTTTGGCTTCAGAAAGGCGAAATCTACAATTGATGCCGTATTAAGAGTGGTTGAAATAGCAAGAGAGGCAATTAGCGGCACCTTGTCGTGACGCTTGACGTCAAAAACGCCTTTAACACCGCTAGCTGGGCGAAAATTCTATACAGACAGGTCTTTCCTGGTTTCGAGGACGATATCGCGATAGTAGTCACTGCAAAGCATCTCAGTGATATAAAAGTTAAGGTGGACACATCAATCAGCATAATGAAAGAATGGCTAAACGCGTCCGGTCTGCGCCTTGCAGACCATAAGACAGAAGCAGTGATTATTTCTAGTAGGAAAAAGCCGGAAGAAGTGGTTGTAAATGTTGGCGGCCATATAGTGAAAAGCTAATCCTCCATTAAATACCTAGGAGTGTTTTGAAATATGCAAGGAACAAAGCAGCAGCAACAGTAACGGCTTTATCGAGAATAATGCCGAACACTCGAGGGCCTAAGCAGAAGCGGCGGCGGCTTCTAACCAGCGTTGTAACTAGCCAAATCTTATATGAATCCCCAATTTGGGCAAGCGCAATGGAATGCTTTTCTTTTTGACGGTGCCCCCGGATCTTCGTCCTTGGACGAAGCCAACCAACAAGGCTGCTTCGAACCTCGTCCGTTCCGATGGCCTCCTTTAGTAGTAGTGAAAAATGGAAGAAAGCTTGTTATGCAATAGCAGAAGAAATGAAGAGGTTGAGAACTCTCAATAGACAACAGTGCAACAGCGTAGCAGCGGCGACTCACCGCCTTCCCCCCCCCCTCCCCCCCCCAAGATGTAATGCTTGACGGTAGTCCCGTGGGGTGAGGAATTCGACGAAAACAGGTTCATCCTGGTTTCATGGGCCACTTGAGGGTAGTGAGCTGCCACAACGCCTCTGACTTGTGCCAATTCGTAGCAAAGTTTTTTTTTTTTGTGGATATCAGGCATGAAACAACGCGTGCAGAAAAGAGCACTCGGACTACATGCCGTCCATTGTACTGTTTTCAGTTTCCTTTTAATCTGTTTTAAATCTGCAGGATTTCCGAATAAATCTAAAAAGATTTTGAGGTGTCAAAGAGCTCAGGTGTTCGTTTCTCAACACGTCGCAATCAAATGCCTCATATCTAGTTCTTGCAAAGGCGGGGCAGAAGCACAGAAAGTGTTCCGCCGTCTCTTCCTCTTCATAACAGGATGGGCATATTGTAAGATGAAAAGAACAACACTGTCCGTGTTGTACTCGTCAACCCTTACATACTCCATATTGAACAAGCGATTTGGTTAGTAGCCGAGAATCTATCAACCGAGTAGCATCGTCAAACAGTGTCATTCATTTATTTTTACTTTAATTACATATAATATTTAAAACCATAATAATTTGTGCTATTAAATAATTACATAACCTTGACGCGAGTTTTATTATTTAATCGCCCATCTGACATAAAATCGTTTGTAAGAGGGTCGAGCAATGTCCCCTCTTACAGTTCAGAAGTGAGATTGCAAAAACCTAAGCAATCAATCGTCGCGAGTGCGTATGTTAAACTTTACAATCGATGTTATGCTTGTATGCATAAAGGAGTAAAGCATCGCGAAAATCGGCGTTGAATTTGAACTTGTTTGTTCAACATCGTAGAAATTGAATTTCACAATGGGTATGAAATTGTGAACGTTAGCGAGTAAATTCAATATCCAGCTTGTGATAAAGATAGATGAATAATCAGAGAACGTACATTACAGAGAAGCTTCATTTCGGTCTATTCCGTGATTCGTTCCTCTACTGTGAATTGAGCTTGATTCTAATAGGCAAGTACACCACAGGTAGTAAGCAAATTCACCAATTATCAGAACTCATCAAAAGTTAACAGTTTTGAAGCGAGAAGTGTAATTGAGAGAATTTATGTATATATTTTACAGTACGTTCTCTGGTTGCAGGTGTATATTAATTTAATTTATTTTATTTTGATTTTCTATTTAGTAATTATTACTTTTGCTACTCTTTTTGCAGCAAAACTATTTTCGTAATACATTTTTCTCAAATATTCTCTAGTAACCATATGATTTTGTTTTTTTTTTTTCTTTTCAAGGTATATCTATTTTTATGAAATTATGATTAACTATTTAATTGATTATTAATTAAAGATTTAAAATAAAAGCTATATTTTATACTATAAAAGGTGGATCCTTATGGGAAGACATCGAAATCTAGCAAATAGCATGCAACCACCGCCGAAATCACAAATTCGGTAGCACACGTATGTTTTTATATACACACAAATATAAATATATACAGACGTATTTGTTCACGTGCCCGCAAACCGCCCTTGAGCTCTAAATGTTTGCTTCTGCTCGGACTTTCAACAATTCTGCTGCATGACGAAAGCAAAAAACCACCACCATAAATTAGAGTTGGGTGCAAATAGTTTTCGTTTCGCACTATGTGCAAGGAAAATTGCAGTAGTACAAAAAGATACGTTTTTATCTCTCAGAGACATGTAACTAGGAGAAAATCAATAATATATTATGCCATAATAAATATTAAGTGAAGATATTTGGTAATAAATATTTTAAGTAATCTGAAAGCAAAATGTATTATCAATTTCTGTTGCTACTTTTCTCAATGTAGTAGATTTCCTACTCCGACTAGAAATAGCAGTAAATGTGTGGCAATTGGAGTGATGACCAACACTGTTGTTCAAATGCGACAAAATTCGACGACATATTTACATATATATATGTCCTCATACAAATGTACACAGCGCGTATGGAGGTGATGAAGATGTGCTAAGTAATTTTTCTGGTAAAGCCTATTTTGCGAAATTATACCGAATGCATTGATATATTTTCAATCGTTTTTTACAAAAGAATGGTTTGTAATGGTTAAGTATTGATAAATTAGATATAAATTTGGTAAAGTAATCTCGTATTAGGTGAACAATGCATAATATAAGTATTTTTAATTATCTGTTAACTACAAATTTGCCGGACTGGGTCATAAATAGCGAACGCCCCTGTACTTACAAAGCTGAAGACAAAAATCTTCAAATTTATAAATTTTTGCAAGATCGCGAAAAATGTGCTTCGCTGGCAGATTTTAAGTTGTGCTGCAATTTATGAATGAAATGAGTTTTACGCACGCGCAGTTTATGAATGAAATCGTGTAGGATTAATGGCGCCGGCGTAACTGTTGAGTTTGCAATTGTGAGGGAAGTGAGGACAGAAGTGTGCACATGTCGATATGTTTCAATTTGTACGTATAATTGTATGTATGCGGACGTCATTTGTCCTTGAATTTGTATGTACATACATATATTGGCATTGTGATGTAGGTCAGTTATATAATGTATTATAATATGAATACATTTGAATAATGTGCAAAATATTGATTTGCATTACGCTGAGGTTTAATTAATAACTTATCTTATAATTATTGTTACTTAGTATATACATATGTACATACATATAACATGGGTACTATTTACGTATACTTATTTGTACTTACATACATACATATGTACATATGTATGAATTAATCTTATGCATAGTATATACATACATATGTACCTACATTCACTATAGGAAATGATTTGCAGTAATTTATCGTAAATATATACCGAATTAAAGTCATAACTTATTTGAAAAACTAAAAAATTATCTACCAATATCTGAGAATGTAAAATGCCGTCGGCAAATCAACATTTGCCTTTGTGCACAGCAATTATAGCAAATCTTAAGCAGACATACCTAGTACACACATTAAACATGTATGTATGTATGTAATTGTCAACCTACATATTTTATGAACATGAATAAAGTTTAAAATTCATCATTTAAGGAAAATCGTTTGTCTTTATTGAAAATTCGCATGTAAAATGCCGTCGGCCAAAAGAGCTTGTGAACATGTACATAACTTCTAACAAACAAAGTGTATTTGTATGGTTTTCAATATGCACATATGCATAAACATATGTAATATAAATCGACTCTTAGGGCGAACATATTAAAATAATACACATTTTCATACATATTTTGTAATTTATCATTATTTTTGTTAATTTCAATCAGAAATCAACACATAATCGAGAAAATGCATGTTATGTTAAAAATGTCGGCCTTGCTCAGCTCTGTTAATATATCGCTCTCAATTTTTCGCCGCCATTGCAAAAGTGGTGAACTTGCCTATTGCAATTTTGATGGTTTTTGACAATTCACACCGTCTTTCGGTGTTGAAGCTTCTCTGTAATGTACGTTCTCTGTGAAGAATTTCATCTTTCTCAGCGAGTGAAAGAAGAGTATTTGAAACGAAGGAGCCATATGACGAATGGCATATTTCCCCATGTGTTTGTTGTGCGCAATCAACGATTAAAAATAATATATATGTATGTAAGAGAGTTATTGGTGGGCAGTAAAACACGCATACGAAAAGTAAATGTATATGCAAGCGTAGATATACATACATTGTATGTATGTGTAAGCAGTGTGCTGAGAGCAACGCTTAAAGTTAAAGAGAACTGAAGTGAAACTGCTAGTGTAGGTACATTCGAGTTGGTCTAATAAGAAAATGTTAACGAATGTAATGTGCGAAAGCGATTAGCAAAACAAAATGCCGAAAATACACGATCTACGTGTTGATCAATTGAAAACAATTTTACGCGAAAAAGAACTAGCCACTACTGGTACGCGTGCAGAATTAATACAGAGGTTAATAGATGTAAATGATAGTGACGAAATTGATTTTGCAATGACGGATTCAACGAATTTGCAACAACAAATTAATGAGATGCGCGAAATGATGCAGAACGCAATTGCAGTCATGCAGAGTGCGGTTTCAAGTGTAAATGTAAATGCGAGTAACGAAAGCGAAGTAGTGACAACACCAATTTCTGTTAGCTTGACAGTGCGCGGTAGCTCGGTTAGAGAAATCGCTGAGACTATTCCTATATTTGACCCGTCGAATCAGAATTCTATTACGGTTGAACAATTTGTTGACCGAGTAAATGCAGTGCGTAGCGCTTATCAGTTTGACGAGAAATGTTTATTGTTGGCTGTATATAGCCAGTTGAAGGGTGCGGCGCGTATGTGGTTTGACGCGTTGTCTGTTGTACATTCCAATTGGAAAGATTTTGCTAATGACTTGAAATTGGAATTCGAATGCCATGTTGGCAAACGCAACAAGAAAAAGCAACGAATTAGTTACAGAATATTGTTTCCGTATGAACGCTTTAGGGAAAAAACTTAAATTAAGTGAATCTGCGATTATTAAGTATATTCGTGAAGGGTTACGAAACCGCGAATTGCAATCAGCTATTGCTGCAAACAGGTTTGAATCTGTAAAACAAATGCGTGAAACTTTGAATGAATATTTTGTGAATACTGGAAAGGCAAATGAAATAAGAAACAGATCAGAAAATAAACAGCAAAATGTGCAAGACATGAATGTCAAAGTGAGCGAAAAGTCTAATACAATTATATGCTATAATTGCGAGGAACAGGGGCATATATCCAAACAGTGTGCAAAACCTCAAAAGAGACAACGAAAGTTTGACGGTAGTACAAAAATTGAGCCTCAAATTAATGTAAATCAAAGGGCGAATGTGCGACAAAACGATGTAGAAGACTATGATGTTTTATAAAATCTATAATAATAAATGGGGAGACATTTAAGGCATTCATTGACACGGCAGTCAATGTTCAATGATCAAATCATCTATAGCAAAACGTATAAATATTGTACATGAAAAATGTTTACTGCAAATGAAAGGAATTTGTGGTGGTGTTAAAATGTTAAACGGTAAAATGAAAACTAAAATGACGATCGATGGAATTATTTTTGAGACATATGTTTATATTGTCGATGACAATGTGTTAAAAACAGATTTGCTACTAGGTCAGGATATACTTGTGTATCCCGATGTGTGCGTTAAAATGTTAGATGGTGTGATGAAGTTTGAAAATGACACCTGTAAAAATATATCAACTGCAAATCAGCATACTGAAATTGTTGAATACAACAAAGATGTAAACGTTAGAACAAGTGAAATGGTTGAGCAATTCGTGCGTGGTATAAAAGATACTAAGGCAAAACAAAAACTTGTTAACGTGCTAAGCGAATTCAGTGACTTATTTTCAAAAGGTTTAGCGAATCTAGGTAAAACTGAATTGATCGATATGAAAATAGAGTTGACGTCAAATAAAGTGGTAGCACAAGCACCTTATAGAGTTCCAGAACCTAAAAGGAAGGTCGTGGAAAAAATGATCGTAGACTTATTGAATGCCGATATAATTGCAAAATCAAATTCAGAATTTGCAAGTCCAGTGTTATTAATAAAAAACAAAAATGGTGACGACAGACTATGTATAGATTATAGGCGTTTGAATGAGTTAACTAAGAAAGAAATATTTCCGGTACCAAATGTCGAAGAGCGGTTGCACGAAGCTAAGCAATTTAAATATTTTTGTGTGTTAGACCTTAATAGTGGGTATTACCAGATTCCCATTGTCGCGGAAAGTCGTAAATATACTGCTTTCATTACAACGTATGGACATTATGAATTCAAAAGTATGCCATTTGGCTTACGAAATGCGCCAATTGTGTTTCAACGACTTATGGCTAAAGTTCAAGAGAAAGCAAAATGTGACATGATCCATTACATGGACGATATTTTAGTGGGTGGCAATTCAGTCGACGAGCTATTGCCTAAGCTCAGGCGCGTATTTAGCGTACTCCGAAAAGTTGGTTTAACGTTAAATGCAAATAAGTGTGAATTTTTCAAAGAGACAATAAACTTTTTAGGCCATGAGCAGACAGTTGACGGAATCTGTCCAGGCCTCGTTAAGACAAGTGCTATACTAAAGTTTAAAAAACCAAAAACTGTAACCGACATAAGAAAATTTCTCGGTTTGAGTGGTTATTTCCGGAAGTTTATTCCTGGTTATGCCATAATATCGGAACCGTTGCGACAATTGTTGCGTAAAGATGTACCCTTTGAGTGGACATCACGTCAAAATCAAGCATTTAATGAGCTTAAAGAGAAGTTGACATCGAAACCTGTACTGACTGCATACCGTGCAGATGCTGATCACGAGTTCCATACAGATGCAAGTGCGCTAGGGTTAGCCAGTGTACTCTTACAATGCGAATGTGAATTAAAACCGATAGCTTATTATAGTCGAGCTACAAGTGAATGTGAAAGTAGTTATCACAGCTACGAATTAGAGACGCTTGCAGTAGTTGAATCGCTTGAACGTTTTAAATATAACATTTTGGGGAAACGAGTGGAGGTGGTAACAGACTGTAGTGCAATACAAGCAACGATGAAGAAACGCGAAATGATTCCTAGGGTGGCGAGATGGTGGTTGCGAATTCAAGAGTTTGACATAGACGTAGTTCATCGACCAGGAACGAGAATGGAACATGTTGGTTGTCTCTGCCGAGCACCAGTCGAGTTAGCAAAAGAAGTTGACGAAGCAGACATGAAAGTTTATAAATCAGCAATCGACGAAGCAGATTGGATTCATGCAATGCAAATGCAGGATCCTTACATACAGCAAATTTTAAAAGATTTACCACACAATCGTAATAATTCTCAAGAACAGTACGTGATGGAGAATGACAGGTTGTATCGCAAAGTTGATGGTAATCTATTGTGGGTTGTGCCGAAATCATTACGATACAAGGTGGTAGATGATCATCATAGCCGAGCAGGTCATATGGGTTTAGAGAAAACTTTGCAGCGAATACTGACGAAGTTTTGGTTCCCGAGAATGCGATGTTACGTCACGAGTTTCTTGAAAGCGTGTGTAGAATGCGCTTACAATAAAAGACCAGGTGGTAAGAACGAAGGCGAGTATCATCATGATGATATGGACGCAGTTCCATATAAAACACTACATGTGGGTGCCTTTCCTAGAAGTGCGAAAATTTATGAATGAAATGAGTTTTACGCACGCGCAGTTTATGAATGAAATCGTGTAGGATTAATGGCGCCGGCGTAACTGTTGAGTTTGCAATTGTGAGGGAAGTGAGGACAGAAGTGTGCACATGTCGATATGTTTCAATTTGTACGTATAATTGTATGTATGCGGACGTCATTTGTCCTTGAATTTGTATGTACATACATATATTGGCATTGTGATGTAGGTCAGTTATATAATGTATTATAATATGAATACATTTGAATAATGTGCAAAATATTGATTTGCATTACGCTGAGGTTTAATTAATAACTTATCTTATAATTATTGTTACTTAGTATATACATATGTACATACATATAACATGGGTACTATTTACGTATACTTATTTGTACTTACATACATACATATGTACATATGTATGAATTAATCTTATGCATAGTATATACATACATATGTACCTACATTCACTATAGGAAATGATTTGCAGTAATTTATCGTAAATATATACCGAATTAAAGTCATAACTTATTTGAAAAACTAAAAAATTATCTACCAATATCTGAGAATGTAAAATGCCGTCGGCAAATCAACATTTGCCTTTGTGCACAGCAATTATAGCAAATCTTAAGCAGACATACCTAGTACACACATTAAACATGTATGTATGTATGTAATTGTCAACCTACATATTTTATGAACATGAATAAAGTTTAAAATTCATCATTTAAGGAAAATCGTTTGTCTTTATTGAAAATTCGCATGTAAAATGCCGTCGGCCAAAAGAGCTTGTGAACATGTACATAACTTCTAACAAACAAAGTGTATTTGTATGGTTTTCAATATGCACATATGCATAAACATATGTAATATAAATCGACTCTTAGGGCGAACATATTAAAATAATACACATTTTCATACATATTTTGTAATTTATCATTATTTTTGTTAATTTCAATCAGAAATCAACACATAATCGAGAAAATGCATGTTATGTTAAAAATGTCGGCCTTGCTCAGCTCTGTTAATATATCGCTCTCAATTTTTCGCCGCCATTGCAAAAGTGGTGAACTTGCCTATTGCAATTTTGATGGTTTTTGACAATTCACACCGTCTTTCGGTGTTGAAGCTTCTCTGTAATGTACGTTCTCTGTGAAGAATTTCATCTTTCTCAGCGAGTGAAAGAAGAGTATTTGAAACGAAGGAGCCATATGACGAATGGCATATTTCCCCATGTGTTTGTTGTGCGCAATCAACGATTAAAAATAATATATATGTATGTAAGAGAGTTATTGGTGGGCAGTAAAACACGCATACGAAAAGTAAATGTATATGCAAGCGTAGATATACATACATTGTATGTATGTGTAAGCAGTGTGCTGAGAGCAACGCTTAAAGTTAAAGAGAACTGAAGTGAAACTGCTAGTGTAGGTACATTCGAGTTGGTCTAATAAGAAAATGTTAACGAATGTAATGTGCGAAAGCGATTAGCAAAACAAAATGCCGAAAATACACGATCTACGTGTTGATCAATTGAAAACAATTTTACGCGAAAAAGAACTAGCCACTACTGGTACGCGTGCAGAATTAATACAGAGGTTAATAGATGTAAATGATAGTGACGAAATTGATTTTGCAATGACGGATTCAACGAATTTGCAACAACAAATTAATGAGATGCGCGAAATGATGCAGAACGCAATTGCAGTCATGCAGAGTGCGGTTTCAAGTGTAAATGTAAATGCGAGTAACGAAAGCGAAGTAGTGACAACACCAATTTCTGTTAGCTTGACAGTGCGCGGTAGCTCGGTTAGAGAAATCGCTGAGACTATTCCTATATTTGACCCGTCGAATCAGAATTCTATTACGGTTGAACAATTTGTTGACCGAGTAAATGCAGTGCGTAGCGCTTATCAGTTTGACGAGAAATGTTTATTGTTGGCTGTATATAGCCAGTTGAAGGGTGCGGCGCGTATGTGGTTTGACGCGTTGTCTGTTGTACATTCCAATTGGAAAGATTTTGCTAATGACTTGAAATTGGAATTCGAATGCCATGTTGGCAAACGCAACAAGAAAAAGCAACGAATTAGTTACAGAATATTGTTTCCGTATGAACGCTTTAGGGAAAAAACTTAAATTAAGTGAATCTGCGATTATTAAGTATATTCGTGAAGGGTTACGAAACCGCGAATTGCAATCAGCTATTGCTGCAAACAGGTTTGAATCTGTAAAACAAATGCGTGAAACTTTGAATGAATATTTTGTGAATACTGGAAAGGCAAATGAAATAAGAAACAGATCAGAAAATAAACAGCAAAATGTGCAAGACATGAATGTCAAAGTGAGCGAAAAGTCTAATACAATTATATGCTATAATTGCGAGGAACAGGGGCATATATCCAAACAGTGTGCAAAACCTCAAAAGAGACAACGAAAGTTTGACGGTAGTACAAAAATTGAGCCTCAAATTAATGTAAATCAAAGGGCGAATGTGCGACAAAACGATGTAGAAGACTATGATGTTTTATAAAATCTATAATAATAAATGGGGAGACATTTAAGGCATTCATTGACACGGCAGTCAATGTTCAATGATCAAATCATCTATAGCAAAACGTATAAATATTGTACATGAAAAATGTTTACTGCAAATGAAAGGAATTTGTGGTGGTGTTAAAATGTTAAACGGTAAAATGAAAACTAAAATGACGATCGATGGAATTATTTTTGAGACATATGTTTATATTGTTGATGACAATGTGTTAAAAACAGATTTGCTACTAGGTCAGGATATACTTGTGTATCCCGATGTGTGCGTTAAAATGTTAGATGGAGTGATGAAGTTTGAAAATGACACCTGTAAAAATATATCAACTGCAAATCAGCATACTGAAATTGTTAAATACAACAAAGATGTAAACGTTAGAACAAGTGAAATGGTTGAGCAATTCGTGCGTGGTATAAAAGATACTAAGGCAAAACAAAAACTTGTTAACGTGCTAAGCGAATTCAGTGACTTATTTTCAAAAGGTTTAGCGAATCTAGGTAAACCTGAATTGATCGATATGAAAATAGAGTTGACGTCAAATAAAGTGGTAGCACAAGCACCTTATAGAGTTCCAGAACCTAAAAGGAAGGTCGTGGAAAAAATGATCGTAGACTTATTGAATGCCGATATAATTGCAAAATCAAATTCAGAAGTTGCAAGTCCAGTGTTATTAATAAAAAACAAAAATGGTGACGACAGACTATGTATAGATTATAGGCGTTTGAATGAGTTAACTAAGAAAGAAATATTTCCGGTACCAAATGTCGAAGAGCGGTTGCACGAAGCTAAGCAATTTAAATATTTTTGTGTGTTAGACCTTAATAGTGGGTATTACCAGATTCCCATTGTCGCGGAAAGTCGTAAATATACTGCTTTCATTACAACGTATGGACATTATGAATTCAAAAGAATGCCATTTGGCTTACGAAATGCGCCAATTGTGTTTCAACGACTTATGGCTAAAGTTCAAGAGAAAGCAAAATGTGACATGATCCATTACATGGGCGATATTTTAGTGGGTGGCAATTCAGTCGACGAGCTATTGCCTAAGCTCAGGCGCGTATTTAGCGTACTCCGAAAAGTTGGTTTAACGTTAAATGCAAATAAGTGTGAATTTTTCAAAGAGACAATAAACTTTTTAGGCCATGAGCAGACAGTTGACGGAATCTGTCCAGGCCTCGTTAAGACAAGTGCTATACTAAAGTTTAAAAAACCAAAAACTGTAACCAACATAAGAAAATTTCTCGGTTTGAGTGGTTATTTCCGGAAGTTTATTCCTGGTTATGCCATAATATCGGAACCGTTGCGACAATTGTTGCGTAAAGATGTACCCTTTGAGTGGACATCACGTCAAAATCAAGCATTTAATGAGCTTAAAGAGAAGTTGACATCGAAACCTGTACTGACTGCATACCGTGCAGATGCTGATCACGAGTTCCATACAGATGCAAGTGCGCTAGGGTTAGCCAGTGTACTCTTACAATGCGAATGTGAATTAAAACCGATAGCTTATTATAGTCGAGCTACAAGTGAATGTGAAAGTAGTTATCACAGCTACGAATTAGAGACGCTTGCAGTAGTTGAATCGCTTGAACGTTTTAAATATAACATTTTGGGGAAACGAGTGAAGGTGGTAACAGACTGTAGTGCAATACAAGCAACGATGAAGAAACGCGAAATGATTCCTAGGGTGGCGAGATGGTGGTTGCGAATTCAAGAGTTTGACATAGACGTAGTTCATCGACCAGAAACGAGAATGGAACATGTTCATTGTCTCTGCCGAGCACCAGTCGAGTTAGCAAAAGAAGTTGACGAAGCAGACATGAAAGTTTATAAATCAGCAATCGACGAAGCAGATTGGATTCATGCAATGCAAATGCAGGATCCTTACATACAGCAAATTTTAAAAGATTTACCACACAATCGTAATAATTCTCAAGAACAGTACGTGATGGAGAATGACAGGTTGTATCGCAAAGTTGATGGTAATCTATTGTGGGTTGTGCCGAAATCATTACGATACAAGGTGGTAGATGATCATCATAGCCGAGCAGGTCATATGGGTTTAGAGAAAACTTTGCAGCGAATACTGACGAAGTTTTGGTTCCCGAGAATGCGATGTTACGTCACGAGTTTCTTGAAAGCGTGTGTAGAATGCGCTTACAATAAAAGACCAGGTGGTAAGAACGAAGGCGAGTATCATCATGATGATATGGACGCAGTTCCATATAAAACACTACATGTGGGTGCCTTTCCTAGAAGTGCGAAAAGAAACGAGCATGTTTTGGTGATAGTGGATGCTTTCACTAAATTCACTATACTGCGAGCTGTGAAAGATACGTCGGCGAAGCATGTTGTTACTAAGTTTAACGAGATAAGTAGTTACTTCGGGATGCCTCAACGAATAGTATCCGATCGTGGGAGTGCATTCACATCAAAAGAATTCCAGCGATATTGTAAAGAAAACGGCGTGAAAAGTATTTTGAACGCAGTACGAACTCTTCGAGCGAATTCACATGCTGAACGTACAAATCGAACAATACTGTCAATGTTATTGCCAACGACAGTGGACGACAAGCATTGGGATGATCACCTACGAAATATACAGTGGTCAATTAACACGATGACAAACAAGACAACTGGTTGCACACCTTTTCAGCTTGTTTATGGATTTCAACCGCGAGATATTTTGAAAAATCGACTTACACAACTCTTACATAATGACGAAGTGACAACGAGTGAACAACTGAATGAGTTAAGAACTGAGGCAGCAAAGCGTACAGATGTTGAACGAGCAAAAGCAAAGCTTCGATATGACTCTAAACATGTTAAGCCTAAGAAATACCTCGAAGGCGATCTGGTGTTAATTGAAAACGAGCCTGCAAGCACCGGTACTTCAAGAAAACTAGAGCCGCGTTACAAAGTCCCTTTCGTTGTAACTAAAGTTCTGAACACCGATCGATACGTTATTGAAGATTTACCGAAATCTGTGCGAACAACGAAACGTTATTCATCTGTTCACGCTTCTGACAAATTGAAACGATGGTGTGAGTTTCCACCTGATGACTAAGACGAAATTGAATATAAAGACGACAACGAAAAAGATGGTCGAGGGCGCCCATCAAGGTCAGAATAGCCGACTGTAAGATGAAAAGAACAACACTGTCCGTGTTGTACTCGTCAACCCTTACATACTCCATATTGAACAAGCGATTTGGTTAGTAGCCGAGAATCTATCAACCGAGTAGCATCGTCAAACAGTGTCATTCATTTATTTTTACTTTAATTACATATAATATTTAAAACCATAATAATTTGTGCTATTAAATAATTACATAACCTTGACGCGAGTTTTATTATTTAATCGACCATCTGACATAAAATCGTTTGTAAGAGGGTCGAGCAATGTCCCCTCTTACAGTTCAGAAGTGAGATTGCAAAAACCTAAGCAATCAATCGTCGCGAGTGCGTATGTTAAACTTTACAATCGATGTTATGCTTGTATGCATAAAGGAGTAAAGCATCGCGAAAATCGGCGTTGAATTTGAACTTGTTTGTTCAACATCGTAGAAATTGAATTTCACAATGGGTATGAAATTGTGAACGTTAGCGAGTAAATTCAATATCCAGCTTGTGATAAAGATAGATGAAGAATCAGAGAACGTACATTACAGAGAAGCTTCATTTCGGTCTATGCCGTGATTCGTTCCTCTACTGTGAATTGAGCTTGATTCTAATAGGCAAGTACACCACAGGTAGTAAGCAAATTCACCAATTATCAGAACTCATCAAAAGTTAACAGTTTTGAAGCGAGAAGTGTAATTGAGAGAATTTATGTATATATTTAACAGTACGTTCTCTGGTTGCAGGTGTATATTAATTTAATTTATTTTATTTTGATTTTCTATTTAGTAATTATTACTTTTGCTACTCTTTTTGCAGCAAAACTATTTTCGTAATACATTTTTCTCAAATATTCTCTAGTAACCATATGATTTTTTTTTTTTCAAGGTATATCTATTTTTATGAAATTATGATTAACTATTTAATTGATTATTAATTAAAGATTTAAAATAAAAGCTATATTTTATACTCTAAAAGGTGGATCCTTATGGGAAGACATCGAAATCTAGCAAATAGCATGCAACCACCGCCGAAATCACAAATTCGGTAGCACACGTATGTTTTTATATACACACAAATATAAATATATACAGACGTATTTGTTCACGTGCCCGCAAACCGCCCTTGAGCTCTAAATGTTTGCTTCTGCTCGGACTTTCAACAATTCTGCTGCATGACGAAAGCAAAAAACCACCACCATAAATTAGAGTTGGGTGCAAATAGTTTTCGTTTCGCACTATGTGCAAGGAAAATTGCAGTAGTACAAAAAGATACGTTTTTATCTCTCAGAGACATGTAACTAGGAGAAAATCAATAATATATTATGCCATAATAAATATTAAGTTAAGATATTTGGTAATAAATATTTTAAGTAATCTGAAAGAAAAATGTATTATCAATTTCTGTTGCTACTTTTCTCAATGTAGTAGATTTCCTACTCCGACTATAAATAGCAGTAAATGTGTGGCAATTGGAGTGATGACCAACACTGTTGTTCAAATGCGACAAAATTCGACGACATATTTACATATATATATGTCCTCATACAAATGTACACAGCGCGTATGGAGGTGATGAAGATGTGCTAAGTAATTTTTCTGGTAAAGCCTATTTTGCGAAATTATACCGAATGCATTGATATATTTTCAATCGTTTTTTACAAAAGAATGGTTTGTAATGGTTAAGTATTGATAAATTAGATATAAATTTGGTAAATTAATCTCGTATTAGGTGAACAATGCATAATATAAGTATTTTTAATTATCTGTTAACTACAAATTTGCCGGACTGGGCCATAAATAGCGAACGCCCCTGTACTTACAAAGCTGAAGACAAAAATCTTCAAATTTATAAATTTTTGCAAGATCGCGAAAAATGTGCTTCGCTGGCAGATTTTAAGTTGTGCTGCAATTTATGAATGAAATGAGTTTTACGCACGCGCAGTTTATGAATGAAATCGTGTAGGATTAATGGCGCCGGCGTAACTGTTGAGTTTGCAATTGTGAGGGAAGTGAGGACAGAAGTGTGCACATGTCGATATGTTTCAATTTGTACGTATAATTGTATGTATGCGGACGTCATTTGTCCTTGAATTTGTATGTACATACATATATTGGCATTGTGATGTAGGTCAGTTATATAATGTATTATAATATGAATACATTTGAATAATGTGCAAAATATTGATTTGCATTACGCTGAGGTTTAATTAATAACTTATCTTATAATTATTGTTACTTAGTATATACATACATACATATAACATGGGTACTATTTACGTATACTTATTTGTACTTACATACATACATATGTACATATGTATGAACTAATCTTATGCATAGTATATACATACATATGTACCTACATTCATCTATAGGAAATGATTTGCAGTAATTTATCGTAAATATATACCGAATTAAAGTCATAACTGAGAACGTAAAATGCCGTCGGCAAATCAACATTTGCCTTTGTGCACAGCAATTATAGCAAATCTTAAGCAGACATACCTAGTACACACATTAAACATGTATGTATGTATGTAATTGTCAACCTACATATTTTATGAACATGAATAAAGTTTAAAATTCATCATTTAAGGAAAATCGTTTGTCTTTATTGAAAATTCGCATGTAAAATGCCGTCGGCCAAAAGAGCTTGTAAACATGTACATAACTTCTAACAAACAAAGTGTATTTGTATGGTTTTCAATATGCACATATGCATAAACATATGTAATATAAATCGACTCTTAGGGCGAACATATTAAAATAATACACATTTTCATACATATTTTGTAATTTATTATTATTTTTGTTAATTTCAATCAGAAATCAACACATAATCGAGAAAATGCATGTTATGTTAAAAATGTCGGCCTTGCTCAGCTCTGTTAATATATCGCTCTCAATTTTTCGCCGCCATTGCAAAAGTGGTAAACTTGCCTATTGCAATTTTGATGGTTTTTGACAATTCACACCGTCTTTCGGTGTTGAAGCTTCTCTGTAATGTACGTTCTCTGTGAAGAATTTCATCTTTCTCAGCGAGTTAAAGAAGAGTATTTGAAACGAAGGAGCCATATGACGAATGGCATATTTCCCCATGTGTTTGTTGTGCGCAATCAACGATTAAAAATAATATATATGTATGTAAGAGAGTTATTGGTGGGCAGTAAAACACGCATACGAAAAGTAAATGTATGTATATGCAAGCGTAGATATACATACATTGTATGTATGTGTAAGCAGTGTGCTGAGAGCAACGCTTAAAGTTAAAGAGAACTGAAGTGAAACTGCTAGTGTAGGTACATTCGAGTTGGTCTAATAAGAAAATGTTAACGAATGTAATGTGCGAAAGCGATTAGCAAAACAAAATGCCGAAAATACACGATCTACGTGTTGATCAATTGAAAACAATTTTACGCGAAAAAGAACTAGCCACTACTGGTACGCGTGCAGAATTAATACAGAGGTTAATAGATGTAAATGATAGTGACGAAATTGATTTTGCAATGACGGATTCAACGAATTTGCAACAACAAATTAATGAGATGCGCGAAATGATGCAGAACGCAATTGCAGTCATGCAGAGTGCGGTTTCAAGTGTAAATGTAAATGCGAGTAACGAAAGCGAAGTAGTGACAACACCAATTTCTGTTAGCTTGACAGTGCGCGGTAGCTCGGTTAGAGAAATCGCTGAGACTATTCCTATATTTGACCCGTCGAATCAGAATTCTATTACGGTTGAACAATTTGTTGACCGAGTAAATGCAGTGCGTAGCGCTTATCAGTTTGACGAGAAATGTTTATTGTTGGCTGTATATAGCCAGTTGAAGGGTGCGGCGCGTATGTGGTTTGACGCGTTGTCTGTTGTACATTCCAATTGGAAAGATTTTGCTAATGACTTGAAATTGGAATTCGAATGCCATGTTGGCAAACGCAACAAGAAAAAGCAACGAATTAGTTACAGAATATTGTTTCCGTATGAACGCTTTAGGGAAAAAACTTAAATTAAGTGAATCTGCGATTATTAAGTATATTCGTGAAGGGTTACGAAACCGCGAATTGCAATCAGCTATTGCTGCAAACAGGTTTGAATCTGTAAAACAAATGCGTGAAACTTTGAATGAATATTTTGTGAATACTGGAAAGGCAAATGAAATAAGAAACAGATCAGAAAATAAACAGCAAAATGTGCAAGACATGAATGTCAAAGTGAGCGAAAAGTCTAATACAATTATATGCTATAATTGCGAGGAACAGGGGCATATATCCAAACAGTGTGCAAAACCTCAAAAGAGACAACGAAAGTTTGACGTTAGTACAAAAATTGAGCCTCAAATTAATGTAAATCAAAGGGCGAATGTGCGACAAAACGATGTAGAAGACTATGATAATAATAATAATAATCCCAACGGTTTTATCCCTCCATACCCGCCCGACCGACGCGAGGGGCGCATCCGCATGACGCACGGATATATATAAAAAAAAAAATTTTGTTTTTTCATATATGTTGCGCCGAGTCATGAAAGGCAGAGGTTTGTTAAGTGTCGAGATCTGAAACTGTTCAGCTACAGAACAAATGCTCATCAGCTGATCGAATAGTAATATATGTATATGTATGTATGTATTAATTATTGAGAGAATTGAGTATAGTTTTCTTTATGTAAAAAAGTGAGTCTGAAATATCAAAAGAACCGGAGTGAGTGTTAAAATCCTGACACAAACTACGGAGTGGCTCATTTAACTCAAAATTGCTTTTACATGGCTTCAGAAAGAGAGGCCGGAAATTTCTTGAAATTCTGGAGGGAACGTTTAGTTTTATTTCGCTAAGAAGAGATGGGCTAGAGATCAAGCCTGTCAGTAACTTGACCAAAAATACAATGCCTAGCATTTCTCTGCGACTAGCAAGTGTAGGAAGATTAATGAGTTTTAAACGACTTATATATGGCGGCAGGTTGTACTGAGAATCCCAACGAAAATTCCTTAAAGCAAAAAGTAGAAATTGTTTTTGAATTGACTCTATTCTTTCGGATGTTTTATAAAATCTATAATAATAAATGGGGAGACATTTAAGGCATTCATTGACACGGGCAGTCAATGTTCAATGATCAAATCATCTATAGCAAAACGTATAAATATTGTACATGAAAAATGTTTACTGCAAATGAAAGGAATTTGTGGTGGTGTTAAAATGTTAAACGGTAAAATGGAAACTAAAATGACGATCGATGGAATTATTTTTGAGACATATGTTTATATTGTCGATGACAATGTGTTAAAAACAGATTTGCTACTAGGTCAGGATATACTTGTGTATCCCGATGTGTGCGTTAAAATGTTAGATGGTGTGATAAAGTTTGAAAATGACACCTGTAAAAATATATCAACTGCAAATCAGCATACTGAAATTGTTGAATACAACAAAGATGTAAACGTTAGAACAAGTGAAATGGTTGAGCAATTCGTGCGTGGTATAAAAGATACTAAGGCAAAACAAAAACTTGTTAACGTGCTAAGCGAATTCAGTGACTTATTTTCAAAAGGTTTAGCGAATCTAGGTAAAACTGAATTGATCGATATGAAAATAGAGTTGACGTCAAATAAAGTGGTAGCACAAGCACCTTATAGAGTTCCAGAACCTAAAAGGAAGGTCGTGGAAAAAATGATCGTAGACTTATTGAATGCCGATATAATTGCAAAATCAAATTCAGAATTTGCAAGTCCAGTGTTATTAATAAAAAACAAAAATGGTGACGACAGACTATGTATAGATTATAGGCGTTTGAATGAGTTAACTAAGAAAGAAATATTTCCGGTACCAAATGTCGAAGAGCGGTTGCACGAAGCTAAGCAATTTAAATATTTTTGTGTGTTAGACCTTAATAGTGGGTATTACCAGATTCCCATTGTCGCGGAAAGTCGTAAATATACTGCTTTCATTACAACGTATGGACATTATGAATTCAAAAGAATGCCATTTGGCTTACGAAATGCGCCAATTGTGTTTCAACGACTTATGGCTAAAGTTCAAGAGAAAGCAAAATGTGACATGATCCATTACATGGACGATATTTTAGTGGGTGGCAATTCAGTCGACGAGCTATTGCCTAAGCTCAGGCGCGTATTTAGCGTACTCCGAAAAGTTGGTTTAACGTTAAATGCAAATAAGTGTGAATTTTTCAAAGAGACAATAAACTTTTTAGGCCATGAGCAGACAGTTGACGGAATCTGTCCAGGCCTCGTTAAGACAAGTGCTATACTAAAGTTTAAAAAACCAAAAACTGTAACCGACATAAGAAAATTTCTCGGTTTGAGTGGTGATTTCCGGAAGTTTATTCCTGGTTATGCCATAATATCGGAACCGTTGCGACAATTGTTGCGTAAAGATGTACCCTTTGAGTGGACATCACGTCAAAATCAAGCATTTAATGAGCTTAAAGAGAAGTTGACATCGAAACCTGTACTGACTGCATACCGTGCAGATGCTGATCACAAGTTGCATGCAGATGCAAGTGCGCTAGGGTTAGCCAGTGTACTCTTACAATGCGAATGTGAATTAAAACCGATAGCTTATTATAGTCGAGCTACAAGTGAATGTGAAAGTAGTTATCACAGCTACGAATTAGAGACGCTTGCAGTAGTTGAATCGCTTGAACGTTTTAAATATAACATTTTGGGGAAACGAGTGAAGGTGGTAACAGACTGTAGTGCAATACAAGCAACGATGAAGAAACGCGAAATGATTCCTAGGGTGGCGAGATGGTGGTTGCGAATTCAAGAGTTTGACATAGACGTAGTTCATCGACCAGGAACGAGAATGGAACATGTTGATTGTCTCTGCCGAGCACCAGTCGAGTTAGCCAAAGAAGTTGACGAAGCAGACATGAAAGTTTATAAATCAGCAATCGACGAAGCAGATTGGATTCATGCAATGCAAATGCAGGATCCTTACATACAGCAAATTTTAAAAGATTTACCACACAATCGTAATAATTCTCAAGAACAGTACGTGATGGAGAATGACAGGTTGTATCGCAAAGTTGATGGTAATCTATTGTGGGTTGTGCCGAAATCATTACGATACAAGGTGGTAGATGATCATCATAGCCGAGCAGGTCATATGGGTTTAGAGAAAACTTTGCAGCGAATACTGACGAAGTTTTGGTTCCCGAGAATGCGATGTTACGTCACGAGTTTCTTGAAAGCGTGTGTAGAATGCGCTTACAATAAAAGACCAGGTGGTAAGAACGAAGGCGAGTATCATCATGATGATATGGACGCAGTTCCATATAAAACACTACATGTGGGTGCCTTTCCTAGAAGTGCGAAAAGAAACGAGCATGTTTTGGTGATAGTGGATGCTTTCACTAAATTCACTATACTGCGAGCTGTGAAAGATACGTCGGCGAAGCATGTTGTTACTAAGTTTAACGAGATAAGTAGTTACTTCGGGATGCCTCAACGAATAGTATCCGATCGTGGGAGTGCATTCACATCAAAAGAATTCCAGCGATATTGTAAAGAAAACGGCGTGAAAAGTATTTTGAACGCAGTACGAACTCTTCGAGCGAATTCACATGCTGAACGTACAAATCGAACAATACTGTCAATGTTATTGCCAACGACAGTGGACGACAAGCATTGGGATGATCACCTACGAAATATACAGTGGTCAATTAACACGATGACAAACAAGACAACTGGTTGCACACCTTTTCAGCTTGTTTATGGATTTCAACCGCGAGATATTTTGAAAAATCGACTTACACAACTCTTACATAATGACGAAGTGACAACGAGTGAACAACTGAATGAGTTAAGAACTGAGGCAGCAAAGCGTACAGATGTTGAACGAGCAAAAGCAAAGCTTCGATATGACTCTAAACATGTTAAGCCTAAGAAATACCTCGAAGGCGATCTGGTGTTAATTGAAAACGAGCCTGCAAGCACCGGTACTTCAAGAAAACTAGAGCCGCGTTACAAAGTCCCTTTCGTTGTAACTAAAGTTCTGAACACCGATCGATACGTTATTGAAGATTTACCGAAATCTGTGCGAACAACGAAACGTTATTCATCTGTTCACGCTTCTGACAAATTGAAACGATGGTGTGAGTTTCCACCTGATGACTCAGACGAAATTGAATATAAAGACGACAACGAAGAAGATGGTCGAGGGCGCCCATCAAGGTCAGAATAGCCGACTGTAAGATGAAAAGAACAACACTGTCCGTGTTGTACTCGTCAACCCTTACATACTCCATATTGAACAAGCGATTTGGTTAGTAGCCGAGAATCTATCAACCGAGTAGCATCGTCAAACAGTGTCATTCATTTATTTTTACTTTAATTACATATAATATTTAAAACCATAATAATTTGTGCTATTAAATAATTACATAACCTTGACGCGAGTTTTATTATTTAATCGACCATCTGACATAAAATCCTTTGTAAGAGGGTCGAGCAATGTCCCCTCTTACAATATGGAGTTGTCATGTACGCCTATCATTGTTAGGTGTCTATGCCACGTGAAGTGACCGGGCAGCAGTCCAACAAGTTGCCTGCAGTCTCGCCTGTTAAGCGAGAGCAAGTGTTTTGATAGTCCTTATGAGATTGAAGGTAACATGACTTTTGCCCATCTGCAACCTCTCGACGCCTCCTAGTCATTGCTGAGCATAGCAAAGTACTCTGGAAAGTAAATTATTGACAATTATAAGGTGAATAAAAATTACCTAGTCAGCAGGGCTAGTCAAAAATTTGACAATTAGAAAATGTGTATGTATGTACACATGTTTACAAAAAACTTGATTATTTGAAGTATGTGAGAATTGTTTTGGCGTATTTTATGTTCTAATGCTATCTATTAAATGCATGCTTTTCAGTTCTAGGAGAAGTGAAGATAGTAAAGAAGAAATATAATCCCGTGAAGTATACACCCCTCTGATGTAATCCGAATGTTCGTAGTTACAAATTCGTAGCTCCGTTCCGAAAGTTCGAAAATTGGTATGCTGAAACCCGATCGTAACTATCAATCGCGCTGCCAACCTAAAATTAGTATTTCGAAGTTCTTAATTTGACATATTGGCAGAAATATACATACATATACTACTGATATTATTGCAAGTGAAGAGTGAAATTTAATATCAACATTGTAAGCCATTTGATAAGAAGTTTTTGTTAATTAAAGGCAGAATTGCATGAATATGCATCGTATGTATGTACATTGTTAAGAGATGATCTAAATACAGATTTCTTAAATAATGAAATGGGTGATATTGTCGAATTCATTGCTCTGATATATTAATGTTTAATAAAGATTTGTGACAAGTTTTCGCCTCAACAAAGAAGCGTTGTACAAAAATCATGCGTTTTTGATTTCCGCATACATATACATACATATATGTACATACGTACGTATTAGACATCTGCATGAATGTACTCATTGGCCGTTTTAACACATTCACACGTAAGCGCAACATTCTACGCATTCTGCTCACAGCAAGCGAGATGACTGAATGAGTGTGCATATAGCTGAGAATACTGCGCTCAGTCGCATTCAGAAAGAGAGGCATTCGTTGTACAAAGAGTGGCAAATATGTTGTACAACTAGTCATGCGCATTCGGACGTATGAGACCACATTCGACTGAAAGATTTTATGACGGCGCCAATTTTTGCAAATGATAGCGGCTACATTATATAAGCAATTAAATAGAAAAAATTCAATAATTGCATGTCTCTTCATATTTACGTACATACATACATGCATAATCTACATTGAATTTTACTGAAATTAATAAGTAACTATTAAATAAATGCATACACTTATAATAAAGTCAATGCACATTTGTATGAAAATATGTTCATATGTAGGCGCAAATGTAAATGGAAAGAAAACATATTTAGAAAAAATTTTCACAATGTTTTTATATACAGAATTTCTTAAGACTCTCATTAAAATGTTAGAAATTTTCAATTTCTCATTAAAACATTAGAAATTTTGGATGGGAAACTTTGATATTTGGAAAATTTTTGCACTCTGTACAAGTTTTGAAACTTTAATTGATATGGTTCTAGTTAAAGAATACGATATTATTTTATAAAGAATTAACGGAAAGGATTTGTGTTAAAAAACATTGTAAGTATTGCATACAACTGTAACCTGCTTTTGACGCTGAGGTGCATACATATATATATACGTATTTATATACGTACATATGTCTATTTATGTGTGGGTATAATGTTTGGTAGTAAAACCCTTTTATAAATATTCGCTAGCTTCTTCACATCCGTAAATATGCATGTATGTACATGTATGTATATGCAGCCTACTTACTGAACGCCAGGACATTTGCTCAACTTGGTGATTATCCCTTTTGTATTTATGTACACACATACATATGTACATACATGTGTATTGTGCGTATGCATAGTGTGCGTCTGCGCTTGTGAACACATACATATGTATGTATGTATGTATGTATGTACATACATGCATACATATATTCCCTTCCTGTGTGTGATCGTATATCATATTCTGTATACCTTTGGAAAAAAAAATTATAAAGTTTCTGGTTCTGATTTTTGAAAATGGAAGTGCAATATAATTTCAATGGTATTATAAAACATATTCATACATAAGACATTTCGAATTTATTCCAAAAAAACCATTATAATTAATTAATACCTACATACATATGTACATTGAATTGTGGAAAAGTAATAATATCAAAAAAACAACTCAGAAAATATTTAAATATTCAAATTATCTTTGAGGATTATTTGGATAATTTAATGAATTCAAATTTCCACTAATATTTTATTCACATCAATATTATTTAAGTCTTAAATAATAATAGTATTGTGTAAATAACATGAGTTAAAAGAATTTTCTAATCCGCTTTAATAAAAAAGGAGTAAGCATAAGCGAAAACAACGCATATGCTAAGCGTTGTTACGTACACACATAATAACAGCCATCGCTAGCTGCGTCTTGCATATGTATGTATGTGCCTTTGGTGGCGTCTCCCTGCGCAACGTCCGCCACATTCGTCACATTCGTGCGAAATCCGGACAGGCCGTGAATGCATGAATGATCGATGACTATAAATGAGCGTAGCGAAAAATTTGTACATCCCTTAAATCATAAGCAGAGAGTACCCATATTGGTCTCTTTTTTCTCTGTAAGTACACATATTTATGATCGCATGAGTGCCTGAGTTGAATGAGTATCGCATTCACATTCGTGTAATCCGGCTAACAGAAGAAATGAATGTGCTCATGCAGCCCTCTAGTACGTATGTACACAATAAATCTTATTTTCCTTGCATAGTTTATATTACATATGTACATAAATACAAATATACACACGTATATACATACATGCATGCATATTTGCTTATTTTTGCATTTATACACGTCTAATTTTTCTAACATTTATTTCGCCCCGACACCAGTATTTTGAATTTACGATTACGAAAAGCGGATTTGAGCATACCGATTCTACGATTCGTAGCCTAATCGAACGTACGGCGGATTCCAGCATAGGGGTGATAGTATTTTGGCAGCTATTGTCGAGTGTGTAGCGGTAAGTGCTAAAACTAGCTACGTCCCTGAGTTCGTCGATTAATTCTCAGTCAGGGAAAGTAAAGTTTTAATCAAATAAAACGTTTTTTCTAACAGCGGTAACCCCTCGGCAGGCAATGGCAAACCTCTGAGGGTATTTCTGCCATGAAAAGACTTCTCATAAAATACATCTGCCGTTCGGAGTAGGCAAAAAACCGTAGATTCCTCCATTTTGTAGTACAATAGCAAGACGCTCACCACAAATTGTAGGAGAACTGAGCTATATAGTATAAACGCCAATTTATTATATTATTATTAATACAATATTTCCTATATAACTCCTGCATTTTAATATCTCAACTCGTTGAGTGTTATCTGAACCGAAGCAAGTGTCAAATATTGCCTGTAGTAAAAAGCTACGAATTGGCTCAGCAGAAGAGCAATAATTGTTCCCATAGTAAAAATTGGCAGAGAACGTTGGACATTTTTGGCGAAGAAAAAGTTAGAATCGTATTAAAGAAGAATCGTCAAAAGTTCGGATAATATTAAGCGTTGGGAATTTTAGAGAATCTTTGAGTTTTAGCGATACCGATAGCTGAAATCCGGCTGCTGGTCGATGACAAGTAATTTCTATGCAAGCAAATGTTCAATTCTAATTCGTAAAAGACATTTTCGGAAAATTGGACGCTCTGCTTAAAACTATACTTATTACGTTTGTAAAAACATATGTGTGTGTTTATGTATGTAGTATTAGGGTGACAGTTAATTTCGAAAGTGATATTTTCTTTGGTCTCAGTATTTTTTTGTGTGTAGTTTTATTTAAAAAAAATTCTAGTAAAATTTCAAGGTCGTAGGAAGAGGATTAGGGGGCGCGTCGGCCCCCCAAAGTTACACAAAATACGTTTTTTCACGCAAATTCTTACTTTGACTGCTTGTAACTTTCTCTGTGTTTTTTTTTTTTAAACATTACTGGCGAAAGATGTTCATTAATATGTCTACAATAATATCTGTCAATAACATTTTTGTCTAATGTTAATATTTAATGAAAAAAACTTAAATATAGGAGAAAAAGTACGCCTCAATGTCGATTTATTATACTTAAATAAAACTACTTATATGATTCAAATTTTGGATTTTGTTCAGATTTATTTAATTAAAGATTCATATAGAAAATTCCTTATGATTTACGTAAGAGTAGCTTCAACAATTATATACAGTAAGACCTCGCTAGTCCGAACTTCAGACTTTTTTGTTTACTTTTGTTTTCAAGTGTAAGAATTGTCTTTAAAAGTTTGCTTCAAATTTTTTTTGCCTGTATGCTGAAGCGATCTATAATATTGACAATTGTGACCGAGAATATTCCCGTTACAACCTCAACAATATTATTCTCAATGCTTGCGTAAGCTACCGACAAAAAATCAGCACCAATGTTTCTCGGAAAATAGATTCTTATTTTACAGTTATATGCAGCAGCCGCAAACATTTTTTAATAGCATTAAATTTGCAAAAAAATCATTCGAAGTGAATATTTCAATGTGAAAAGTCGAAAATGTCTGCTAGAAATTTACGTGAACGCATATATTTAATTGGTTATTGTACCAACTCATTAACGGGAAGTAAACTACCCTCCAATATAGAAGTGTTGAAAGTTTTGTTTTTCAATTTACGTGTAGTAAAAAAAAATTTACGGGAAAGTTCAGATTTAGTTGTAAAAGAACTATTCGTGTTCTGGGAAAAAGCCCGCATTCCTTTCAAGGATAAACAACACTGCATTACAAATGTAGAGAAATTGTATAAAGAATGGCAAAGCTTTCAAAAAGATTCAAAGAAGACTTCTAATTTCCATAAGAGCAAAGTAAACACGTGGAAAGAAAAATTGGATATGCTTTTTGACGTGGCGCATGCAAGTGCATTAAAAATAATGTCGAATCAAGAAGATATTGATTTCTTGATAAGTCAACGAAAAACGGGGCGCCCAGGCTTTATGTATGGTATCGATTACGAAGAAGTACGCCGAGAGTGCCGACTTGAAGAACGCAACAACAATTTATTACAACAAGTGGAGCGGAATAATCGTGAAATTGCATTAATTGGTTCGTTGTATGTTATTGTTTATTTTTTATTTTCTTTAAATTAAGTCGTTTTTATTAGATGAAACTGCAGAGTTGCTGTCATCTGAATCTTCAGAGAATGATAACAGTTTTCCAGATATGGAATGTGACCCACGTTGTAGTCAACCTCCAGCCAAAAAATGTAGGGGAACAAATAAAATACTAACACCAAAACTGGCGGCCGCACTCGATGTCTGTAAAATCAGTGACAGACATGCGGTTCATCTAATAAGCGCAGTCGTTGAAGCTCTGGGTAATAATGTTGAAGATTATATTTTAAACCGAACGTCTGTACACCAGGAAAGGGAACAAATCCGTGAAGAAAGAATTTCAGCATTAAAAAATAAATTAAAATTAAATGAGCTCGACGCTATCTGCCTTCATTGGGATGGTAAACTTTTGCCGGCGCTGACGGGAAATGATAAAGTTGATAGGTTGCCTATAATAATATCGAGCGGTAAAGTTGAACAGCTTCTTGAAATACCTGCACTTGATTCCGGTACTGGAAAAGAACAGGCATCCGCTGTATGCGATGCTATTTATGAATATGGTCTGCAAAATCACATCAAAGCTTTAGTGTTTGATACAACAGCGGTCAATACTGGGCGTTTCAATGGTACCTGTACGTTAATTGAAAATAATTCACAAAGACAACTTTTATGGTTACCATGCCGTCATCATATATACGAGATTGTTTTAAGATGCGTTTTCGAAGAAAAAAAAAGCTGTTATGGAAGTCCAAACGTTAAAATGTTTGAGAAATTTAAAAATGCTTGGGCTAAGATTGATGCTAAAAACTATGAGTATGGCATCAACGATCCAACTGTCAAGACGTACATGAAAGAGTCTGCTGTTCGCATTATCGGTGCAGTAAATTATATCTTGGAAGAAAAACAACCCAGGGAAGACTATAAAGAATTCTTGGAACTCACTTTGCTCTTCCTGGGTCAAAAACCAGAAAAGACACATCCAAACAGCCTAATGTTTCGATCGCCAGGAGCTGTTCACCATGCAAGGCACCGATGGCAAAAGCGATTTACTGTCTAAAAATATTTTTATTCCGTAACGAGTTCCAGCTTTCAGCAACTGAATTAAATGGGCTTCGTCAAATTTGTGTTTTTATTGCTGAAGTCTATGTCGAAGCATGGTTTTCTGCTCCTTTGGCCATTAAAGCGCCATATCAAGATTTTTTATTTTTACAAAAACTTGAAAACTTCAAAAAAATTGATGCTGCTATATCTTATGTTGCTCTTAAAAAGTTCAGGAACCACTTGTGGTATTTAAGCCCTGAGGCGGTTGGTCTTGCATTTTTTGACAGCAACGTATCCCTTTTTTCAAAACAAAAAATGGTGGCGGCTTTGGAAAATGATTTTGAACAAGAGCAAAACACAAAGCGAGCTACAATAAATGATAGAGAAATCGTTGAAATATTCCATGACGGAATTGAACAGTTCGTCTCTGCCGAAACAAAAGCATTATTTGAAAGATTTCAAATAAATACTGATTTTTTTAAATTAAACCCAGACAAATGGGAGCAGGACCAATCTTATTGTAAAGCGGCTGAACTGATGAAAAAATTAAATGTTACAAATGACACTGCCGAAAGGGGGGTTAAATTGATGGAAGAGTATAATAAACTATTTACCAAAAATGAACGCCAAAAACAATTTGTTTTAAAAATTGTTAGCGATTACCGCCATCGGTTTCCGGACTGTAATAAAAAGACGTGCTTTAAACAATATTAATAAAAAGAGAAATCATATACATAAGTAATTTTATTTAAGTATAATAAATCGACATTGAGGCGTACTTTTTCTCCTATATTTAAGTTTTTTTCATTAAATATTAACATTAGACAAAAATGTTATTGACAGATGTTATTGTAGACATATTAATGAACATCTTTCGCCAGTAATGTTTAAAAAAAAAAACACAGAGAAAGTTACAAGCAGTCAAAGTAAGAATTTGCGTGAAAAAACGTATTTTGTGTAACTTTGGGGGGCCGACGCGCCCCCTAATCCTCTTCCTACGACCTTGAAATTTTACTAGAATTTTTTTTAAATAAAACTACACACAAAAAAACACTGAGACCAAAACAATAAAGAAAAAAAAAATACTCCATACATTTAATTGTCACCCTAATGTAGTATGTTCGTGCAATTATTTACAGATAATGTTTTTTTTTTGGTAATAGTGTAGACCAGGACCAGTACAATACCAGTAGCAGAATGTCGCATAAACAAATTCGCTTGTGGTTCGTTTTCTTGTTTTTTGCTAAAACGTATGTATGTATGTAAACCTAAGTGTAGAACACGCACTGTACAAGGAAACAAGGAAGAAAGGAAAAGAAATAATATATACTTTAGTTATTAATTATATACAAATTTATGGACACATGTTAATAAAAACATGCATATTATATATGTATGTATGTAAGTATGTACATATGTACAGAAATATACAGAATTAACAAGAAGTTTTTAAAATAATATAGAAAATCGTTGGAAAAAATCGTTTAACCTCACGATAATCCTTAGGTACTTTAAACTTGCTCTTTGTTGTAGCAAAATTGAAACATTCTAAAATTCATCATTAAACTGTTTCTAATTCTGGCGGCAATATATACAAATTTTAAAAAGTTTAAAAATTTTCTATTAAAAATCAGTCCATTCTCTAACAAAGGTCGTCAAAATCTAATTTTTAAACTTTTTAGAAAACTTAAAAAAATTTCACGAATTTGTATAAATTATTTCGATGCACTTGCATGCTTTATTGAGTCTGGTTCCGAACTAAAAACTACACCTGACTTAGTGCTACCTAAAGCTACCTACTAAAAGCTTAAAAGCCTTAGCCGTCCTCACCGCCTCTGCTGTCGTTGATATAGCTAATGCATTCGCCCGCTGCTGCCGTTGTTCGTTACCGTCGTTGTTGTTGTTACCTGATCCCCTGCCTGTTGCATTAGTGCAATGTCACCAGATCCCACGGCTATGGTAACTTATGTGCATTGGTAGTAGTTGCTCGTCGCTGCCGGTCTGCTGCCTGTTGCGCGTGAGTTACGTCAACTCCACCGCCAACCTACATTCCGACTATTAACTGGGCAAGATAGCAACAGGATAATATTGCCTACCTTGCAATTATGAAATTGCCTTGCGAAATCATTGAATAGGCAATAATAAATAGAATAATAAATAAATGTAGAATACATAATAAGCAGAATATTTAAGAAATATATAACAATCAGAATAAACGTAGAATAAGCATAATATTGTTATATATAATACTGTTAGCTTGTAAGTAAGGGCAGTTCTGAAGAACCAATAAACGAGTTAAGCAAAATTAAACTTTTGTTTTTTTTTCGTGAGCCGAAGCTCAACACTTGTAATTGGCGCAGTCGACGGGAATCAATTCCAATTACTATTTTGATTATTCAAAAGGAAATTGGAATTTGTTTAAAAATTTGGTGAATAAGTCATTCAAAAACCTGAATACTGACATCGAAAACATCAACACGAAAACAAATGTCGACGATAATATCGATTTTTTCACTAAGATAGTTCTTGAATGTAGGAATAAAAGCATTGTAAAAAAACAGGCTAAAAGTGTATCCATGAAATTACCAAAAGCGATCCTGAAACTGATAAGGATACGAAATTATTTCAGACGGCAATGGAGCCGCTATAGACAGCTATCTGATTATCAAAGTCACCAAAGCTATTCACGAGTGGTAAGAAAAGAGATATTTTTTTATAGGAATAAGTTTTGGAATGACAAGCTAGCCACATTGAAGAAAGGTTGCAATCCTTTTTGGAACATCTCTAAAACCCTTAGGAAAAAACATAATCCGATCCCTCCTCTTGAAGACAGCCAAAATCCGCTTGTTTTAAGCTGTGATAAAGCTAATGCCTTAGCTAACACCTTTTTAAAAAACCATAGGGCATCTGAAGCCATTGTTATAAAAAACCATGAATCACTAGTGTCAAGCAAAATCGCAGCGTTTGACTCAATGATCGTAAGTACACCGTCTTGCGAGTATGTTACCGTAGAAAAAATCTCAGGGCTTATAAAACACACCTACATAAAAAAATCCGCTGGTCTCAACAATGTTGAAAATATTATGCTTCAACACTTGCCTAAGTACGCAATGCTGTATTTGAAATTTATCGTCAATTCTTGTATTAAGCTACAATACTTTCCGGGTGTTTGGAAAGTAGCTAAAGTGGTTCCAATACTTAAACCTCATAAAACCGCAAATCAAGCGGGAAATTATAGGCCTATTAGTCTGTTGAGCAACCTTTCTAAAATATTCGAAAAAATTCTGAAGCAAAAATTGTGGGAGCACATTGACCGGGCAAATTTACTTCCGAATGAACAATTTGGTTTTAGACAGGGACACAGTACAACCCATCAAGTCAAACGAATTTGCAGCCTTGTCCGCAAGGAAATGCAAAATAAAAAATCTACCGTAATGGTCTTTCTGGATGCTGAGAAAGCTTTCCATACGGTGTGGCATGATGGCTTAATTTTTAAGCTTTTACATTATAAATTCCCTTTATATTTAGTAAGGCTTATGAAAAGTTTTCTCACAGATAGACACTTTCGTGTGTATGTTAATAAAATATCCTCAAACCTGCAAATTGTACCAGCTGGGGTACCTCAGGGCTCTGTAATTGGGCCACTATTGTATGTTCTGTATTGTGCCGATTTCCCCAAGCGCAGAAACTGTCGTTATGCATTCTATGCCGATGATACTGCAATTTTTTCTTCGGATGAGTCATGTTTAACTATAGTGGCAAACCTGCAAGACGCGTTAAAGAATGCGGCGGAATACTGCGATAAGTGGAAAATAAAATTAAATGCTAATAAGACAAAAGCCATTTTTTTTACCCGGAAAAGAAGCCAACGTTTTTTGCCAGCAACAAATCTTATGATTCAAAATCATCCGGTAAGCTGGGAAAATAATGTCAAATATCTAGGAATTTACTTAGATAAAAAACTAGTTTTTCACGAGCATTTTCAGCAGGTAAAAAGTAAGGTTAATGTCGCAATTCGAATGTTATATCCTTTAATTAATCGGAAATCAGATTTGTGTTTAGAAAACAAATTATTAATCATGAAGGTCATATTCCAGGCAATTATTTTGTACGGCTGTCCAGTTTGGGGAAGCTGCGTCAAAACACATATTAAATCCCTCCAAATTTGTCAGAACAAGATACTTAGAATGATGCTAAACCTACCTTGGGACTATTCGACTACCAAGATCCACGAGGAAACAAAGATTGAATATGTAGCTGATAGAATATAAAAAATAAGCCAAAAATTCGAAATCAGTTGTGTTATGTCCGACAATGACTTAATAAATCAATTGTGTACTTAATTGTCAACATCAGTAAATCTTTGAGATTATCCTCATACTAATGTATACATGTTTGTATTTTTGTACTTATATGTATGCATGTACCTATATTTATACTGTCATATCGAAGGTTTTTCGTAGTTTTCCTTCGAAACGAACTATATTAAATAAAGTTTATAAAATATTGTCTACACTGTATCATAATGCTTTAGAATTAAGAAAACTCATATTCTGTGAATTGTGCAATAACTAGTTTAATTTATAACGTTTTTCTACAAATAAAGAATATCTATCTAATTCCAAAGAATTGATTAGCGAATAAAACGGGAAACCTAAGTTTACCACCGCGTTTCGAACTGTGATTTAAAAATCCGAAAAGTTTACGCGAAAACTATACAAAGATTTAATTCCAAAGAATTGATTAACGAATAAAACGGGAAACCTAAGTTTACCGTCGCATTTCAAAGAGTGATTTAAAATCCGAAAAGTTTACAAAAAAAAAACTATATTGGGAATCCCGAAGGATACCATAACAATATAAATTGTGAAATTGTGGAAAAAAAAGGGAATCATCCATATGCAAAGTTAATTATAAAATCAGAAAAACACCAAAACAATAAAAATTGTGAAACTTTAAAATTGTAAAACGACCAACAATATAAATTGTGCATCGTGAAGAAAAACCTTTTCTAAACTGTACCTGTACCGCAAAACAAATCGTAAAATAAAAATGGAAGAAGAAAATTCAGCAAACAACTTCACTATTCCTGTGTCGGAACTGCTTAAGGAAGCAAGCAGGATTAAGGAGTATAGAGGTAACAGCGACTACGACCTAACCTCATTCATCAGGGAAGTCGAAATCTTCCTGCCCCTGTTCGAGAATACACCAATGAAGGAATATGTGTTCCAGCGGTGTGTCATAAACAAGATGCAAGGTGAGGCACTCAACGTAGTCAGGGGACTAGGTGCTCAACCAACGAGGGACCTCATAAAGAAGGAGCTCATCAAGAACTTCGGCGTAAGGGATACATATGTACCACCAGCTGTACTATCGGGCCATCAATGCAACAAACAATAATAACGTAAGTAACTATTATATTTACCTTAAGAATGTATTAGACAAGTTAAACACTAAAATCGAACAAGACGAAAAAAGGCCAAGAGAATTTTGTCCTTCTTATACTTTAGAGGAAACAGGATTAGCGAAACCAACCAGAAAATTTGACAATGTAGGAACAAAAAATCTTAACCAAAATCTAGGGCAACTAAATCGGAGCAATAATACTCATTCCTCAGAAAATAGGCACAAATTAATATGCTTAATTGACACAGGATCCTCAACAACACTGTTAGACAAAGACGCACTTCCAAACTATAAAAGGACCAAATTAGACAGGCCAATAATATTTAACACATTAAATGGACGAAGTCATACAGAACATGAGGTTATTTCCGAAATACCTGAGGAATTTAACAATCCAAATTTAATGGCTTGGAACTGCATTCTCCACACCCCTAGGTCATTATGAGTTTATTCGAATGCCATTCGGATTGAAAAACTCACCTGCCACATTTGAAAGACTAATAAATTCAGTTTTAAGAGAATACATAAACAAAATATGTTGTTTATCTCGATGACATACTGATATTTAGCACAAGCTTAAAGGAGCGCGTTATTAGTGTGAATAAAGTGTTAGATAAACTGAGGGAACACAACCTCAAAATCCAAATAGAGGGTATTAAACCCAACCCAAAGAAAATAGAAACAATCCAACACCTAAAACTCCCAGAAACACAGAAACAAATCAAACAGTTTCTAGGTATAACTGGCTACTATAGAAAGTTTATAAAGGACTACGCGAAAGTAGCCCACGGACTGACAAAATATCTGAAGAAAAGCGCAAAAGTTAACAGGAACGACCCACTTTATATAGATTCATTTTTGAAACTAAAAAGATTTCTCACAAATCTTCCAATTCTGAGCTACCCAGATTTTTCAAAGAGGTTTAAAATAGTAACAGATGCAAGTGACTTCGCGATAAGAGCTGTGCTTATGCAAAATGAACGCCCTATTAGCTATGCAAGCAGAACACTAAATGACCATGAAAAAAGATACGCAACAGTAGAAAAAGAACTACTCGCAATAGTTTGGGGAGAAGCCTACTACAGACCATACCTTTATGGAAAGGAGTTTGACCTTGTAACCGACCATCAACCATTAGTCTGGTTATATCATAAACACAAAGGAAAAGATATTAATCCAAGGCTGCAGCGTTGGTTGTTAGAACTAGGCGAATATAATATAAACATGAACTACATAAAAGGCAAAGAAAATAAAGTTGCAGATTTTCTTAGCAGAATTGATAACCAAACAGGAGAAATTTACATGACGGAAGAAAACGAAGACAACATGAGTACATGTGCAACTACTCACTCTCAACAAGAAGAACTTAACGACCATTTGCCTATATTGGAAACAGCAGTGAATCGGTTTGCAACACAAATTATTCTGACTGACAATAAAACTAGAGAAATTGAAATAGTCAATAATAAAAGAAAAATTTACATTAACACGGACGACATCTCCTCGAATTTTATGACCGATATATTCAGAAGGTATCTGAAAATTGGAAAAATCGGAATATTTTCCGAACTTCCAGACAATACGTACAATAAAGTACAACTAAAACTTATAAAACTTTTTGGTTCTAGCCTGAAATTCGTTAAATGTAGCTACCACGCCAAAGAAATGACCAGCACAGACGAAACATACAAACAAATACACAAATATTACAAATTCGAGACTGGACATAGTGGTATAGCCGAAACCTACGAAAATATTAAAAAGAAAATATATTTCAATAACCTTAAAGAATTAGTGCAAAAATATATTAACAAATATGACATTTGCAACAAAGCAAAATACGACAGGAATCCACCAAAACCCGAATTCCATATCACGGAGACACCAACAGATATAAATCAAATTATACACATAGACGTTTATACAATTAAAAAACATAGCTTCGTTACATTTATTGATAAATTTTCTCAACAAGCAACATCTTTATTCCTTGAAGACAGAAACAGTCAGACGATTATTGAAAAGCTCATACTATTTTTCTCGATGAGAATCAAACCCATCAAAATCATAACAGAGAATGAATTGAATTCAGCAAACGTTAAAGACTTCCTAAGATAACGAAATATCGATATACATTTTACTAAACCAAACAGCCACACAGGCAACTCAGACATAGAAAGACTTCATGGCACAATATCCGAAAAGTTTAGAGTGCTAGAAGCAGAAAAATCTGAATTGTCAACCCAAGAAAAAATTTTCAAAAGCATAGAATTTTACAATAAATCTATACACAGTGCAACTAAAGAAAAACCACAAGATATAGCAGAAGGAAAAATTAACAAGAATACCATTAGCGAAAGATTAAATCAGCTAAAAAACAAAATTATAAGCAAGAAAAATGAAAAAAGAGAAACATATATACAGCACCAACAGGATGGTTACATCAAGAACTATAAAGCACTTAGGCATAAGCACGAACCTAGATATAAAAAGTCTAAATTAGAAAACATTCATCCAAAAAATACTAAACGTAAAAAGAAATTTTCAGATGCAATTAATACTAACATTTTTACTGCTGACGCTGACGATAACAACGGCAACACTAACGATACAACCTATTGAAAGTACAGACGGATATGCCGAAATCCAACTCGACAAAGTAGACTTTATTCAAAATTACTGTAAAATCATCCATGTAATAGAAATCAATAAAATTCTCGAAATTGTAAATACCTTACAACAAAATATAAGAGCAACAAAAGTAGACAATAGGTTACTTTTAGAAAATGAATTAAACAGAGTGAGAACAAAACTTTTAGCAATTTAGCAATACTGATATGCACAACACTCTATTTACTCTGTTCATAAATTATAGCACAACCACATATTGACAGATTATTTTGAATGGTTAAAAAGGTTTCACCTAATTTTAATCTTGTCGTATTACCACGAGAGACAGCGAATGTCCAATGTCACCCTAAACAGGGATAGATTGCCGACACAACAGACTTTGGCCGGGGAAACCGCGGGTCAATCCCTTTTGCATGCCTTGCAAAACATATTCAAATAACACCCCTCTCTATATGATCCAACCCTGTCGAAACCGCTCTTTCCTGGGCCTTCCGTTAATTGGACTCGGCAACAACGACTGATGGCATGGGGTAACCCCTACAACAACAACGAATGTCCAATTCGTCCAAAAAAGCTCAACAAGCGAGAAACTAACCACTATTTCCGTAAAATGATATTGGACGATCGGATCATGAAATTGTGAGAGGTGGCGTTGGATTATTGATTTGGCGTCTCCATTTACCCCAAGATAAAAGTTCTGCGGTAATACTCGTATATGCATATCAATATGAATTTGACATATTTTTGCTAAAAAATGTTCACTAAATAAACGAACAATTTTTATATAGAATTTTGGTTAAGGTACAAAAAAGCCGTTCACTAAAAGCAGAAATAATTATATGAGTTGAAGTGATAACGCATCAAGTTGTGAATGAGCTATATCGAATGTGTCCGAACGAATTGGAACGTAACTATTTTCCGTGTGGTAAGCAAAGGTGCATACAAGTTACTGCTGGAAGGGCTTGAGATGCTTACAGAAAGCACAATGATCTGCGGCGGGCTTGCATACTATTCCATATGCATTTGAAACTGACAAGCCGGACCGGGTGACTAATATTCAAAGCATGCTTAAAATATATAGAAAGCTATTGGTTATTCTGCTCAAGTATCTGCGAAAACGTTGGAGAATATGATCAATCCGAAACCATACTGTGATGAAATTCGAATAGCAAGAGCATGGCTAAAGACGACCAACCGAAAAAGTTACGGATATAAAATAAAATTTGCAGACAGACGGCTAGTAATAATAACTTCAAGATGGGTTGCGAAATTTCTTTCAGTTGTTTAGAAACCAGTACGAGTGTGGTAACGTACTCAGTTTCTATCTCTTTGTGAAAAATTACAGAGAGAAAGTTGCCAATCGATTGTTGCTGATGACGAAACTGTGGGGCTCTTTATCAGATAGTAGTAATAATAGATTGTCGCATATACTACGAGTATATAGCTGATTTTGCCGATTTTAATATATGTACTATAAATGAAGGGACTTAAAAGTTTGATGCCGACTTTCAGAGAGAACATTTTGTTTATGGCATAAGTAAACTCGGTGGTTAAGTCATAGTCAAACCTGTGATCTTAGCAGCACGCACTCGGTCCCAGCGGCCGTAATGACTCAGTCTTCTAAAATATATGGCATTCCGAAGGAATTTTACTTAGCAATTTAAGAGATTGCAGAACTGACGCAGATTAGCGATTGTTACTTTATAAAAAAAGCACTGATTTCAACACATGCCGAAAGTGTCAGGTTTAAAATGTTATAAATATTTGACGGACTGGTAAAAGAGTAATATTTATCAGATGCCTTTGAGATGTACCAATGCAGTGGCGTGAACCCAAAAATCACGTAGACGACTGTTACTTATATTTAACAACTGTCAAAGGTTTTTCAAAACACTCGGTAAAGTATGCTACTGTGTCATCAGTGTCAATGCCGCTTCCACATTCTCCAGACATTCAGTACCGGAAAGATTTTGTATTTCGTCAAGTTTATCAAGTCCTATTGAAGAAGAAGATGAAGTAGGCCCTTCTAATAGCGAAAAGGTATTTATAGATGAAAAAATACAGAACCACATTTGATTAGTCAATCAGAACTAAATGACCTTGTTAGAGATTCAGATTTGACCAAAGAAAAATCTGAAATATTAGGCTCGAGATTAAAACAATGGAATCTATTGCAAACTGGAGTTAAAATTACAGCTTATCAATAACGTCACATTACCTTTTATTCAAAAGAAGATGGATTAGTAATCTGCATTAATATTGATGGATTAATGTCAGCATTAGGTCACAAGCATATATCAAAACATGAGTTCAGTAAGTGATGAACACGATGAAAGATGTCATCAAGAAATTGCAGAGTACGAGAAGCGCTATCAGGGAAGGAGAGGAGTCAGCCATTATTGCAGAGTATTGTTGGAGCCTCCAGAGGGATACTGGCACTACTGACTTCAAGAGGAAAGCCAATCGTTCAAAAAAAAAAGTTGTATTAATGTAGAATAACAATTTATTTCACCACTTCATATAATTGTAAGTAAAATCAATAAATGCATTTCACTACTAAACTTGACGCGATAGAACAATTTTATTTCAATATTTCAAATAGTTTTAAGGTGGCGAATCATAATTACAAACTGTGAACACAGTGAAAAAAAATTTACTTTGATGCATAGTGTTATTTATAGCTAAAAAAACTTTTGGACATTTTGTAATATGTACATGTGTACGTGAGAGTGTTTTTTTTTTCTTAAAATTCGTCACCTTTTCTCATTGCGACAGCACCGCTGTTGGCGTTGGCGCTACCTGCGTTAACACGTGTGTCAGTGTCTGCGTTATTCTCATTGTAAGCGGTACGATCTCCGTCTGCGTGCGTACCAGCGTCGAAGATTCGACGTTATGTTGGTGATCGTGGACACGATCTACCACGTACGTATAGGTACGTGTGCGTACATTTGTCATATACTGGACGCTTTCAGCGATTTCGTATTTGAAATATGTCTGGTTTTCACTGTGCGAGTCAAGTACTGGGGTTGTTTCAACAGCAGTACTACAATCCAGCCACATTTGCATCGAACACACAGTGTCGTTGGCATTTGGTAAAATATCTGAAATTGCTTGTAATTTTTTATCTGGCGTTGTTGGTATATACGTTTCAAGCGTTAAATTTGTCGTTTGTAATTGATTTGTGGCAGTTTCATTGCCTAGATTTTCGCGACGTTGGGGCCGTCCCTTTTTCTTACGTCGACGTTTCTTCTCCGTACGACTTGGTGCGATTTTGGTTGTATTTTCTGTTGTTATTTGTAAGTTCAGCGTTATTGGTTCAGTGTTCCTTAGGGGCAGTGGCTTGGTGTGCACTGTTAATTTTTGTATCGGTGCTTTAGTCGTTGTAGTTGTACTTTCCGCAGTTTCGTTGAACGGTCGAAGTTTACGATTGATACTCTTTCTTACTATACGAACACGGTAATTCTTTGCATTAGCACGGCCGCTTGAAATATTTTTAAAATTTGCAATATTTTTTGCTTCCACTTCATTAGGTCGCCGTCGCTGTTGTTTGATTACAATGATTTTGCGTCGTGGCATGAGTGTAGTTGTGGATGTTGTAGTAAAAATCCCATCAGTTTCATTGGCTAACGTCTGTGCTGCTGTCATTTTCAATTTCCTGCGTCGCACGAGCACTTTATTGTACCTTCGTCCTGAATTTGTTACTCTTTCATTTAAAATTGATATTTCATTAACGTTATCAAACATTACCGCTGTTGTTGAATTTGCACTGTCGGCTTTTAAGAACTGTGCGGCTTCAGTACTCCTTCTTTTCCTTTGCAGTAATGTACCGAAATTCTTATTAATTTTATTAAATTTGTATATGGCATGCGTGTGTTTAGATTCTTTAACAGATAAAATACCTCTACAGCTAAATGGTTTGGAAATGCACCGGTTATAAACCAGTGACTTTTTTTTCGACTTTTGTGCCAAATTATTGCATAACGTATTATCCCCCAGTTGTATGTGAAACATCATGTTGGTGCAGCTGGTATCACTACATCTATATATGTCTCTATCCTCGAACCGAAACATGATGCTGGCCGCTGTTATGCTTATCGATTCAAAATTAATGACCTTGAACTGGCATGGGGATGACGACACAGTAAGGTCAGTTAAACTAAAAAATGGTAGTTTTTTTCGTTCTTCACTTGTTGTGCTCTTGTTGTCGCTAAAATCCTGCGGCGCGCAGTCTGTTCGTTAGGGGCTAGCGTGCTTTTGGCGAGCCACACGTCAACATCGCCGACAATGCTTTCCAGTGACTGTGTTTTATCTAACATATTATTTTCGTCACTCTCGAGCACATTGAAATCAATCTGGGGCACAACAACATCGTTTACTGAATTGTCATTATCCTGTTCGGGCAAAATGTATTCCGCAACAAACTCACTGCCGTCTGCTAGATAAAAGTCATGAATTGAGCCAATGCTGGCTGTGTGCTTAACATCATTAGGCGCTTGGCGCTTGTGCAACGTTGAATCATAGCCGAAGGGCACTGTGCTCAAAATTGTGCTGAATTCGCCTGGACGTCGACCTGATACGTACAGCGTAATGATACTGGATCCATCCGGTTCCTCATCTTGTGTTGATTGATGTTTTCGTTTGTGCGATTTACCAGATTTGCGTGACTTTTTCCGCATCACTTTATTTGACTGGGTTTCTTCGACAATAGGTATATCGTTGTCATTATCATTGGATAGGCGTATATTGTTTGATTCTAGTTCTTGCAGATTGTCGGACAGTAGTAGTTGCGGTGCCGCCGAATGTAGTATAGGCAGTTGCTGCGGTTCGATTTGTGGTTGAAACTGCTGTTGCAACAACAGTTGTTGCAACAGTAAGCTATTGACTTGCGGTACCTGGGGCACTAAAGCTTGCGCCGTTGGTGTCGTCACAATTGTATCTGTGACAAATTCAGTAGCTGTTATCGTTTGTGCGGTCGTATCATAGACTGTGGTGAGTATTTTTTTACCTTGGAATGTAACCGACAAGATGGTAGACATGCCTTCGAAAACGGTTGTAACATAGGTTGACGCATGTGTCCGATACTCCGTAACTGGTGTCGCTAGAACTTGTGTGCCTGGCGAACCCAATGCCAATAGATTTGGTGCTGTTGAAGCTGCTGCACCTATTGCACCGAGCAGGGGATTCGCAGCCGGTAGCCCAATATTGCCCAGTAACAGTTGTGATAGCAAGATGTTAGCCAATGGTGCATTTGCAGAGATTTGTGGTTGCGATGTAGAAACAATATTTTCCACGGAATAAACCGTTGACGGTATGACATGCGAAAATGACGTTTTTCGCCCACGTATTGTTGTTGGAGTAAATATTACGGTTGTTGTCGGCGACTCATGCAGCACGTATTGCGTGATTTCAGTGGCACCCCCAAAATTCACACTAGAATCTTCGCGTGTCAATGCCAACATAGTCTGCCCACCGCCACCCACAAAGCTTGTGTACTGTTGAGGCCCTAAAATTTCTGTACTCGTTTTCGCCGTAACAACATTCTTATATTCTGTCACCTTTCCATTTACAACTGGTATAGTGACTTCAGCGGGTATAATGTGTGTAACGGTTATGGAGCCATCATATGGTATTACCACTTGATCGGCATTGTACTCACTGCGACTACGACCTCTTACAGTTGTTCGAGTATGACTTAAATTGTTACGTCCTCTCGGTGACGCATTACGCGATGCTGAATCCTGTGACAAATTATTGTTGTATGATTTTAAACGCCGACCACTGCTAGGGGAAGTCGGCGAAGTTCGTCGTGATGAGGCTGCAGTTTGTGGTCTACGAAAATTATTTGATCCAGGGCGTGCCAAACCTTTCGGCGTTGTGGTTGTATCTTTTTCACGTAGTGTGAATTGCGCGCGTCCATTTGTGGGTCGGGTTGGTCTTATTGCACGATGATTTGATATGCTCGCCAATGTTGCGGTAGTGGCTTGTGTGCTATGATGTCCAGCATAACGCTGGGCAAATCGTCCGTTAGACCGTGGACGAGTAGCTGCTGTAGTCGGTGGTGTTATTTCTATTTCAACATCTTCGGTTAAATTACGCTCCTCAACTATGGGAGTAAGCTTTGGGCGGCGAAATCTGTTGCGGAAGTTACTACGCCTTCGCAGGGACGTGTCCGTTTCTCGCCGATAACGCAAGAATCTTTTAGTTTTTGAATATGCTTTTGTATTTCTTTGTTTCAATGTAGCTGACTTGTTCGATAATTTTTCATGCCTAATATTAGAACGACGACGCCGGTTGTTATCACCATCGACGTCATCTTCATTAACATCCTCATCGTCGTCATCATATTCGGAATCATCATCGATATCTGAGTTGCCTTCTTCTTTCTCGTCCTTTTTGTTTTCCTTGGTTTCATTGGCTTCTTGATTTGTTTGTTTAAGGAGTAGTCCCCGTGGCGGGAAAAGGCTGTTTTGCGGGCGTGATTTACCTGGTACATTTCCGAGTTTTGGCCGTTGGAAATTGCGGGGGCGTGGCTGCGGTGTCGTCGTTGTGGTAGTAGATGTAGTTGTAGAAGGTTTAGCACGTGCTGCTAAAGGATTGCGTCGTGGAGAAACTGCTCCACCACTAGTGCTACTGCTGCGCTGGCTAGCTGTCGTGAAGCCAGCTGGACGATTTATTGGCCTGCGAAAACGTAGTAATGGATTTTGGTTTCGCCGTGTGCCATCTGTCAAGCTTTCCTCGTTTTCTTCCTCATTTGGTTGCTGTTCAGGTGTAGTTGAGTCCTCTTCGCCATTTGTATCAGGTGCCAAAGTAGTTATACCTTCTGTGGCAATATTTGACTGGCCGGGCAAACTGCTTGGCTTAATGCGTATGCGGGAGTTTCCAGAATAGGGAATTGAAGCCCCGGCGCGATAGCCACCAGAAGAAGAGGGTCGTATCAAAACTCCTGCGCGACGTGTTGGGGACTGTAACGACGGACGCCCGGAAGACGAAAGTCGATTTCGGCCGCCACCAAAACCACTACTATACCCAAGTACGGGCGAGTTCTGTCCATTACTACCAGCCAGCTGAGAAGATTTATTTGGTCGACCAAACGATCGACGAGACGATGAGGCTGTAGCAGCAATCGCTGGACTTGTCGGAATTCCACTAATGTATGGTCCACCTTTTCGAGTACTGAATCGGCTGGTGGTCTTTAGCGCAGGTGTGGCAGTTATGGTTGGCGTGAAATCGGCACGTGTTATAATAGTAGCGCTACTCGGCGCACCGTTCTTCTTCTTTGGTGCGAATCGTGGACGATTTCGAGAAGCGAATGGCCGTATTACTGGCGTAAAAGTACGTTTCTTTGATGGGAACCGGCCTTTATTATTATCATCATCACTTTCATCGTCTTCATCGTTATCCTTTCCGCTATCGCTGTAACGGGGAAAATCAGTAGTACTGTCTTCAGAGCCACCATCTGCGATACTTGCATGAACCGTTGGCGAATCGAGTGTCGCTATTTGTGTAGGCTTAATTTTTGAAGCTATTGACGATGTCCCAGTTGGTTCAATAGCTACACCCGTGGCAACAACGTTGTTGCTATCCAACTTATCTGTCTCAAAAATGAAACTGGACGTGCTCTCAATGATTTGCGCATAACGATTCTCTATAAAAGTTCCAATCACTTTAGACTGATATAGAGTGGTTGTGTGGTTTTGGATACGTGTGCCCTCAATCAATCGCACCAAACCCGTTTTATATTGGCGCACAGAGCTCCCATTCGCGTTAATCGATACCAAATTTGTGTTCGGCAGCAAAGCTTTCTTAACTTCGTTAATGTATAAACTAGACGTACTGCTGACGTATTCGGACGGGGAACCGTCAGCGGCGGTCGTCGGAACTATTTCTGTGGTAAAATGCAATGTACTGATGCCGTCCGAATCGATAATTTTTTTGTAGTCATAAAGTAGTACAGCTGGCTCTTTTGGCAATGCTGGGGTTATGCCGTTATTTTCCTCATCATTCGTGAAGGGTGTCGAATAAGTTAAAATAGTGCTTTCGGGGCCTACGACTGGTTTGGTTGCATTCAAGCTGTTGCGAGTAGGTGTTACCACATTTGTAATGGTCTCTAACCGTGAATCTATGATTGTCCTCTCAACGTCATATGAAGTTGTGTAATAAGTGTATGTGGTGTAGTATGTTGTAGGCTCTAAGACCTCGGCTTCTGCTATTTTATCAACAGTTAAATTGCTACTGTTGTCATTTTTTGGCATCATAACCGAAGGAGTGTTGGCTACTTCACTATTTATTGCTTTTGCTGCTTCTGTGATTGGTTGCAATACTTGCGGTAGTTGGGTATTTAGCGCATAACTAGGTGCTACCGAAGCAGTCATTGGTGCAATAGCACCGGCCGGGATAACATTTGAAATTGTTTCCTCTCTGCTAAGGGTTGTTATCTCACCATTCTTAGCAAGTTTGGTCCAGTATGTGAAAGTGGTGAAATATGTAATAGGGAGCGTGGCTTCCTCAACATTTTCAGTCTTACTTGCCTGCAATGTTTCGGTTACTACATTGGTTGTCGTCTCCAAACGGCTAATGACATTTGTCGCCTCGTTGTTGTACATGGTTGTATAGTATGTGTAGGTGGTAAAGCTTGTCTGTAGCAGCAATGTGGCTGACGGTCTTATTTCGTCGGTATTACTTTCCGAACTTATCTGGTCATCAAAAGAATCATTCCTATTATTAATGACATGATGGTCACCATTCGAACTGCTCGAACGTACATCAGTGACTAGAGTAACCGATGTATAATTGCTAAGATCTGGCTCTGGTGGATTAATGTTAGTTGCTGCGGAGTGTGCGCGTACCATAGTGCTATAGCTTAACAGTTGATGATCATTTGACAAGTCTCCTTTGATTTTATTCCCTACATTTACGCTGCCATCAATGCTTTTTGATGTAGATTCTTCGGTTGTTTTATTGGACAGCGAGTCATACGCCGATGAGTTAGTTACTAGTTCTTGGGAAGGTGTGCTCTCTTCCAGCACGGCGGTAGGTATAATAGAATCTAAAACGTAATTTGTATACACCTCGGTTCTAGACATTACTTCTGTTTCTCCTTCGACAAAAATTGTTGTGTAATAGGTATATGTCGTAAGGTATGTTTTCAGTAATTTGGTATCATCCAAAAATGTTGTCGGTAGTTTTGATTTCTCATCAATGATATCATTATCGCTTTTGCTTGCTTTGGTGTGCTCACCTTTTCGCAAAATACTCTCCAACTCGGTGGGCAGTATAAATTTGGAAATATTTTCCGTTTTGCTATCCCGCTCTTCAAATTCCTGCTTAATGTCGAGCACATCTTCTGCGCACATAGTGCTCGGCGTGTGTTTCGATATGACGGTCGGGTGTATTGCTTCGCCGCCTGCATCTAAAGTCGATGTCACAACATTGGTAAACACTTCTGTGTGACTTGAAATACTAGTTTTGCTATCTTCGTTAAAGAATGTCGTCAAGTATGTATATGTTGTGTAGAGCGTCTTATAAATCAGTTCAATCTCTTCATCTGAATCTTCTTCAGTAGGATAGACTACATCCTCTGATCCTGTATCGGTATCGATATCTTTATCGGTGTCAACATCTGAATTTGCATCTTCTTCATAATCAGCTTCGTTTTGAGTCGCGGCGGGTGTACTTGTTTCTTGCAATGCTTCGCTCGTAGTTTCATTTCTTTCATTTTCTGTATGTTCTGAAAACGTGTCATCCTTGCCGTTGATGGTAATATCTGCCCTATTATCGCCCTGCACCTTCGGCTTCTCTAATTGCGACCTCTCCTCCTCCTCTTCAATTATTGCAATACTTCCTGCTGGATTTTGTGTAGCTTTTATTATTACTGTTGGTTTGGGGTTTATGCAATAATGCTTCGTCGTTTCCAAGATATCAAAAGTGGGTAGTAATAAAGTTTCGGCCTTCTCTATGTTATCACCTTCCTGTGCACCAGTGTTTGGTTCATACAATGTGTTCAACTGCGTTATAGTTTTTGGTATTTGCGTTAGAAAGACCTGGGATGCTCTTATGCAGCCATCTAATGCATCAATATCGCCGTCGGCATTGATCTCCACTACGCTGACTTGACTTGTTGGCCCCATTGTTGATATTTTACTGTCTGCACCGCTGACTGGTTGGACAACTGCTGCAGCTGTTGTATTGGTAAGTATTTTTCTCTCTTGTTCCTCGACATCATCTTTTTCTATAGTTTCAAGAGGTTTGTTGGTGGTGGCATCATCGATATCTTCATGTTCCTTCGTCGTTGTTTGGCTATCTGGGGTTGTATCATATTCATGTTCCGGTCTAAATGCCTCTGAAATGTCCGCAATCTCTGTAATGACATCTGTGAAATCCGAATCTACTTTTACATCCTTTGGAACAGAAGTTGGTTCCACGAAATTGGCAAAGGGATCATCTTCGAAGAATATTGTGGTTGCGCCTCCTAAGATCTGCACAGAGGAACTAGCCCTGAGCGGAGTTGCATCCGCATTTGAAGTAGAGGCTTCGTTGTTGTGAGGCTCGCTGCTTTGCAGGGATAATTCAATAGAAGCAACTGCATTAGTCTCAACACTTCGATGTTCAGTAAGAACTTTATTATTTAATGTTGGTGCTGTGCTGATCTGAGTAGTAGATTTACTAGCGGCGCTCGACAGCGAGGCGTATATTTCCAAAACTTCCTGGTTTGATGGCCTTGAATACGTAGTCATGGTCAAAGGCGTCTGAGGCACATTAGGGCGCAAGCTCAATACCATGTCAGCATCATCATAAGCACTAATGTTACTAGTAGCCATACTTGTGGCTACATCTGCCTGGGCAGTTGCACTGTTCGAATTATAAAAAAAGTGTTCTGCTGGTACTAGCGACGTCACCAAATAGGTATTAATATCAGTTCTCTTACTATTTTCTTCGTATTTTCCTGCACCATTTATTTGCATGTCTGTTTCCATGAATGGCCTATCGGTAGCTAGGGGGTGCGGTGTGTTGTTAAAGCCCCCTTCACCCAAAGTTGCCTCGCCTTTTATCGAAGTAACATGACCCAAGTTTATATTCGGTGTAATGGTACTGGGCGAAAAAACAATGACGCTGTCGGCAACAATGGTCGTAAAATCTGCGAACCCATAGTACGTTGTAGTCGATAATTGGCGATTAAAAAATGCCTCTGATGGTGGCACTTTGAGGGAATTGCCCACATTAGCACCCATCAGTTGCTGAAAGAAACGCTTTGGTGAGCGATTTAAGTACAACTCGTTGTTGTCAATATTTTTGAATATATGTGAAAGTTTGCCACGCTCGCCAGCCATTAGTTGCTGCGACAAATGCACCTCTTTGACGGCGGTTTCTGTTGAGAAGCCACTCGGGGAGAAATTATTTCGCACTGTATATGTTGGCAAGTCGCCTCTGGGCAGCACCTTATTCGCCGCCAATTCACGCGCATGCCCCTCCAGCTGTCCCGCCAATCTAATCACTGTACCATTGCGTCCACTATCACTTCTGCTGAAGCTACTGTTGCTGTTTGCCGTAATATACGCCGGCGCTGACTCAGCCGATGTGGTGCTTACATTTTGCTGCTTCCTTTTTATTTCGCTTAAACCAACAAAATCCGTATTGCCAACAAAGGCATTGCCACGATCGATTAATAAACGATCATCAATATCTTGCCAATCTGGCTGATCGGCATTAAATAGATCATTATGACTCTCTAGCAGGGACTTAGTTTGCAGGTCCAAATTGTCGCCGACCCAGCTTGTGACGACTGTAGGCAGCATTCCGGTTGAATAAAGCTGTTTGCCATTGTCATAGAGCACGCGTGAGCTTTTCTTCAAGTATTGCGCATATAAACGCCCGTTGTCGAGAGTTGTACCCACCACTTGCGTAGCATACTCGGTGGTGACGCCCTCTTGTATAAAAGTGCGGGCAGTTGATGTTAGCAAGCCAACTTCAGGACGCACATTTACATAGTGGCCCAAATAGTCGCTGCGTCCATTGTTTTCGTTACTGACCAACAATACCGTCGTTAAGTCTGTCCAAAAGAGTTGTGCAATGTCCAAGTTTTACAATCGAAATGAAATATATACACATAAAGCAGTCCGTGTACGATGAGGAAAGGCGTTCAAAATAGTTAGAATTTGTTGCAAAAATTATTGTAGAGCACATAATAAATTTAAACATATACATTTTTATTTTACATACATACAAAACAAGGGGTAAGAAATTGTTGATAAAGGTATAGTATAGCATATAATAAATTGAAACATACATATATATTATTATTATTGATATATATTTTTATTTTACATACATACAAAATTTGTAACAGCGTTATTCAGATTCGTAACACACGTAGCAGCAAAAAATGGTTGTTGTAGTTATTGCAGGTAATATCAAAATGAAGGTGGTACATATATAGATTTATAAAAGGTAGTGACAGATTGGTGCAAGTAAGTGACGTACCCAATGCCAAACAAATCCATTTAAAGAGTTAAGAAAAAGAAAGAGAAAGAGAAAGAAAATAAAAATACAAAAGTGGTATTAAGTCGGAATTGAAAAATAAAATTAATCGTACACATGTAAGTAAGTAAGAGTAAGTATATTTGTACATATACTCTATGCGTAACTCCTCTTAAGTATGTACAGATGTATGAATGTATTAATAAGTATTTTATGGTGTCAAGTATAAAACTAATATCTTCATTTTTAGAATTTTTCTAAGCAAATGCGGTTTTTAATTTTGATAAATTATTTTTAAAAAAATTTGAAACGGAAAGTATAAACAGAAATAAATAAGTGCTCCAATTCCAAAAAAATTCCAAAATTGAAGTTATATTTACACATGACAACATATGTATATAATAGACACATATGCGTGAGTATACGCAGTTATATACTTATATACATATATGTATGTGCAATCGTTAAATATATGTATGTATGTATGTATTAACTGGCTTAATAAAATACTACATAATTAAAAAATTAAACATACATAGAAATGTATGTAACGGGTGTTTTTTTTAGGGGTATAGAACTTCGAATTGAAATACAAGAAAATCGTTTTAAGGTCCATCAATTTGGCTTTATTGGAAGGATAATTTTATGCCATTAATGTTTAAATATGATTTCGGGCATGTGGCCGCCGCGGCTGGCTCGAATAAACCCAATTCTACAGGTCCAATTTTCAACCACTTTTTCGAGCATATGGGGCCGTATGTCGGCAATAACGCCACGAATGTTGGCTTCCAATTCCCCTAACGTTTCTGGTTTGTTGGTGTAGACGAGCGACTTCACATATCCCCAAAGAAAATAATCCAATGGTGTCAAATCACACGATCTTGGTGGCCAATTGACAGGTCCATTCCGCGAAATTATGCGCTCAGCGAATGTTTCCTCAATAAATCGATTGTGACGTGCGCTGTGTGGCATGTAGCGCCGTCTTGTTGGAACCACAACTCATCCACATTCATGCCATCCAATTCGGGAACAAAATAGTCGGTTATCATGGCTCTATACCGGTCTCCATTAACGGTAACTGCCTCTCCAGCATTATTGCGGAAGAAGTATGGCCCAATGACTCCACCAGCCCATAGAGTACACCAAACAGTCAGTTTTTGTGGATGTAATGGCGTTTCAAGGGTCTCATGTGGATTCTCTTCACTCCAAATGCGGCAATTTTGCTTGTTGACGTAGCCATTCAACCAAAAATGAGCCTCATCACTGAACAAAATTTTGCGATGAAAATCAGCATCGAGATCAATCTCATTTTCGGCCCATACACCAAAATCACGACGCATTGCATGGTCTCGCGGCTTTAATTCTTGCACAAGCTGGATCTTGTAAGGTCGCAAGCCAAGATCTTTTCGCAAAATCTTCCATAAAGTTGATGGACAAAGCTCCAATTGCTGTGCACGGTGGCGAATCGATTCATTCGGGTCCTCTTCAACACTTTGCTCTACAGCGGCAATTGTTTCTTCGGTGCGCACTGTTCGACGTCTCTGCGGATGCGTATTATCACATAGAGTAAACGTAGTGCGAAAACGATCCATGGTTAACCGAATTAATTGCTCTGATGGACGATTATGTCGACCATAAAATGGACGGAGTTCACGGTAAACTTCGCGAACTGAACCATTATTTTCGAAATAAATTTGCACGATTTGCAAGCGTTGTTCTTTTGTCAACCTGTTCATGATGAAATGGCAAACCAAACTGAACATAAGTAACATTAGAGTTGCCAGATTTGACCACAAAATGCCAGTTTTATCTCTATTCGAAAAACAAACCTGTAAAAAAAACACCCTTACATATGTTAAATAAACGCGACATGCAGCCGTAGTTGATTAATTGGCGACCATAGCGACCGCTGTTGTCGAGTAAGTAGTAGCTTTGCGTGCTTCAATTCGCTATCCCGCTGAGTTCTGGGATCGAACAACAGCCTGGGCAAGATAAATCTCAATCGTAAAAATAAACAAAAAAAATTTTCCGAGAGTATAAATTTCTATATTATTGTAGCAGCATTTAACGCTGAAAAACAAACATTTTCGACAATTTTAAACAACCGAAATTTATATTCGCAGAACTGATGACCTAAAAAACCTAACAATGCATTCAGCCCTATCGCTGAGTACGTCGTAGTACGAATGGCTACGTCGTATGTAGATTCAAAATTCTTGGGATTGCATCGGTGAGTTCATTCGTAGCGCAAATTCGCAGATTTTTCGATGAATTAGTTACGACGTGTTTTAATTGTCGGAGAAAATTTTAAAAATTATATTCAGAAGAAATATCCACTTTATTTCAATAATTTATAATAATACAGAATCATAGTGAAATTGTGAGTATTAAATTTGATAAAAAAGTTTTAATTTTAAGCAATTTCCTTTCTTGTTTGTTGTTTGCCATTTGAGGTCAAACAGTTTACCAACGCGTTCGCAATTCGCTGGGTTGCTAGAATAGTTGCAGGAAAATTGAGAATTTGGAATGGATTACACCAAATTCAAAAAGGAGGAGATGGACAACTTTTGGACACAATTTCGTTTTTTCTCGTTACTCATTTCTAGCTTTATCCATATCCGTGACTGGATTGTATTCAAAACTTGAAAAATGTTTATTGGACCATTAGTATATCAAAGTCTTTTCCAAATCACGGCTGGTAATCACCTTCCGAAAGTGCACTCCTTTAGCAATCCAACCACATTCATAAATGCTCATTTATGTAATCGAATATGTTTAACAAATATTTAATTTACAACTGGTACAATTAAATATAGATATGTTTCAACAACCGAAACTTTTTCATACAAAGTGGCATCAAATCCCAGAGGATTAAAGGTATGCCTTAAAATTTTCCCCTGAATTTTAACTGTTGCTAAATTTTGCCACCTTCCTTAATTGGGAAATATTATTCTCGCACTCCCAAAGAAATTAATTTTGTTTAATAAATCCAGAACAGAGCTATGAAATTAAATTATTCTGCTAAAATGTATGTGCTTACTTTGTGCCAGCTGATATCGAAACCTTAAAATTTGCCATTTTAGTTTGACAAGCACTTTTTTCGAGTTTACACGGTATCAGCGATAGCAAATTTTTCCTATTCGTAACGGAGGGTTGCGTTCGTAACTTTTCTACAACGTACTCAGCGATAGGGCAGATTATAAAAAATTCCATTTCATTTCGGTAGCAGTGTTACCGTTTAAAAAAATATTTGATAGTGGAAAAAAGTACAGCGCAAAAAGGAGCACATGACTCTAAAAGAAAATGCTTTTTGACAGACAATAAAATATCTTAGTTTTTTAGATTTTTCAACACTTGGTTTTCGGAGTAAGCTTAGAAAAAACAAGCATGCATTTAAAGCATAAATTAAGTGTTGTTACAGATAATTATTGAAAAAGATTCATTACCATGTACATACACAATATAATTCTAATAATTATAAGGCCATTTTTTTAGTTAATGAAAGCAATGTCTCTAACGATACTTAGCAGCACAAAACTACACCGGGAAAAATATTGCTATGTAAAATTAACATTTTGCAATGCTATTTGTAATGTAAACGAAAAAGTGTTAATTTCACATTTAAAATTGCTAAATTAACGATATTTTTGTCATTTTTATAAGAAAATTATCAAAATTATATTGCAATGTAAAGTGTCAAAATTACATTATAACTTCGTCAGCCGAATTTTACATTAAATTGTAGATATAATATGATATGTTGGTGCACTAACAATAAAAATGTGAGTAATGCAACGCGCAATGTACTTTCTTCGTTGTTTGACACGATGCAATAATACGAACGTACTCGTATTAGACGTCTGCATGAATGTACTCATTGGCCGTTTTAACACATTCACACGTAAGCGCAACATTCTACGCATTCTGCTCACAGCAAGCGAGATGACTGAATGAGTGTGCATATAGCTGAGAATACTGCGCTCAGTCGCATTCAGAAAGAGAGGCATTCGTTGTACAAAGAGTGGCAAATATGTTGTACAACTAGTCATGCGCATTCGGACGTATGAGACCTCATCCGGGTGTATGAGACCACATTCGACTGAAAGATTTTATGACGACGCCAATTTTTGCAAATGATAGCGGCTACATTATATAAGCAATTAAATAGAAAAAATTCAATAATTGCATGTCTCTTCATATTTACGTACATACATACATGCATAATCTACATTGAATTTTACTGAAATTAATAAGTAACTATTAAATAAATGCATACACTTATAATAAAGTCAATGCACATTTGTATGAAAATATGTTCATATGTAGGCGCAAATGTAAATGGAGAGAAAACATATTTAGAAAAAATTTTCACAATGTTTTTATGTAGGGAATTTCTTAAGACTCTCATTAAAATGTTAGAAATTTTCAATTTCTCATTAAAACATTAGAAATTTTGGATGGGAAACTTAGATATTTGGAAAATTTTTGCACTCTGTACAAGTTTTGAAACTTTAATTGATATGGTTCTAGTTAAAGAATACGATATTATTTTATAAAGAATTAACGGAAAGGATTTGTGTTAAAAAACATTGTAAGTATTGCATACAACTGTAACCTGCTTTTGACGCTGAGGTGCATACATATATATATACGTACTTATATACGTACATATGTCTATTTATGTGAGGGTATAATGTTTGGTAGTAAAACCCTTTTATAAATATTCGCTAGCTTCTTCACATCCGTAAATATGCATGTATGTACATTAGGGTGACAGTTAATTTCGAAAGTGATATTTTCTTTGGTCTCAGTATTTTTTTGTGTGTAGTTTTATTTAAAAAAAATTCTAGTAAAATTTCAAGGTCGTAGGAAGAGGATTAGGGGGCGCGTCGGCCCCCCAAAGTTACACAAAATACGTTTTATCACGCAAATTCTTACTTTGACTGCTTGTAACTTTCTCTGTGTTTTTTTTTTTTAAACATTACTGGCGAAAGATGTTCATTAATATGTCTACAATAACATCTGTCAATAACATTTTTGTCTAATGTTAATATTTAATGAAAAAAACTTAAATATAGGAGAAAAAGTACGCCTCAATGTCGATTTATTATACTTAAATAAAACTACTTATATGATTCAAATTTTGGATTTTGTTCAGATTTATTTAATTAAAGATTCATATAGAAAATTCCTTATGATTTACGTAAGAGTAGCTTCAACAATTATATACAGTAAGACCTCGCTAGTCCGAACTTCAGACTTTTTTGTTTACTTTTGTTTTCAAGTGTAAGAATTGTCTTTAAAAGTTTGCTTCAAATTTTTTTTGCCTGTATGCTGAAGCGATCTATAATATTGACAATTGTGACCGAGAATATTCCCGTTACAACCTCAACAATATTATTCTCAATGCTTGCGTAAGCTACCGACAAAAAATCAGCACCAATGTTTCTCGGAAAATAGATTCTTATTTTACAGTTATATGCAGCAGCCGCAAACATTTTTTAATAGCATTAAATTTGCAAAAAAATCATTCGAAGTGAATATTTGAATGTGAAAAGTCGAAAATGTCTGCTAGAAATTTACGTGAACGCATATATTTAATTGGTTATTGTACCAACTCATTAACGGGAAGTAAACTACCCTCCAATATAGAAGTGTTGAAAGTTTTGTTTTTCAATTTACGTGTAGTAAAAAAAAATTTACGGGAAAGTTCAGATTTAGTTGTAAAATAACTATTCGTGTTCTGGGAAAAAGCCCGCATTCCGGTCAAGGATAAACAACACTGCATTACAAATGTAGAGAAATTGTATAAAGAATGGCAAAGCTTTCAAAAAGATTCAAAGAAGACTTCTAATTTCCATAAGAGCAAAGTAAACACGTGGAAAGAAAAATTGGATATGCTTTTTGACGTGGCGCATGCAAGTGCATTAAAAATAATGTCGAATCAAGAAGATATTGATTTCTTGATAAGTCAACGAAAAACGGGGCGCCCAGGCTTTATGTATGGTATCGATTACGAAGAAGTACGCCGAGAGTGCCGACTTGAAGAACGCAACAACAATTTATTACAACAAGTGGAGCGGAATAATCGTGAAATTGCATTAATTGGTTCGTTGTATGTTATTGTTTATTTTTTATTTTCTTAAATTAAGTCGTTTTTATTAGATGAAACTGCAGAGTTGCTGTCATCTGAATCTTCAGAGAATGATAACAGTTTTCCAGATATGGAATGTGACCGACGTTGTAGTCAACCTCCAGCCAAAAAATGTAGGGGAACAAATAAAATACTAACACCAAAACTGGCGGCCGCACTCGATGTCTGTAAAATCAGTGACAGACATGCGGTTCATCTAATAAGCGCAGTCGTTGAAGCTCTGGGTAATAATGTTGAAGATTATATTTTAAACCGAACGTCTGTACACCAGGAAAGGGAACAAATCCGTGAAGAAAGAATTTCAGCATTAACAATAACATTTTTGTCTAATGTTAATATTTAATGAAAAAAACTTAAATATAGGAGAAAAAGTACGCCTCAATGTCGATTTATTATACTTAAATAAAACTACTTATATGATTCAAATTTTGGATTTTGTTCAGATTTATTTAATTAAAGATTCATATAGAAAATTCCTTATGATTTACGTAAGAGTAGCTTCAACAATTATATACAGTAAGACCTCGCTAGTCCGAACTTCAGACTTTTTTGTTTACTTTTGTTTTCAAGTGTAAGAATTGTCTTTAAAAGTTTGCTTCAAATTTTTTTTGCCTGTATGCTGAAGCGATCTATAATATTGACAATTGTGACCGAGAATATTCCCGTTACAACCTCAACAATATTATTCTCAATGCTTGCGTAAGCTACCGACAAAAAATCAGCACCAATGTTTCTCGGAAAATAGATTCTTATTTTACAGTTATATGCAGCAGCCGCAAACATTTTTTAATAGCATTAAATTTGCAAAAAAATCATTCGAAGTGAATATTTGAATGTGAAAAGTCGAAAATGTCTGCTAGAAATTTACGTGAACGCATATATTTAATTGGTTATTGTACCAACTCATTAACGGGAAGTAAACTACCCTCCAATATAGAAGTGTTGAAAGTTTTGTTTTTCAATTTACGTGTAGTAAAAAAAAATTTACGGGAAAGTTCAGATTTAGTTGTAAAATAACTATTCGTGTTCTGGGAAAAAGCCCGCATTCCGGTCAAGGATAAACAACACTGCATTACAAATGTAGAGAAATTGTATAAAGAATGGCAAAGCTTTCAAAAAGATTCAAAGAAGACTTCTAATTTCCATAAGAGCAAAGTAAACACGTGGAAAGAAAAATTGGATATGCTTTTTGACGTGGCGCATGCAAGTGCATTAAAAATAATGTCGAATCAAGAAGATATTGATTTCTTGATAAGTCAACGAAAAACGGGGCGCCCAGGCTTTATGTATGGTATCGATTACGAAGAAGTACGCCGAGAGTGCCGACTTGAAGAACGCAACAACAATTTATTACAACAAGTGGAGCGGAATAATCGTGAAATTGCATTAATTGGTTCGTTGTATGTTATTGTTTATTTTTTATTTTCTTAAATTAAGTCGTTTTTATTAGATGAAACTGCAGAGTTGCTGTCATCTGAATCTTCAGAGAATGATAACAGTTTTCCAGATATGGAATGTGACCGACGTTGTAGTCAACCTCCAGCCAAAAAATGTAGGGGAACAAATAAAATACTAACACCAAAACTGGCGGCCGCACTCGATGTCTGTAAAATCAGTGACAGACATGCGGTTCATCTAATAAGCGCAGTCGTTGAAGCTCTGGGTAATAATGTTGAAGATTATATTTTAAACCGAACGTCTGTACACCAGGAAAGGGAACAAATCCGTGAAGAAAGAATTTCAGCATTAAAAAATAAATTAAAATTAAATGAGCTCGACGCTATCTGCCTTCATTGGGATGGTAAACTTTTGCCGGCGCTGACGGGAAATGATAAAGTTGATAGGTTGCCTATAATAATATCGAGCGGTAAAGTTGAACAGCTTCTTGAAATACCTGCACTTGATTCCGGTACTGGAAAAGAACAGGCATCCGCTGTATGCGATGCTATTTATGAATATGGTCTGCAAAATCACATCAAAGCTTTAGTGTTTGATACAACAGCGGTCAATACTGGGCGTTTCAATGGTACCTGTACGTTAATTGAAAATAATTCACAAAGACAACTTTTATGGTTACCATGCCGTCATCATATATACGAGATTGTTTTAAGATGCGTTTTCGAAGAAAAAAAAAGCTGTTATGGAAGTCCAAACGTTAAAATGTTTGAGAAATTTAAAAATGCTTGGGCTAAGATTGATGCTAAAAACTATGAGTATGGCATCAACGATCCAACTGTCAAGACGTACATGAAAGAGTCTGCTGTTCGCATTATCGGTGCAGTAAATTATATCTTGGAAGAAAAACAACCCAGGGAAGACTATAAAGAATTCTTGGAACTCACTTTGCTCTTCCTGGGTCAAAAACCAGAAAAGACACATCCAAACAGCCTAATGTTTCGATCGCCAGGAGCTGTTCACCATGCAAGGCACCGATGGCAAAAGCGATTTACTGTCTAAAAATATTTTTATTCCGTAACGAGTTCCAGCTTTCAGCAACTGAATTAAATGGGCTTCGTCAAATTTGTGTTTTTATTGCTGAAGTCTATGTCGAAGCGTGGTTTTATGCTCCTTTGGCCATTAAAGCGCCATATCAAGATTTTTTATTTTTACAAAAACTTGAAAACTTCAAAAAAATTGATGCTGCTATATCTTATGTTGCTCTTAAAAAGTTCAGGAACCACTTGTGGTATTTAAGCCCTGAGGCGGTTGGTCTTGCATTTTTTGACAGCAACGGCTTTGGAAAATGATTTTGAACAAGAGAAAAACACAAAGCGAGCTACAATAAATGATAGAGAAATCGTTGAAATATTCCATGACGGAATTGAACAGTTCGTCTCTGCCGAAACAAAAGCATTATTTGAAAGATTTCAAATAAATACTGATTTTTTTTAAATTAAACCCAGACAAATGGGAGCAGGACCAATCTTATTGTAAAGCGGCTGAACTGATGAAAAAATTAAATGTTACAAATGACACTGCCGAAAGGGGGGTTAAATTGATGGAAGAGTATAATAAACTATTTACCAAAAATGAACGCCAAAAACAATTTGTTTTAAAAATTGTTAGCGATTACCGCCATCGGTTTCCGGACTGTAATAAAAAGACATTGTCTCAAGTGCTTTAAACAATATTAATAAAAAGAGAAATCATATACATAAGTAGTTTTATTTAAGTATAATAAATCGACATTGAGGCGTACTTTTTCTCCTATATTTAAGTTTTTTTCATTAAATATTAACATTAGACAAAAATGTTATTGACAGATGTTATTGTAGACATATTAATGAACATCTTTCGCCAGTAATGTTTAAAAAAAAAAAACACAGAGAAAGTTACAAGCAGTCAAAGTAAGAATTTGCCGGAAAAAACCTATTTTGTGTAACTTTGGGGGGCCGACGCGCCCCCTAATCCTCTTCCTACGACCTTGAAATTTTACTAGAATTTTTTTTAAATAAAACTACACACAAAAAAACACTGAGACCAAAACAATAAAGAAAAAAAAAATACTCCATACATTTAATTGTCACCCTAATGTACATGTATGTATATGCAGCCTACTTACTGAACGCCAGGACATTTGCTCAACTTGGTGATTATCCCTTTTGTATTTATGTACACACATACATATGTACATACATGTGTATTGTGCGTATGCATAGTGTGCGTCTGCGCTTGTGAACACATATGTATGTATGTATGTATGTACATACATGCATACATATATTCCCTTCCTGTGTGTGATCGTATATCATATTCTGTATACCTTTGGAAAAAAAAATTATAAAGTTTCTGGTTCTGATTTTTGAAAATGAAAGTGCACTATAATTTCAATGGTATTATAAAACATATTCATACATAAGACATTTCGAATTTATTCCAAAAAAACCATTATAATTAATTAATACCTACATACATATGTACATTGAATTGTGGAAAAGTAATAATATCAAAAAAACAACTCAGAAAATATTTAAATATTCAAATTATCTTTGAGGATTATTTGGATAATTTAATGAATTCAAATTTCCACTAATATTTTATTCACATCAATATTATTTAAGTCTTAAATAATAATAGTATTGTATAAATAACATGAGTTAAAAGAATTTTCTAATCCGCTTTAATAAAAAAGGAGTAAGCATAAGCGAAAACAACGCATATGCTAAGCGTTGTTACGTACACACATAATAACAGCCATCGCTAGCTGCGTCTTGCATATGTATGTATGTGCCTTTGGTGGCGTCTCCCTGCGCAACGTCCGCCACATTCGTCACATTCGTGCGAAATCCGGACAGGCCGTGAATGCATGAATGATCGATGACTATAAATGAGCGTAGCGAAAAATTTGTACATCCCTTAAATCATAAGCAGAGAGTACCTATATTGGTCTCTTTTTCTCTGTAAGTACACATATTTATGATCGCATGAGTGCCTGAGTTGAATGAGTATCGCATTCACATTCGTGTAATCCGGCTAACAGAAGAAATGAATGTGCTCATGCAGCCCTCTAACTCGTATATAGCGTCCTTTCGTGTCGGCATGCGTTTGTTGTACGCACGCGTTTTGGTGATACATTTTTAAAGTATTTAATGTAACAAATAGCTAAAAAAGAAAAGGAAGAAAATTGTATTCCCATTTAATTGAATTCGGAAGACGTCAATATATTTTCGCCCGTGTAGAAGATATAGCCCATCCAATTGATGCCGTGTAAAATTTGGAGGCAATTGAATCTGACGATGATAGCGGGCAAAAAGAACATTCCGTCGCTAAGTTGATGTCGTTGAGAGTATGGTTATTCTAGCAAAATTAAATGTATTTTATATTACTACTTAAGCTTCTTAAGATTCCAGAGACTGCTGTATTAAAAGCAACTTCTCGTCATAACATAAACGTCGATGGAAAGAGGTTAATAGTATGTTAAAAACAATAATAAGGAAAGCAATACACAGCAGTGTTGTACACATAAACGGCATAAATGATATGAAGATGATTCGAGAAGAGAATATACGAAAATCTATAGAAAGAAAAGTTAGGCCCATTTTTTTATTACTAAACGAACTTTATATATGCGCTGACAAAACGTTGTATAAGTGTTGAGTTTTAATATGTAATTCCTTAAGTTTAAGTATCTAGCCGTAGTGCGAGGGTTAAACCTTTACGTACTCGCTCAAGGGTTAAAAGTTATAGATTTTTGACGTTTCTTATTTGCTTTTTCTGATATTGTACTTCTGGCTTTTTTGCGTGTTTTTTCCTTCTTACTTATGTAGTTAAGACCGCTCGCAAGTTATCCCGCTATTTTAAAATATTCGCAAATATGTGGTGTTAAATGAATTAAATCCATAAGAAAACCCGCATTTTAATTTCTGAGAGAAATTTCGCTTATTCCTGCTTTTTCTATCCCGCGGCAACAATAAGTTTAATTCATTCGTGTCAGCACTAGATACTTGTTTCAATGTTTTTTATGTCTTTAACTTTATCCAACCGAGTTGATATTAATGTGGTCAATTTCAGTCTTATATCCTAGGGCCAAAACATAATTTTCTTGAAATTAATAATATAAAAAGTGTCACTGTTTCACCTATACATTTATATTGTATTCCTGATGGAACTACTTAAATAAGAAATAGAAAATTTTGAGTTAAATTATTTTTATGAAAACATGTGTATTAATAAAATTGTTTAGAAGAATATTTTCAGTGTTTTATTTAACTTTTAAAAAATATCAAAATGATATTAAAATCGTTCATATCAAATGGTTTAATTACAATTTTAATGTTGGATGACTTTTGTAACCAAAAAATGTTATTTTTCCAATGTTTATGGTACATTTTTTATTCAGTGTAGATGCCGCCAGCTTAACACCTGATTTTACATATGTACATATGTTGTCAAACAAAAAGAATAGCAAAGTTTTTAACTTATTTTGTTTAGCTGATTTGACAATATCGACTGTTGTTAAAAAAATTACTGCATTCCGCTACTGGTGTCTAACTTCAAGCACCACTTATAAACTCGGAGTTTACCACACAAATGTTTTTTGCTTAACTCACTTTAAACATCACTTTTTATTTGGGGTTTAAAATTGTCACCTCACTGTTTCGCCGAACTGCTGAATCTGGTCACAATGTAAACTGTTTTGACAGTTTATATAACTACGAGGAAGTTAAGAAATAAATGTTCATCTCAATTCTCGTGACAAAATACTTCAATGTCTGTCAGTTTAAATGTCATAGGCTTTTCTTATGCCTTACACTCTAAAAGTTTGTATTCATCGACTTCTATTTCAAGAACATTTCACTACGTACATATGTATACTCAGAAAGTAGATCAAAATAAAGTATTTACTCATTTCATTTTATAACAAACGGATTTAAAAATCTTAGTTATACATACATACATGTTTAAGGTTAGTTAGTTTATTAATTCTTTAGAATATTTACTCGCAAAGCTTTTGCTACTTATTTGTATATTAAATTGTTATTGTATTGGAAACACTTCGGTTATCATTAAATATTTAGTTTCAGTTCCTAGATATTTATAAATTATATCACTCACAATTTTAATTTTATTCTCATTACTATAATTTTATTAATTTCAAATTAATATAATTTTATTAACATCACCATTAATATGGTATTTTTCAAAGTTAAATTGGAAAATTTTGTGCCAAGTTAAAACTTGATAAACTCAAATTTTTCAAAACTTTGTTGCTTAACATTTATTTATTCGAGTGTATAAGTTAAGATATCCAAAAAGTTGAAGCTCAATGAAGATAAATTATCTAATTTTAATAAATTTTTTGACAGAAAAGTGTCACCTTTGCAGCATAACCGGCCACTGGTCAACAATTCTTGCGGCCACAGACTAAAATGGGTGCCAACCTGTTTCAAAAAGTCGTCATAGTCTATGATTGGGTACAACGATAACGCTTTGCAATTCTTTAAAGTGCTTGCTTTCACTTCTAAAGTAGTGGAATACGTTTTTGCATAGTTCTACTAGGTATTTGAACTAACGCTGAACTTTTCATTAAAGTAACCTATTTTTTCAGTCATTGCCTCTACATTGTCCGTTGCAAACCCATTACATAACCGTTCCTCAAGTATACTAAGGCCAACATGACTCAAAGAAGGCCGCAGTGGTCAAGTGTGTGGCGGTGCGTGCTTTAACTCGCTATGTCGCTGGGTTCGGGGATCCAATCACAGTCAGGGCAAGTAAAATCTAAAAAATCGTAGAAAAAGATTTGTCTAATATCGGTCGCCTGCCGAGAGGCAATGTCAATGGCTTTTTCCAAGGATGCATTTTAACGTTAAATTTAACCGTTCCGAAATGTTTTCTCTTGTTTTGGTTGAAACATTTCAAAATATTATTGTTAAAGCAATTATCATACTCAACTTCATTACGTTTTTAACCGAAACGAAATGCTGGCGTTAACGTTAAAACGTTAATAAAAACGTTAAACGTTTAATTAGATCGTGCAGGAGATTCACTCGTCGCAAACAGAAGCGCAAACAGAAGCGGTGCATACTTTTAGGAACATTAAAATTAACGAAAACGGAAATTTTATAACGTTGCAACATTAACGATTTGATTTCGTTTTGATAACATGGCGCCGAAACGCAACAAACTCATTTCGTTAAGTTAATTTTGCTCGTTAACAAAACAAAATGGTATCGTTTCGTTTGTTGAGCAGCTCTGGCTTTTTCTGCTATAAAAGCTTATAATAAAATAGATTTGCTGTTCGGAGTCGACATATGTACAACTGTAGCTCCCTCCATTTGCGATACAACATAAAGGCGAACAGCACAAATCGTAGGATAAGATCGGCCAAACACTGAGCTATGTATATAGTGTAAGCGAAAAATTATTACGATGGCGGTTTGATAAGGCAGTGCCTTTTGGAATTTCCCGCGCAGTAACTTTTACTTTAACACTGCTGCCCTTAACTGACATCCATTAATAGAATACTGTCAAGTTTTGACCAAACTTTGAAAGCAGATAACCACAGAAACTTTTACTTCAACACTGCTGCCCTTAACTGACATCCATTAATAGAATACTGTCAAATTTTGACCAAACTTTGAAAGCAGATAACCACTTGACTTATAACAAAAATGAAAGTGGATTTCGTGTGCTGTTTAAGCAGTATTTCTTGCGTAAAAAAGCCATAACTCAAACCAAGGAAAAGCTTGATTAACACTTTGGGTCGCCCATAAGAGATCGTTTCACCAGAAATCGACGATAAAATTCATGGAATGATATTAGATGACCGAAGAATGAAAATGCGTGAGGTGGCTGAGGCTGTAGGCATCTCAACTGAGCGGGTATATCACATTTTACAAGAATATTTCGATATGAAAAAGCAGTACTGCACGATGGGTGCCGCGATTGCTTACACTTTACTATAAGCGCAACCGTGTGACCACTTCAAACTCATGGCGAAAGTCATTAAAATGGGCCACGAACTGCTACCGCATCCAGCGTATTCTCCAGATTTAGCCTCACGCGACTATTTCCTATTTGCAAACCTGAAGAAATGGCTGGTTGGTAAGAGGTTTGTGTCAAGGTCAAGGTCAGAAAAACAGACGCCTACGTATTTTGAGAGGTGAAAATAGACAAACGATTTTTTTTCTATATCTATATCTATACTATTATATAAAATTTATTATATGAGGAATGTGTGTCACGGTTTGGCTCTCAAAGAACTGAACAGATTTTTGTTAAGAACATCTGAGTGGCATACATATTTTATTATTATTTGAAGGTAAACACATTTTTTTGGCGGTAAAGTTACAAAAAGTACAAAGCAATAGAGATATACGGCAATTTTTAATCGAAATAGGCTATGGACAAAGGTTTGATGTTTTAATTGTGAAGAAGATACAATCATACATAAATTCATATTACTGAAGAAATTAATAAAAGGACAAGCTGCGATCGGACATACATAGATCGGCATTTAGCTACCGCCCAAATATTAATTATATTGACCACTCTGATTTTTTGCAAAAAAGTAGCCAAAAGAAACAGCAGGAATGTGTTGTGGCAATGGTCATGTTAAACTCAGTGATTTATTGAGCCCCGCAAATTATCAAAGCGTTGCTTGGGGATAGCCAAACAGTTGTATTTCATTCGAAAAAAATACGTGGGCATCGCCACGGATATGTGCTAGTATATGTACAATATATTAAATAATTTTACGCATTTTATCTTGGCAAAGTAGTAGACATAAATATGTACATATTTAAATTAATGGTCTATACATACATACATACATACACAAATTAAAATAATTACATAAATATCATAATAAATTAACCAATATTATTTACAATACTTAACAAACATACATACCTCCTTTAGCAACATGTAGAGCTGGTGTTGGCAGAATATACAGTTCATCTAGAAATAAATTAAGAAATATTTAGCATTGGTTTTTTTTTAACAAACTAATCTTACGAATAAAAATTGCATGCTGGGTAATACAGCGACGATTTTGGTTTCAAAATAAATATTTTATTATAAAACCTTTAACTTTCTTAAAGCTTAGAAATAAACAAATACAACTTCAAATTTTTTAAATTTTATGATTTAAGCCTGACAGACGGTAAAATTGCGTATTTATTGAAAAGCACATTCATTTACATCCCAATGCTGGAATCCGTCGTAAGTTCGATTAGGCTACGAATTGTAGAATCGGTATGCTCTAATCCGACTCAAATGCAAACTCCTGCTAATAACCAAGATAACTTCTTGTCATCTATCTAGCCTATAACATAAAGATACATGAGGAGATCTTGACAGCAGCAGCGTTGCCATTTTAGCCTTTTCCGACACTTATGCTTCTTTAGTTTTTTTTTTTAAAACTCCAACCAGATTTTGTTCCTTAATCGTCGCCGGTGACCCAATTTTGAAATGCAGTTCCTTACTTTCACTAAATGATAACTTTGACTTTTGTGAATTTTCTAACGTATGCTCGAGACTTTCCTCTTATATGGGAAAAATTCGGCATATGAAACACTCGCAAAAAATTTTGCTTCGAACTTGCGACTTTCTTAAATATTAAAATTATTTTTGCTTATTTGTTATATGAAAGAAAGTCGCAATATCTTTGACAAAAAAATCTAAAAAATCACTTGAAATTTTCACATAAGTATCACTGAATTCGAATGACATACTCAAAAAAAATTTAACGCTTCTGAAAAACAAGTTCAAAATCTACATATAAACAAATTTGATGCATTTTTTTAAGGTTTCTTGAAAGTTTATTACTTTGATTTTAATAGTTTATGTTAGAGAATGAACTGAATTTTAATTAAAAATTCATGGAAATGTACTCGTACTGGAGCAACTGGACCCATTGCCATTTGCATCCAACAAATGCACCGTGGGAAATCAGGGCCGGTCTCAGACAACGAGTTGTAAACAAGTTATACAACCACTGCGCCGCTGCCAGATAGCCGAGGTGAAATGTACTCAATGGACACAGCGGACAGGCAGTCGAGTTCCGGACGGGGTACTTAATAGTTTAACGTTGTATTTAAGACCTTCTTAAATAAACTCTAATTGTTATATCCTTTAACTAGTGTTGTTTCTTTAGAGCAGCTGGCTCTTTATATTTTTTTAAGTTTAATTCCTAAAAGATCCATAACTGGCGCCCGAGCAGGGACCCAGTAGTGAAAAGGACAAAGAGGGTTTTAAGAAAATACGAATAATAACTAAGGAAAGTGAAAAAAGTCGATAAAGTGAATAAAGCTCTGAATAAAATAAAATACGAAAGTGCGACACCTAAGTCAGGCGAAAGTGGACAAGCCATTTTATGCGAAATTTTGGTATTTTGTAAGTTGAAAACTGCTTTATTTCCAGAATGGAGGAACTGAGAACATCTGTGACAAATTTGACAGGGGCCGTCAATGCCGTTCTAGATAAAATGAACACTCTAGAAAAGCGTGTGGGGCACATTGGCGCGGTCAGGACTATGGCAGCAATACCACCAACGGGTGGCCAAATTGAACCTGTAGAAGAAGTGGAGGCGCATGCTCCCACATCCGAAGCAGATATCAAGGATATAAGCAGGCTTCCTGACTGTGTCAAGGAGCTGCAAGTTTTTGATGGAAACCCAGTACAATACTTTTCCGGTGAAAGTTCTGGTGGAAACTTATTGCAACCATGCCCTCGACTTATTCATTCGCGGCTTTAGTACGGAAATGTCTAGGATGCTTCTCATTCAGCGTCCGAAAACCTTGCCGGAGGCCTATTTCGCTTGCTTAGAAATCCAGAACGTTGACTTCCGGAACTATTCGCTGCACTCGACTGCTTCTAGCAATCGCGTGGAGGTACCAATCTAGCAAACGTTTCATATCTGCCTGGGAGGAACAAACCTCCTCAATTACCCCGTAAACCCAATTGGCGATCTTAAGAATACCGTTCGCAATTCCTAAAGAATGATCGAACGGTGCCGCGGAAGGATAACCAAGCCAATTCTTCACGTGCTCCAGTGGAAAAAATGGAGGTAGATCCTTCCGTGCAGACGCGAAAGGTAAATTACATGAACAGACCCAACCCGTTCAAACGCAGTGCACGGTCGGAAAATGTACCTCGCAAGCAGCAACACCTCTATCATACTTATCCTGAAGAAGGTGAAGTGCAGTACGATGTTCAGGAACGACTGCATGACGAGAAAGCAGAAGATTTTCTTTCCTCCTGCCACCTAGCGTACCATACTTAGAGTACACTCTTCCCGATGGTCGCGTGCTAGACTTCCTAGTCGACACCGGTGCGAATAAAAATTTTATTCAAAAAGGTGTCGCGACAAAATCAATTCCGATAGGTAAGACATTCAATGTGGTGTCCGTGGGGGGTCCTGTGGCTATAAAAAATAAAGTACATTTAAAGTTATTTGGAGGTGTATGAATCGTTAAAAGATTTGAGTTTTTCGTTCTACCTACTGTTAGCGGATTTTCCGGTTTCATAGGAGATGATAAGTTGAGAGCATTAGGAGCAATAATTGACAGAAAGGATAATTATCTTAAGATAGGAGAGTTCAGAATTCCTCTTAAGGCGCGCAAATCGTGTGCAGTTAATTTCACAATAGGAAACGATCTGTCTCTTGACTTTCATGAAAAAATCGGCGGTGTGTTACGGAAGTACTCTGAGCTTTTCAAACCACTAAGTGGGAACGAGCTCATAGACACCAGCATCCGCGCCGAAATAAAAACATCCACACCTGAGCCTATATACAGCAAGAGCTACCCGTATCCTGCTTGTATGAGAGAAGAAGTTGAAAGGCAAGTTAATGAGCTTCTTGAGGAGGGTGTCATCCGGTCATCCGACCATCCAAAAGCCCTTACAATTCCCCAATTTGGGTGGTCCCAAAGAAACCAAAGCCAAATGGGGAAAAGCAATATCGCATGGTGATCGACTATAAAAGACTAAACTCAGTGACAATAGCCGACACGAACCCGATCCCTGACATAAACGCAACACTCTGCAGCCTTGGACAGGCAAGCTATTATACCACGATTGACTTAACATCTGGCTTTCATCAGATACCGATGAAAACCACAGACGTACCAAAGACAGCTTTCTCCACGATGAACGGAAAATACGAGTTCCTACGCTTACCTTTTGGACTAAAAAACGCGCCCGCTATTTTCCAAAGAATGATCGATGATGTCATGAAAGAATATATTGGAAGAATATGCTACGTCTATATTGACGACATTATAGTTCTTGGAAAAGATGCGGACGAACACTTTGATAACGTAGAAAAAATTTTCACAAGGCTTTTAGAGGCAAACTTAAAAGTCAATTTAGACAAAGTTTTTTTGAGAGGGAGGTCGAATTCCTTGGCTATGTGATCACTCCTGACGGCGTACGCGCAGATCCTAAAAAGGTAGAAGCCATAAAGTTAATATCACCACCAGAGAATTTGAAGGACTTGAAAAGTTTTTTGGGTATGACTTCATACTACAGAAAATTCACTAGGGGCTACGCAAAGGTCGCTAAACCTTTGACTAATCTAACTCGGGGTGAGAATGGGCAAGTAAAAGCAACCGCGTCTAGAAAAGTAAGAATTTTGTTGGACGAGAATGCCATGCAGGCCTTCCATGACTAGAAACAGCTGTTGGTGTCCGCCGATGTCCTTGCTTTCCCTAATTTTGAAAAACCTTTCAACCTCACCACTGATGCATCAAACTATGCTATATATCGCGATCCCTTAACAAGGCGGAAGGAAACTATGCCACCAATGAGAATAATCTCCGATCCTATTTATATGGCGCTCGGAAGATAAAAATTTATACTGATCATCAACCGCTAACATTTTCCATGAGTAACTGCAACTACAATGCCGAGCTGAAGTGATGGAAAGCGAGGATAGAAGAGAATAATTGTGAAGTAATCTACAAGCCAGGTAAGACGAACGTGGTCGCTAATGCTCTCTCCCGCCTTAAGACGGAAGTGAATGCACTCAATGATTCTATCATCGCTCAACCAGATTGTACCGTTGCAGATGCAACATCCGAAACATATTCAGCATCTGAAGGTACACTGCATTCAGCCCTGCAAGACAATTCTGACCTCATCCCACACGTGGAAGCTTCTATAAATTTCTTTAGGAATCAATTAATTTTCAAGGAGTGAAATAATCCTCGATGTCTTGAGGAACCTCATCAGGGATACTGTAGATTTTATATCTCAATACAAGATCACAACAGTGCTGCACTAACATCAATCCTGAAAAAATGTTTGAATCCAAATGTCATTAACGACATTAAAATTTCGGGAAAGTTTCTTGCTCTACTGCAGGAAGTTTTTATCCAAAATTTCCAAAGATATCGGATTAGGATATCGCAAAGAATTGTACAGGATGTAACAGTAATAGATAGAGTTTTCCAAATTATTGAGAACGAGCACAAAAGGGCTCACAGGAATCCTCCTGAGAACAGGTTACAAATACTTGAGAGTAATTACTTCCCCGCCATGGCTAGACAAATTAGAGATTGTGCTAAAAATTGTACTATTTGTAAATTTAATAAATATGATAGGCATCCATCGAAACCCTTTCTCCAGCCAACCCCTATCCCAAGTTATCCTTGCGAAATTTTACATATCGACATCTTCGATATTGACAAACAAAAGTATCTTAGCGCAGTTGATAAATTTTCGAAATTCGTTAAATTATTCTCACTAAAAAATAAATCATCAATTCATTTGCGGAAGAAACTCACAATCCTCTTGCACTACTTTTCCGTGCCTAAGATACTAGTCATGGACAATGAGAATAGAAATTTACCAGACTCCAACGCAGCGCAGCGAGGTCAATGGTCAAGTTGAGCACGTACACTCTACACTGATAGAAATATACCGTTGTATTACAGATGAATACAGTAGACTTACACCAAAGAGGCGCGTTTTAATCGCTGTTGACCGCTACAACAACACAATTCATTCTGTTACAAAAAGGAAACCCACAGATATTTTTTTCAATAGATCCAGCAGAATAAATGTTAAGGGGTTGGTAATTTTTAGGGAAGGCACTTACGAAAATGTAAAAGCACTAATGCATAAGGAACAAGATGAAAGAAATGCAAGAATTAATGCTCGCCGCATGACATCACGCAATTTCGATACCGGCAATAACCTTTATATTGCAAACAAACAAATAAAGGGCAAACACAAGCCTCTATACAAGCAATAAGCAGTAGCAGAAATCAGAAATGTAACAATTGTTACCGTAAGTGCGAAAAAATTCCACAAAACTGACGTGAAACACGTCTAGCATTGGTCAGAAGGCTAGCTCATGCATAGAACCTCAAGCCCCAGTGGTCTGGGTACAAATTTCTGTATTTGTCCAAATCTTGTTGGTTCAATTCCAGGGATAACAGTCAAAGTGGTTCAACTCCACCAGAGGACTATGGCTTTAATTGGCGTGAAGTATCTCGTGCCATGAGTAGGCCATTGGCAATTATTAACGCTTCTAATGAAAAGGGATCAACGCGAGCCTTCCAATGCCATCTGAGAAAATGCCTATATTCCAATGTAGAACTTAAATGACAAAAGATACGAAAAAGTGACAACTTAGATAATAGTCAAGATACTAACCTTTTAACTAATTTAAACTATTTTTTATTTTTTAAATGAGCTAAAGGCCAATTTTTGTTTGGAAAAATTAGAGAAAAAACAACAACACCAAAGCGGTAGAAGTTATAGTACTATTTCGGAAGTCACCACATTTCCTCATCAGACCTCTTTCTTCACGGCTTCCGCGGGTGTCGAACCCGCGCCACCACGCAACACTTAAGCCAGCGTCTCAACAAGCTGAGCTAAGCTTACGCTGTGTGAGCTGTTGTTATTTTCTCCTTTTCCTTTACAACTCACTACAATCAAGTGCGACTGATGCGCCGCTAATTCAAAACGACTGTGTAGTTGTTGTTTGTACAAATTTTGTATATTTATATTTATTTGTTAGGCAGGCTCAACATTATTGTTAATTTTTGTTGTTTTCGACTTGTTTAATTTCATTATTTTTTATTTTTTAAATGACCTAAAAGCCAATTTTTGTTGGAAAAATAAAAAATAATAAAATTAAACAGGTCGAAAACAACAAAAACAAATAATTTTAACTAAGTCGACAATTTCTTCGCATATAACCTAAACTAACCAAATTTATCGCACTTACAAATGTGCAAAAGATTCCACTCTACACATCACTTACTGGGTTCCCTTCAATTCATCTCAGTCTTATCCTCCCGAACTCCTCTCACTAGCAATAAAATTAGGAAATAAGAGAGAATTATGAGCCTAGACTAGACCATTATAATATAAGAATATACACCCTTGATAAACTTTCGCATCCAAAAATTTATATAAATAACACTGTCCAACAAATGAAGACTTTTTGAATGGAACAGAATAGCGATCCCATAATTCTGAAAGGGTATGTTGAGTATATCATTTTTGTAGAACAAACTTATGGTCCAGCACGTCTGAGTTTTTTTTTACAGTGGGTCAAAGTTTTCATTTTTTGGTCGAAGGGAGCATTATACTATATGAAGAAAATGTTGTAAGTTAATGTCTGAGAGAATTCTTATGGTCAGAGTTGTATTGTGGAATTGTATGAGGATTATTTTTGTGGAAGATCTTAACCCTCTAACTGGTCTCTTTATGGGTCAAATTGACCCTTTTTTTCGAGAAAATCAAAAAATATCCTTTAAAAAAGGACATTTAAGGATTAAAATATTCTACGAAAATGTTTGGCGGAAAATTTCAGTGGGGGTCACCAAAGACACCATTGTTGTAAATAAACCTCTTTACGATTAATTGGCAAAATTACACGCCAACTTCTATAAAAAAATTATAATTTTGTTTTAATAGTGGTTTATTATAGTATGTACATATTTATTTTTTTGCTTCAGCAGTAGTATGACAAAGGATTAAAGATTAAACTTAATATGCTTTCCTGCATTTAGCTTGACGTGAATGTTCCGATGTGTCAAGGTTTCTGTACAAGCCCCATACGTATTCAGCAAGCATTACACTTTGGGATTTCCCTTTGAATCTTTCTTCCAATACCTTTATATCCTGATGAAACCTTTCACCGTGTTCATCTGAAACCGCTCCAAGGTTTTCTTTAAAAAAAATGAGATGAGAGTGCAGAAAATGCAACTTTAGTGACATCTTAACGCCAATATTGTTAAAACCGATTAGCATGCTTTCAATATTTTCTGCATAGTTTTATGCTTTTGAGTTTCCAAGGAATTCTGATATAACCAGCTGCATAAAGTCAAATGCTGTCTTTTGCATATCCGACAGATGACCATAAAATTCTTCATCTTGTAATAATTTGCTTATATCGGGTCCAACGAGCATTCCTAGAAAAGGTAATTTACATTAAATGAAATAAATTATTTCTTAAAACCGTATTTTACCTTCTTTTAATTTTGCTGCAGATAATCTGGGGAAAATTGTTTGAATGCGTTTGAAAGCATTTCCTTGTGTATTTAAGCTTTTAATAAAATGTTTTACCACGCTCAACTTAATATGCAGCGGTGGAAGTATGACCTTATCTTTTGGTACAAGGGATTCATGGATTACATTTAAGTCATCAATAATATTTTCTTTACGTTCTTCGAAATATTTAATATGATAATGGCTGCTGATAGCACGTGAATCCCATTTACAAAGAAAGCACATATATTTTGTGTATCCTGTTTGCATCCAGTCAATATTGCAATCATTTTGAAGTCTGCGCATACTTCCCATTTATATTTATAGTATTCAATTTTATTTAAGAGATTTGAAATATTTGCGTATGTTTCCTCCTTTATTGTGGAATACGCAACCGGTATTGATGGATGCTGATTTCCATTGTGGAGTAAAACTGCTTTTAAGCTGTGTTTTGAACTATCTATAAATAGTCGCCAAGCGGAAGAGTCCAGTGGAAGCTTTAGATATTTTAGAACCTCTTCAATACTACAACAGTATACAAGTTCTTCTGATTTTTTTAAATAACTTTCCAGATCGGCGTGTCTTTTTCTTGGCGATGTAACTTTTACATTGGTTTTTATCAAATTCCTGTTTTTCAATCTGGAACATAATATTTCAGCTTTCTCTTTTGTTAGTCCTAAGTCTCTTACAAGATCTTCAAAATAAGCTTGGTCTATCAAATTAGGACATATGTTTAAACCATCAGGAGGCAAGTAACTTATATCTGATATGTTTTCAACCGCCGCTGTTATTTCTGTATTGGCGTATGTCATATTGGCCGAAAATGTATGTGTAGGCGGTTGAGGCACCGGAACAACTTCACAGCGCACTTCTGGTAAAATGACATTATTTGTTGCTTCGTAAGTCATTATCGCGTAGTGCCTTGGGCTTCTACCAAATTTGTAATTTGCGCAGAAATAGCATGTATTTGATTTGTGATATTCAGGTTCAATCCATATAATAGGCGCAGAAAATGGCAGCGCCTTAGTACCGCCTTTGTACCAGGTCAAAAGACCACTTTCGCAAGTAGTACATACAGTTTTTGGTATCCAAGCTTCACATAAAAATCGTATTCCAAAGAAAAGAAAATTTGGTTCTTCAATTGTAGGGAATATCTTTCTTCTGCTTTGATGGTGCGTAAAATGTCCACAAATAAAACAAAACCAATCTCTTAATTTGCAAACAGAATCCGCCATGCTTATTTAAGCTTTAATTGTTCTTTTTTATATTAATTTTAGTAAAAATCACACCCGATATGTACTGCTTAGTAGCTCAATTATGCTTAATTTTCTCACACCCGATTTGTAAGTCACAGCTGATTTGTAAGTCACAGCTGATTTGTAAGTCACAGCTGACTAGACCCGAGAACTCAGTGTTTGGCCCGGCCGAACTTGACGACGTTTTCACCTGCTTTGTATATGTTGGCGTGTAATTTTGCCAATTAATCGTAAAGAGCTTTATTTACAACAATGGTGTCTTTGGTGACTCCCACTGAAATTTTCCGCCAAGCATTTTCGTAGAATATTTTAATCCTTAAATGTCCTTTTTTAAAGGATATTTTTTGATTTTCTCGAAAAAAGGGTCAAATTGACCCATAAAGAGACCAGTTAGAGGGTTAAGATCTTCCACAAAAATAATCCTCATACAATTCCACAATACAACTCTGACCATAAGAATTCTCTCAGACATTAACTTACAACATTTTTTTCATATAGTATAATGGCTCCCTTCGACCAAAAAATTAAAACTTTGACCCACTGTAAAAAAAACTCAGACGTGCTGGACCCTAAGTTTGTTCTACAAAAATGATCTACTCAACATACCCTTTCAGAATTATAGGGTCGCTATTCCGATCCAAAAATGCTGTTGGACAGTGTAATTACTCTAATAAATACCTACTAACCTCAGAATTATTATCGCATTAAGAACTAATAATTTTATTATTAAAGGTAATATTGTATTGCTCCTTTAAAATCATTCAGAATTAATAACTTTGTTTCAAGATGTAATATTGTGTTGTTCTTTTAAATCATGTAGAATTACTATCGCACTAAGAATTATTAGTTTTGCTTCAAAAGGTAAAATTGTACTGTCCTTTTAAAATTATTATTTAATATATGCATTAAGAATTAATTGATTGTTTCGAAATTTGAAATTGTAATGTTCTTTTAAAATCATTTTGAATATATTACGGCAATAGGATTAAGGTAATAGTTTGTAATCTTATTAATAGAATCTGCCTCTGTGCAGCCGCACGGGCATTCGCCCTATTCGATCTCGACTCCCCCGTTCTAACTGTTCGTGATGGGTACGTCTGGATAGTTAACGGATACTTCAAAGTAGTTCACACAATCGAATTGACACGCTACGAAAAAATTTTACATCGCTTAGAGGACGAAGCCACCAAAATAAATAAGACCGATGCCATAAAAATCGTTATCGCATATCAGCTGGGGAAAATTCGCTCGCAACCCGACGAGCTAAGTGGCACAAAGCTCAAAAGGTCCAGGCGTTCTATCATTTGGATCGGGTCTGCTCGGAAATGGATTGCTGGCTCACGTGATGCATCGTACTGGAATGAAGTGTTGCGCAGCGAAAACGCCTTGGTTTCTAACAATAATTTACAGTACAAGGTAAACTCTGAAATTTTTAAGAAGACTCAGGAGTTATTGCAGACTTTCAACGGAATGGTAACGGTCACAAACGACATCTTGGGTCGCAACCACCTAGCAAAGTTTTCACAAGATTTAGAGCGCAAGGTAACGATTCTGAAGGAAGACGTCAGCGAGTTGGTTCGTGCCTGCCATATGGCCAAGGCTGGGGTAGTGAACAGTTACCTGCTGAACAAGGAAGACATTAACCAACTAATAAGTGAAATCGAGGTCCTACCTTACAGCAACGTCATCGAAGCCATCGAATAAAGTGCACCGTCAATATATACGAATGGAACTCTTTTGCTTTATGTGCTGTCCATGCCAAAAGTGCAATCATAAAAAATGGTCAACGGTTGGAGCTGAACAATAAAACCATCCTGATGATCAAGCGACAAACCTATGGAGTCTGGGATAGCTATCTTTACCTTTCAACCGCCATGGTGTTGAAAAAGGTAGCACTTGATTTACTACGCGAAGAAGATTGCTTGCCTCGCTTACTCAATGGAGGTAAAACGAGTTGCCGCTATATTATCTGCACGGACTCAACAGTTGAAGTACTCAAGGATGACACCATATATCTTGACAACTTCAATAGCAGCGTTTGGTCAGGTAAAGCTTATACTAACCTTAACGGTTCTTACATTCTACATCTGGATAACGAGACAATTAATAACCAAACCTATTGGAGTACAAGCAGCTCGGGCGTACAAGTTCTTCCATCTGTATTGTCCACCGTAACGAACAAGAGCCTGGCGGTGAATCTTAATCTCGTCCACGAAATGACATCTGGGAATATACGGCTATTGGGATACCTAAGGGACAAAACTAATTGGTTCGCGACGTCCGAAGCTTTGGGACTTACCTTATTATTCATTTTGCTGATATTGAGAAAGTTAACAACCGGGAAAAAATTCCCTGAACTGAAGTTGTCCATACTGCAGCAGAGTTCACGCAATCCACCCAAGGACGACGCCTCTTCGAATCCTGATCTTTAGAGGGGGAAGAGTTAACGCGCACCTATTGGGCGCTCCCACGGTTGCCCGTTACACGTGCCGCAGTGTCAGCACATTTCCATTTCACGGCCAGGGCCGGTCTCAGATAACGAGTTTGAAACAAGTTATACAACCACTGCGCCGCTGCCAGGTAGCCGAGGTGAAATGTACTCAATGGACACAGCGGACAGGCAGTCGAGTTCCGGACGGGGTACTTAATAGTTTAACGTAGTATTTAAGACCTTCTTAAATAAACTCTAATTGTTATAGCCTTTAACTAGTGTTGTTTCTTTAAGGCAGCTGGCCCTTCATATTTTTTTAAGTGTAATTCTTAAAAGATCCATAACTTCTATGTAAGCAATTATAGCAAAAACTCCTACTGAAAAAAAAATATGGCATTTCCGCTTACCACACTTTTGAGCTCTTGTGAATAATGCTAAATTATTATAAGTCCTTATCAATTTTGAGGAATTATTTATGCGACCACCACAAAGTATCGTTGACCTTCTCAGTGCAATTTACATTAAGCCGCTCTTGTCTCAACGCGCTCCCATCAAACAAACTGCCACACAACTTCGCCACCTGGGCCATTTCCAACGGTTAGAGGCTTCTTCATGCACCGAAAAAATTGGTATGAGTTAGTTGTGCATTCAGGACTGAATGAGTTCATGCAGATGTCTATAAGTAAGTATAAACCATTTGGCCGCTGTGGTAGAGTGTGTAGCGGTGCCGCTGAAAAAATTGCTGGGTGGTAAGAGGTTTTGGTAAAATGGTCAAGAGGTCATCACAGAAACCAACGCCCATTTTGAGAGGCTTGAAAAAAGCTAATATTTGGAAGGAATAAAAACATTTAAAAATCGCTGGACTAAGTGTATAGAGTTAAAATGTGATTATGTTGAGAAATAGAACGCTTTTTTGCCGAAAAATACATATTTTGTTTAAACCGCCCTCGTATTAATATTAAGTATGCGACTGTTTACATACATACATACATATTTATGAATTAGTGATATGCTGTGATGCTATTCAAATTACGCAACCGCCACGTATTTACCTACAATATTTCATCGGTCAATGGTATTTTTAACACCGACCTTGGTCAAACATTTCGCAAATAAATAGGATTTAACATGGTCTCGTATGTATGTATGTAAGTTTGTACATATGTAGTATAGGTATGTGTGTATGTATTCGCATAGAAAAGTGTACATTTCACATTTCCTGTTTGCAAATTTGTATCCCATTTGCAGACGAACTACTTATAAAATGCAAAGACGATTACGGCAAGGAAAATTTTTCAGTCGAATGGGGAATCCAGTTAGAAAGAAAGCACGTTATAACATATAAATATGCGTATGTAGTTTGTGTGTACATATGTACATACGCATTTGTATGTACCATATGTCAGTATCAAGACACGTCTACATTTAAATATTTATATTTCTAAATCCGACTTTGGTACGGATTTCTCTTCGCTGGCTGCAGGTGTTGTACCAGTGTTCGGACTGTGAATTTGGGAAGTAATGGACAAACTGGAAAAATTGTGGTAGCTTCACATTAATGTGGTAGATTTAAGAGACTTCTTTAACACTTATTGTTTTCAGGGCTGTACTGAAAATCCAATTTCTATCGGAATCGGAATCCCATCGAATTTGATTTGTCGGCATATATGTCCAATTCTATTGTATAGCGAACTCGGTACTTTGGATATCGATTTATCGATGCTGCCTTGCTCAATGGCAAACCTCCGAGGACTTTTTCAGCCACGAAAAAGCTTCTCATAAAATACATATGCCGTTTGAAGTCGGCTCAAACCTGTAGGTCCCTATATTTCTGGTAAAAGACGAACACCACAAAAAGTAGGAAAACGTCGGCCAAACACTGAGCTATATAGTGTAAGCTCCAAATTATGTTATTATTATTACAATGAATGCCAACTTGTTTAAAATTGTGACTGTTGTCTCCATTAGCGACAATTAAGTTAGATTAACTTAAATTAAATTAAGTTAAAAAAAAAACTATTAAATTTGGTAGATTATAATTTAGCGGAAGTTAATGTGGTAGAAGTAAAATTTTCGAAATAAGCTTGTAGATATACAACAACGGTTGTAAAGTCCGAACACTACTCTTATATCTATTTATGTATGTATATATGTACATATGTACATAGGTACACGCACATTCAATAACTTTTATCGCACAGGTGTCAATCTCGCTCTTTTTAAGCTGTTCTTACCCATTATTTGTAGCGGAATTATGTCAATGGGTTAGGTGTCTGAAATTTTGTTCGACAAAACGAGTTTTAAATTGCTCATACATATATGTATATGTATGAATGTGCACTACGTATATTCAGCAAGTGGCCGTATGAAACTACGATATGTGTATTCTTATGTACATACAGTATGTTTGCATATTTGTGACGTTCTAGCACACATCTTTTCTGGGTTCCCGCTTTCAAAGACATTTTTTATTACCTTTAAGAATTGAATCACTCATTTTGTATAAAAAAAACAGAATCACGTAATTGGCGCATTCATTACTTCTCGGTGTTTGGCCGAACCATGATGGAATAATGAAAGTGTAGGAAGGAAGTGTAGTAAGTGACTTTAAAAATGTAAGGTGTCTCGGCGTAAGCCATTGCTTATCACTATATACATACATAGCTCGCAAAATATTAGTTTTATCAAAAAAAAAATTATTAAGCACATTTTTATAGAGAAAAACTCAGAGATTTATACAATTTTTTTTTTTTTTAAAGTTAAAATTTTTATGCATTTCTTTATATAAAAATCAATTTGCTAAAAAATCATGTTTGCACGATTTTAAAAATGTATTTAAAATAAATGTGATAGAACGCATATCAAAGAATAAACTGACCAATTTTTAAAGGTTGTCTCCTGAGATATACATTTTTTCGTGAAGCAATGTCTAATAAAATCAAGTGTATCGCTGAGCACATTCATGTATAACGGGGTATTCAACTTTAGACGGTTCAAAAATTCGATTTTTTTATTGCATATTTTTTTAGATACAAAGCCATAAATTGAATTATGCACAGTGCATGGTGGAGTTTTCAAGAATGTTTCAAAGCAGAATTATGCAAAACGCATCTGTTTAAATATTTTTTCGTAAACAATATACACTTGAAAATATGGTAAAAGTCGTATATCGTCATTTAACGTAGTGTAAAATTGTCAATTGTCAAAACATTATCGACAATATTCTGGTTCCGGACATAATCGCAAGTCTACTGAATACCAAGAAAGGTAAATTTTCTATTTCAGATGATTTAAACAAAAAAATCGTGGCAACATCGAAGCAACGTATTTCTGTAGGCTCAACTTTGAAGAGCCACTATTATGATTTAAATAAACTATTTGACAAAGTAGCCCGTAGTTTAACTTGCAAAAAGTCGCGTTCAAAAAAATTCAATAGTCTTGTTTTGACAAAAATTATAAAAAAGGTCATTTTCCGGGCTCTAAAGAAGAATACCCCCTTAAGCAAGCTTGCTTTCCTGTCGGAAAAAAGCAGACAGTCTGAAAAATTTACTTACGTTTTTAAAGATCCATAAATTTAAAAAAAAAAAAAAAAAAATTTGGCTTTATTTTGCGTTTACATACATTTTAGGACCTCCTCTGCAACATATCCAAAATTCACGCAAAAGTAAAAAAGTAGTTTTGACTAATTGAAATAGTGTGGAATGTCTCGTATACAAAGTAATTTATTCATCAAGTACAAATATATGAGTACATATTTGGTTCAGCATCAAATGCATATACAGTAAAATTATTTTTAATAACTGTTTGAGATCAGCCCGATTCAGGTTCTTGATAAATCATCATTTACTATTTAGTAGGGTGTTTTTTTAAACCGGTTATCCCCGGTTTTTCATAAATTATTGCACGGTTTTTTTGAAATCTATATTTTTCAAATGCCGAATAAATCGGTTTTTTTAATCTTCCAAACCGGTTTCTTGTAGTTGTAAAGATATAGACTTTGATAGAAATATGGCAACACATCGACTAATTAAACCTTAAAAAATTGTACAACGCCTTTTGGACAACAAGTCCTTCTAGCTCGCCTAATTTGCTCAATGTAAAATTAAGCACCTGGCTATAATTACAATTAATTACAATTTGAGACTACGTATGGTTGCAGATTATTGCCTCTCCTAGCTTTTACGTTTTTATTTTTTATGTTTTGTCTTAATTTTTGTGACCTGCTTATTACCTAGTCATAATTGAGAGACTTTATTATGAGATTTGAGGCTTTATTTTGAGACCAATTATTGCCAACTGGTCTAAAATTGTGACTTTTGTCTATTAGAGACTGATACTACTTACTCATTGAGGTATACAATATTTGGATTCATTAAAAAGTGTACACTCTGACAGGATTGTTCTCTGTTGTTTGATTCTTGAAACGAGTTTATTAAAAAAAATTTTACTCAAAGTATTTATATTTCTTAATTTTTATTTCCTCAGCATAAAATTTGAAGCGAAGCCACATTTCAATAAGTCCATGTTGCGAATAAAATAAGCTTCAAGAGTAAGTTTGACTGGTCCGCTCAGTTTTATCAAATAGTGTTACAAATAATGCTTTGTTTCGGCCATGAAAGAAAGATACTTATAATAAAATTTTTATAAATTAAAATTTCTATTATATTCATTGAATAGACTAATCCGGGATATTCGGGATTTAAAAAAGACCGGGATTCCGGGATTGACATTCCTAGTACTCATATACACACACCATTAAGAAAATACAGGGGTTGTGCCTTCCGCAAACCGCTATTCGCTCTCAGTCAATTTGACAGAATCATAATTGTGCGGCCGCTGTGGTCGAGTTGGTAGCGGTGCGTGCTATAACTTGATATGCCGGTGAGTTCGAGGTTCGAATCTCAGTCAGGGCAAGCAAAATATTATTAATAGAAAAAGTTTTTTCTTATAGCGGTCACCCCTCGGCAGGCAATGGCAAACCTCCGAGGGTATTTCTGCCATGAAAAAGCTTCTCATTAAATACATCTGCCGTTCGGAGTCGGCACAAAACTGTAGGTCCCTCCATTTGTGGTATAATATAAAGACGCACCCCACAAATGGTAGGAGAAGCTCGGCCAAACACTGAGCTATATAGTGTACGCGCCAAAATTATATTATATTATATACATATGTATGTACATATAACAATGATTTTATTTTTGTTTGTATGTTTTGAAAAATTGTGTATGCTTAAATTCAAAGCTTTTAAGGTACCTACTACATAGTACAGTTTACAATTTTCAAAAAATCAAAATTTTTTTTTGTATTTTTCAATTCCTTCTAGTTTCAAAATATTTTGGTGAAATTCGAAATTTAAAATTGTCTATATCGGTCTTAAGCTCGTTTTCGGCTCTTTCAAGGTGCTGGCGCAGCTGGCGGAGAGAAAGGGTAAACTTTAAACGCGTTTTTTTTAACTTGCGGACAGTTAATCTCCTGATTGGCCGGACCGATTTTAATAAATCCTGGTGCATTTTATATGTTATTATATTCTGTGGGAGAATATACCAAAAATATAAAAATAAATATTTTTTAACCATGAAAAATACAAGAAAAAATCCGAATGTTTTGAAATTTTTTTTTCAAATTTCTGCCATTTTTTTTTTATGAATTTTTCACTAACTATGGTAAATTGTCACGTTGAAAACCTTTCCTTTTCTTTTTTTGTTTTATAAATAGATTCCAATCCTTTTTATTAATGTGTAAATAGTTTCATGCTCATATTTAATAAAGGGACTGAGAAACAAATTCTTGAAAATATGCCTATTTTTGTCTTTCTAAAGTGTACTAGTACCTTAAGTGATTTTGTTTACAAAAAAAAAAGTTAATAAATATGAAGTGCTTCGCATTGAGAAAAAGGGCCAAATGGCTTTATTTCGTTGGGCAAAGTGAAATAAAACCATAACTAAAAATTTAAAATATGAGAATTAAATACGAAAAGTACCCCGCTCCCCAAAGTCGCGCCCAATCGTCAAAATTTTTGTCAGTTTTGATTCGCTATTTTTGATGAGCACCTTAAATTTTTTGTTTTATCGCATGCCGTTATCAACTGAATAGTACATTTATTATCCGTGTGTTGCAAGCAAACATTTCTGATAATAAGTTTAAACAAATAAACACTGAAATGGAACAGAAAAAAAAAATTTTAATATGATTTAATACCGGGATTTAGGGAAGCCAGCGAATTCTTATACATAAAAGATGAAGAGCAAATATTAAAATGTAAGTAAAGCAAAGCTTAAATAATATATTATTATTGCAATCAAAAAAACTCTCATAGTAAACTGTTATACAATCGCACGCTCAAGAAATCTTTAAACTTTACTTTGCCCTAAAATATTATCAGTGTCTTTTTTTCATTTCTTATTTTTCATATTCTAAATATTAGAAAGATATTAATATAAAAATCATTCTAGAGTGAAATAAACTTACATACTAAAATGAACGCGGGTAAAACTTGTGGAAACAGGTTTAGTTATACTAAGTTTCGATACGACAATTTTATCGACAGAAATACGAACAGGCTTTGAGAAAATAAACGTCCGACCCTATATTCCGCTGCCTCTCAAATGTAATAATTGCCTACGATTTGACCATATAGCAAAGATCTGCAAAGGCGAAAAAATTTGCCCAAAGTGTGTCAACAACTACCACCTGAACGACGAAATCGAAGAAAAATGCGAGAGCTACGAAGCCTGCATTAACTGCATCAGACAACTACAACAACCCACTGACCACTCTGCTACAGACAAAAAATGTACCATCTTTCTTAAACAAAAAGAAATATAAGCAATCAAGACTACGCGTACAAGAGATCATAAAACTGCTGTAGCTATTTACAACGAAACACACGAAAATCAACAAATCAACGCATCATCAGACAACAGCAGAAACACATCACACAACCCAGCAGTAAACCACACAATAACACCAGCACTACTCCTACCCACACCAATTACAACAAGAAGACAACCAGTAAACTATTCCGATCTGCCTAGCGAGTCCGACTCCGAAACTCAGACAATGGCAACAACATCAAGAAACGCACTAAAAGCTACAACACAAATTCTCCCAGTTAAAACTTCAAAACGTATACAAGCACAATTCAAAAGATTACACAACTACAAAGGCAACAATCCACAACCTACAAACAAAAGACCATTAACAAACAACACCAACACCATAGCTGAAAGCGAAGAGCAATCAGAAGACTAAATCCTACCTAGAAGATACCCAAAGCACAGATAGATATTAAATACACATACTTATTAAGTTTCAAAGATGACAATTAAGATATTACAGTGGGACATTAGAGGCTACGTAAATAATTATAACGAATAACTAACACTTATTAAACAGCACAATCCAAAAGTGATATCCTTACAGGAAACTCATATTAAACATAACGAACAAATCCCCATCGTTCCCATGACAGTCGGGTCTACGTTACCGGAACGACCCGGATTTATGTCCGGCCAAGGACTGTCGCTTCAGCATAATTTGTGCTGCTACAACAACAACAACAAATCCCCATCCCAATAAATTATAAACTATATTCAGTAAACGGATATAACAACTACGGAGGGCTACCCTACTTACAAACAAATTGCACTTAATAACGACTTCGACGCAATCGCGATAGAAATACACACTGTTAAAAAATTCGTAATACACTCAGTATACATATTTCCCAGTCAAAGCTTTAACAAAACCAACTTGGAGAATGTTCTACTAAATCAAAATCAACCATACAAAAATTAGTATAGTTAAGTCATTAGCCATAACAATTGGTGCAAATGCGTACACATACTAATTCAAAAAAATACTAATACTCATTCCCACTAAAACAAAAAAAAACTCAAAGTATTTCTGCACTTACATATATGTATGTACATATGTACCGGCAATTTTTTACTCTATTGAGTGTAGACTTACACTTTGCCTTTTACAAATGTACAAAAATTATGGCTCAACCTCAAGAACGATAGAATACAAGATTGCGCCTTCCCGACGAAAAATGATGTGAAGCAAAATGCGTGCAACGTCACGAACATGGTTTTACTGAGAATCGGAAGAAATCGCAAACAAAAATGTGAGGTTAGGTTCTGCTAGGATTTGTAAATTTTTAAGTTTTTACCAATTTCGGCACTTAATGAAACATATTTATATTCAAATAACTTCATTTATGCTCTGTCTTTAATTGGAAATCTTTAAAAAAACACTGCAGAGTAACATTAGGAAGCACAAGAAGCTTAACTTGCAACCAAGTGCGCAGCTACACATTCACATCGTTTTTAGCAAGTTTTATAGCCCCGTATCATTGATAGACGCTGTGATTTAACACTTAATACTGCGCACTTCATGTTTAATAACTTTATTTTAAATAAAATTGCTTTTAAGCATTGAATTTAAGCACAAACAATTGTATGCTTACAAACATACAAACAAAACTAACCGCGTTCTGTGACGTAGCATAAACAGCTGATTCTGTCAAATTTGCTGAGAGCGAATAGCGGTTTGCGGAAGGCGCAACCTCTGTATTTTCTAAATCGTGGCTTAACCTCTAGTTCTCTCAACGGTGAGTGGTGTGAAAAGTAATCGCACTGAATAGCAGTTCAGTTTTTGTTTGTTTCTGCAGAATCTGCACGTGCTTATGAATGCTTTATATTTAATAATTGTAGGCCAACATATTTTGCAAAAATGGACTGGAAAATATTCGTAGATATAAACATATATGTATGTATACATATGTATTTTATTTTTCTTAGTTTATAGGTATTATACTTGCCGGCAATATTATTACAGAAAAGTGGAACAGATTAATTTTTATGTTCTATTTACAAAAAAAAAATTATAAAATACATACATATGTTCACTATATGTATATATATTTTTTTACTGATAAGCTTATGTACTTTTATATGTCTATTTTATTTATGAGTTTTATGAATTTACGTTTCTTTTAAAACATGAATGATCTAGCTTTGTTTTTTTTTTTTTAAACAAAACTATTAAAATACATACATTATTGAGTTGCATTTTTTGTCAACATTTTGATTTACATAGTTAAAAAGCACTAAGTTTACTGCGAAAAGTCTCTTTTGCATATACGTATGTATGTACATATGTGTGACGTTATCATTCTCTCACGGTGGCGCAATATTGTATTCAACATTCTTGCACATGACTTAAGTCATTCCACTACGCTCTTGGTGTTTCGTGGTGAGCTGAGTCATTTTGGTTTACCGCTACGCATTTATTGGCTCATTGAGCGAATTGAGCACTAAACCGGTTTGTACTAAGAGAAATTTACTCATTACTCATACTCACTTTATGTGTGTCGTGCGTAGATGTGTATTAGTGGATGATCTTCTTTGACTTATTTCCACTAATACTATTTCTTGTGTTAGTCAACCAATTTAGTAAAAGGTTGAATAATTGCAGTTCTCTGTCACATACCTATAACTATAACCATATTTCCACCCCAACTTCAGAACGACAGCCAAATGAAGCCACAATTTATCACAAAACTTGCAAACTGGGAGCTTTACAGAAACAAGACAATAACATACAACAAAAACACGCCCAACTCAACAAATATTAATAAAGCATATGCAAATATTAAAAAAATTATACTCCAGAGTGCTAACTTAACAATACCACAAAATCACCCCACTAGAAAGCCAAGGAACGTCCAATGGTGGAATAAAAAATTACAAGAACTAAAGCAAGAAAAAAACAAATGTTGGCAACTTTAAAGCAGAATATTAATGAGCAAAATATCTTAAAATTCAGAAGAACTAATGCTATATTTAAAAGGGAAATAAAAAAAGCTAAACAGACTGCCACTTTTAAACTTTACGACAGAAATCAATCCCTCCACTCCTATTCAAAAAATCTGGTCCCAAATTAGACACTTCGCTGGACACAAGCCCACGCACAGCATACTTTGCATAACGGCAGCAGATGACACCAATACAACGCTTACTCACTATAAACACATACCCAACGAGTTTGGACGCACGTGGTCCAAAGAAACCTCAGACGACAACTTCGCAGCTAGCTTCAAAAGTCACAAACACAGAATAAGAATAAAAGAAAACACAACATACAACAGCGCACAAATGTTAGAAGAGACAATTACGTTAACCGAACTTATGACAGCCTTAAATAGTCTTAAAGGACACACACCTGGACTATACCGAATATCATACCCAATGCAACGTAATCTGTCTTTTCAATTAACAACAAGACTACTGAATTTATATAACAACGTTTGAAACTCGTATATTCCCCGAGCACTGAAAAATTCCATTGTTGTCCCAATCCTGAAACCAAAATCCAACAAAACTTTAATTGGATCATACCGCCCCATATTACTAAACTCATGTATAGCAAAGGTGATGGACAAAATTATAGCCAATGGGTTGTGGTGGTTTGTTAACAATAACAAGCTCATACATGACAACCAAATAGGCTTCAAAAAAGGGAAGTCGATAACTGATGCTCCGCTGATCGTAGAATATCTGATTACCGACTCTCTCTCTAAGAAAAAAACACGCCTCCATAATTTCGTTGGACTTCGCAAAAGCCTGTGATAAAATAGGAACACATTCAGTGATTGAACAGTTAGACAAATGGAAAGTTGGCCCGAAGATGAAAAAATATGTTCTTAACTTAATGACCAATAGGAAAATACTAGTAAGAGTAGGAAAACATTTCTCTGATATCCAAGCACTAAATAACGGCTTTCCCCAAGGCTCACCTATATCCGTTTTACTTTTTCTTATCTCTTACAACAAACTAACTGAAATAATAAGCTTACACAAGGAACTTAGCTTCTGCGCATACGCAGATGACTTCCATATAGTTCTGCAGCATAGCAAAAGCAAAACCCTAAATATAAATTTAAATGATCTTTTTCTTGAAATACAAGAATGGTGTAATTATTCTGGAGCAACCATCTCACTACACAAAAGTAAACACCTACACATTTGTCGAAAACTCACCCTTATACAGCATCCTTAACAAACCTAAAACGAAAAAAGCAATAAATCCAACTCGACAATAACAACCATAATAGCAACCTACAAAAAATACGATATACCCTTCAAACCCATTAAACAAATCAAAAGAAAATACCCCCATGGCATTTTAAATTAACCACAATTAATTTGAGCCTCAGTAAGCTCAACAAAGAAACAACCTCTGCAGAAATTTTCAGTAAATCTTTCTACCAACTCAAAACATAAATCAAAAATAGATACCTTATATATACCGACGGATCAACACTAAACAATAATATAGGGCTGAGTGTCACCACCGACAACTCCACGTTACTCATAGCAAATAGTTCAGAATTTACAACAGTCTTCACAGCCAAAATCATTGCCATTTTATCAGCCATAAAACTTATGAAGTACCGTATAGGTCAATACGCTATCTGCTCTGATTCCCTGTCGTCTTTGAACGCCATAGGCAACATAGGCAACAAAGATTGCTACCGGAATTTAATTAGAAAAATACTAATGGGCCTGCATCCTAAAATAATATTAGATTGGATACCAAGCCATACAAATATTCCCGGAAATGAATACGCAGATCAGACCGCTAAACTAGCCACGCGATTACCAGTACATACAATCAGCAACTTAAGTGAGAAGGATATTAACAAATTCCTCAAATCAAAGCTTACGCAGGAAACAGCACGGCAGGTATGGAACAGAACATCCGACGGGTACAAAACTCAAAATCCTAATAAAACAAATATAGCTAAATTTTCCAACATTCATTCACACCCAATCCTAACACGACTGGACCTCACAAAAATAATAAGATTAAGACTTGGCCACACAAGATCAACTCATCAAAACTTAATAGACCGAAATTCACCTAACGAATGCCCACACTGCCAAAATAACCTTCCGCTCTCAATAAAATATATACTTTTTCACTGCGAATACTTAAATTCTCTTAGAACATAATTATTTCAAACATCGAACCCATTAAACAACCCTTCAATACAGAATATATTTTTAATTACAAATTTTTTAAGAACATCAAGTCTATAATTCTCAATATAAATAGCTATACATCACTATACTCTATACATAAGCTTATACATATACACATTCACATACTAACTTCGAATTTTGCTTAAGGCCAAAGTAGCTGTAGCTCTTAAGTTCTTATACATAATTTTAATTATAAGCTACAGATTGTATAATAATAATAATAATAGTAACAATAAAAAAACTGTAAAATTGGAGTTGCGAATGAAATCAAATGTGAAGTTAAAAACGCGCCGATTGAAAAATCAAGTGTACGTGGCATCTTTGACCAACAATGTAAAACATATAAAGAAGCTGCAAGTATATTGAAATATGGAAGATATTCATATAAAACAACAGAAATCTTTTATGGCTTTCACTTAAGTCACTGGCATATAAAAAAATGAAGAAGTTGTAAAAAAATTTGCTAGGTCCAGCTCTAACAGTGAAAACAAATTATGTTGACTTAATAATAATTGAAAATTTCTCTTACACTCTGTCCGTATTGCCTACAATTTCTAAAGCGATAAACAAAATGAGCCACGAAACTACATATTCGAAAGAGTTTAATACGGATGGTACATTGGTACTAAAAACAATTATTTAGTTAACACTTGTAAAATTTTTTGTATATAAATGTTCATTGAATAAATACCTTTTGTTCCACTTTATGTTATAAAATACTGACACAAACACGAAAGTATCAAGCAAAACGAATTTCTCTCCGTACAAAATCTATCTGTAGGATCATTTTGTGTTTTCTACTGTGAGTTATTTTCCCACTACTAAAATGTCTAACGGGTGTTTTTTTAGACATGTGATTTTTAAGAAGAAATAAAACGCATATAATTCAATGATATGGCCAAGTGTCCGCCGCGGTTGGCTCGAATAAATTCCAGCCGAGAGGCCCAATTTTCGACCACTTTTTGCAGCAATTGGGGGCGTATGTCAGGAATAACGCGCCGAATATTCTCTTCCAATGCGTCTTGAAATGACAAACCAAACTGAATATAAATCAAGTAACAGCTGTCATAAAGACCAACTCCGAAAAAAGTATTGCCTCATTGAAAACCACAGGTCTAAAAAAAATAAAGAAAGGACACTTTGGCATAAACTTTTATTTTTAAGTGTCTTTGTTTGCGGGTTATTGAAAAACAGAAAAATATAAGTGGAAAAATGAAACGTTATGCATCTATTTAGACAACATTCATGCATTTATGTATAATGGATTTTATGCGAACGTTTATGATATACAGAAGATAGCGTATACATTTATGACATTATACCCTGAAAATAATTTTTTTTTTTTCTATATTTGGCATTTTTATGTATAAATTAGTGTAAGAAATTTGAATTTTGAAATGGGTGTTATTATATTTTAGTACATTTCGAGTTAGTTTGAGTCAAAAAATAAAATAAATTATATTCATGGTTACATATACATAAGTACATACATATGTATGTACATACAAATATTCGACTATGTGTAACAACTTAAGAAAAAAACGAAATATTTTTCATAGAAATTGAACATAAATTGTGTGTAAATTACAAATATTCACTATTGATGATTTTTTAGGCTTATCTGATCTACTAATTGTTGATGCAAATAAAACACTTTTTATTTCACCTTTGCCCGACGTGTGGCTAAATATTTTAACATCTTCAGGGGCTGCTCTATTTAACAGTAACAGAAAATATATGAAAAATAAATTTCTCAATGAGCACTTACCTACAAAAAATAAAACACTTGTTCTGTTTTGTGCGTTATTTTTTCTCTCAAGTAATAAGAGTTATTTTGCAACATTTTCTAAGTGGAGAGGGTTATTTTCGAACTCTGGTATAAACAGAAGTAAATAAAGTGTATTGAGTCGGTACGATCTCGGCTAAGGCTTCGTATAAACAAGGTTATTGTCTTGATGCAAGCAAACGTCGCAATACAGGAATAATTTTGTGTATCTTACGTCACGGCAACATAGCTCATCTATAATAGCCGTTTAAAGAAAATTTACTACTGCAAATTTAATTTAAACTACAACATAATCTCATACGAAGCGTTACGATCGCAATTGCAGCAGTTGCAGTTGAGCTTTACTTCTAAATAGACGCAACGGCGTTAGATTGATTTGGGTGTATATTGAAAACAAGAAAATTGTCGAAAACCACAAAAGCTAAAAAATAAGTATAAATAAAATATTAATAAACGAGTAACGAAAAAGAAGTATTTTATGTAGTGTTTAAGCAATTTTGTTTATTAACGCGGTGTATCGCTTTCTGATAAAGCGTACAAAAAAAATGTGTCCCTGGTAACATGTTTCAAATGCTTATTTATAATATTCCAACTTAGAGTAACAGTAACATCGTATGATCTAAGTAAGAGCTCATAACAAAAGAAAATATGTATGTATATATGAAGAAATTATGAATATTAATATGGATATTACTATACAAGTATGTGCCAAATATGTACGTACGTACATACTTACATACATACAAGCATTCAAACATACATACATATATACAGCTGCCAAATGCACAAGCAGAATGCAATGTAGGGCTTGTCATAAGCACCTGTGCAGTTACACACGTACATATGTACATATATGTATATGTATGTAGATGCGTACATACCTATGAAAGCAACTAGAAACAGGAGTGGCTTGAGTTATTGGCTAGAAATATAATTACAGTTCATATAATTATGAGAAAAAGGAACTTAGATAAATTTAATATTAAAACTAAAGATCTTGCTGGAACATTCCCGGTCCCAAGGACGATAGTTCTTCAATAAGTTCGAAGTTTGCAGGACTAGTCAGCAAGGCCGTTGGAGGTAATTGATTTTTCGCCAGGTTGAATGGCTGTGCCCCGACTCACAGCCTTTGTGCCTATACTGGAAGTAGCTGCAGTTTCCGAACTACTAGTTGAGCTAAAAGGTTCCATTATAGGCAATAAGCGAATTTTTCGTAATGTACGCTTGAAATACTTGTCCCTGCATTTTAGTGTAACTACGCGTACTAAGCCATCTTCACCAGGGTGGACATTTGCTATTCGTGCTAGGGGCCATTTACTAGGGGGCGTCCTTTCGTCGTATAAAAGTACAAGATCGCCAATTATAACGTTGTCGCGTATCTTTGCCCACTTAGGTCGGCTCTGGAGTCTGCTGAGATATTCGGCATACCATCTTCGCCAAAAATGCTGCTTCAGTTGCTCTACCATGCGCTAGCGACGGACTCCACTTGTCTTAAATTCAAGCAGATTTCCATCAGGGATGTTGATCGTTGGCTCACCAATTAAAAAATGAGCAGGTGTTAAAGCGTCACAGCTTTCGACGTCTTCGTTTAGGGACACAATGGCCGTGAATTCAAGCACGCCTCAATCTGGTAAAGTAGAGTACACATCCCTCCAAAATGTGGAGATGCAGGAGGTATGAAGTTCCATGTTGTACCTTCTCTGGCAAGAATTACCCTGAGATCTTCTGGTAACGAAGTCACACTACGTTGATGCATTACTTTTAATGCATTGCTTGCGCCAACAAAGTTTGTACCGCGATCCGAATAAATCTGTGTACATTTTCCACGCCTTGACGTAAATCGACGGAACGCGGCCAAAAACGCATCAGTAGTAAGGCTAGATACTGCCTCCAAATGTATGGCTTTAGTTACCATACACACAAATATGCAGATATAACCCTTTGATACCTTCGCGTTTCGTAGTGATGACTTGCGTATATCGATTGGACCAGCATAGTCCACGCCGCTATGCAGAAAGGGTCGCGCGGGGGTAAGTCTCACTGGCGGCAAGTTGCCCATTAACTGTTCTGCTGAATTGGCAATGTATTTGTAGCATGTACAGCAGCGCTTTATGATGCTTTGAGCAAGATGACGCGCGTTCGACACCCAATATTTTCTGCGAACATAGTTTAATATGAGCTGAACGCCGCCATGCAAGGTAACTAGATGTGCTTCTGAAAATATAAGAAATGTTAATGGATTTTTCCTTGACAATAAAATAGGATGTTTCATATTTATTGATAATCTCGAAAAGTGTAAGCGTCCACCAACACATAGACATCCCTCATCGTCCAGAAATGGGCATAGTTTTCCAATTTTGTTGTTTTGAAGTGGTAGTTCGCATGAAAGTTGCTTTATTTCGTGACTGAAATCGATGGTTTGCTATAGACAAATCAGTCGTTTTAATGCCGATTGTAACTCCAGTTTGCATATGGGACCAAAGCGACGGTTCTTCTTGTAAGTGCAGTTGTAGGTGAAGCGAAGTATTTACGCAGTAACGAAGAGTGTTCGGTTCAAACTAGAATATTTGAGCAAAAGATCTGGATAAGACAATGTGTTAACGTAAGCAACTTTTGTCAGCCCACGCTCCCCCAGTGTAGTGTTTAAGCTTGCGTTCATGTCCGCAGGCCAATGTTCATTGGTATCGCTGAGCCACATTGGTCCGCTCCACCAAAGAGGATGATTAGGTAAATCGCGTGGCATTACACCTTTCGTCGCACAGTCCGCTGGATTGTCCTGCGTAGGAACATACCTCCACTGGCTTATAGTGGACAAACGTTGTATTTCCGCAACACGATTAGCAACATATACGTTTCACTTATTCGGTGGGGCTCTTATCCAAGCTAATACAGTCGTGCTATCACTCCAATAATATACCTGTCGTACACACCCATGTAAAGCCTCCATCACATTTTCCATTAGCTTAGCCAGCAGGTGGGCACCACATAGCTCAAGTTTTGGAATCGACTGCGTTTTCAATGGAGCGACTTTTGTTTTTCCTTGTAGAATTTTAATGAACACTTTTCCATATTTGAGCACAGTCCTAAAATATACAACGGCAGCAAAACCAACTTGCGACGCATCGCAAAATCCGTGTAGATCACAGTTTCGCATCTTAGAAGTCCCAATAAATCGGTATATTTTGATAGCTTCAAGACATTTCAGCGTGCTTCGATACTCTATCCAGTCCTGTCTGGCAGTTCGTCATCCCAGTCAATACCTGCAACCCACAGCTTTTGAAATAAAATTTTGGCAGTTGTACAGTTGTACAGTTGTAGTTGTAGGAGCAAGCCATCCTTGTGGATCAAACAACTTGGATGCATCAGAAAGTAGAGTACGTTTGGTTAGACTCGTATTCAGGTCAAACGTAACTGAAAACGAAAAGCAATCTGATTGCGGGTACTATTGCAATCCTAATGCCTTTATATAATGGTCACTATTGACTTCGATTGATCTTGAACCTTCCTGTAGTTCTTCTGGAATTGATTTTAGTAGCTCGGTAGAATTGGATGCCCATTTTCTAAGCTTGAACCCACCAGAATATAATAATTTACAAAGTTGATCTTGTAGATTTAAACCTTCAGCTATATCGTCAGCGCCAGTAATCACATCATCAACGTAAATATCCCTTAAAAGAACTTCGGATGCGATCGGGTATGTCTGCGCCTCATCTGTAGCTTTAATGTTCTCACAGATAGAAAAGGAGCAGGTGTTGTACCATACGTTACCGTTGTAAGCTTATACATTTTCACAGGATCCATTGGCGATTTTCTCCACAAAATTTGTTGGTAATTCTGATGTTGAAGTTTAACAATGATTTGTCTGAACATTTTCTCTATGTCAGAGCGTAAAATAATTTTTGCTAAGTCGCATTGTAATGCAGCCCCTGTTGCCAATTCTTCATTAAGAGAACGATGGTTGTGGTATTTGGCTGAGCCGTCGAAAACAACACGCAATTTTGTTGTTGTGCCACTCAGCTTTTCAACGCCATGGTGTGGCAAAAAATTTGTTTTTTACTTATCTCCTCTTGCTCCCAGAAACGCTCTAATCGATCATCGATATGGCAGAAGTTAATGCTGATTGTGTTAACGTTATTTGCATTAGACACTGATCCTGAGAGTGCCCAGCCGAAATGGGTATCTTGAAATAGCAGCCTAAATTGGGTTTTATGTTGACCCGATTTTAAAATTGAACCATATACGTCAGCACAAAGTATTTAATCAATTGGTCTCGACTTGTAATATTGCGGATCCGCTAAAGCGAAAGGTGCGTTGAATGGTAATTGCTGGGCAGTGACATTATATTGTGGTAAACACGTCAATAAATTCTGCAATACGAATGCTTCTATGCTTATGGAAAAGTTTGGTTCGGTTCGAGAACCCAATTGCAAAGATACTAATTTCTTTGAGCAGTTAATTTGAGTTGGCGTAATTCCATGAATTTCAAGATGTGTGGGGCGATAATTTATTTTGTAAAGCTGTATCAAACGCTCCGTTATAAACGAGCCCTGTGAACCTTGATCTAGTAAAGCTCTCGCTGTCACCTTACCATTTGGTGTATCAATGTACAATAGTACAGTGGCGAGAAGAACATTGGAAGTAGTTTGTGGCAAGGGTGCTGACACATGGAGATTCGATATTGCGTTTTGCTAAGTCGGCTGTGTGGTGATAGACTTTCGTCCTGATAACGCATCATGTAGCAGAGTATGATGCTTTAGTTTGCACAGGTGGCAAGTATGTTGTGATTTACAAGTTTGCGGTGTGTGACCTTCAGATAAGCAATTTATGCAAATCGAATTGCGTTCAATGAACTCCTTGCGTTCTTTAATAGAATATGCACGAAATACCCAGCACTTAAAGAAAAGGTGGCTTTTTTTGCAACAAGGACATATGATTGTTTTATTTATATTAATATTAAAGGCTTTTACAGCCGGACGTTGAAGACTACCTTGTAGTTCATGTTTTGTTACGACGTGGTCGCCAATCGTTTCTAAAGTACGGAATGTGGTTTCCAGAAAGGTAAAGAGATCGGATACGTTAGGAATTTTTCTACGGGCTTTAAGGGTATGTTCCCAATCTTTTCGAGTTTCGGAATCTAACTTTTCAGCCGTTATGTGAATTATCAACGGATCCCAGTTAGTAGTTGGAACTTCTAAATTTGTCAAAGATGCATGGCATTCCTAGGTTTTGTCGAGAATTACTCTAATCGCAGCTGGCGATGCTTTCGAACACTTTGGAATAGCGTAAAGCATTCGTAGAATTGTGTCAACTATGACGCGTTTGTTGTGATACCTATCCTCTAAGGTTTTCCATGCCAAGTCGTAATTAGATTCAGTTGAAGAAATATGGTTTATTAGGCGCTCTGCCTCGCCCTTTACAGAGTTTTTAAGGTAGTACATTTTTTAAACTTTGCTGTACAACGTACTTCTGGTGCACAAGTGACAGGTATATGTCACGAAAGGGAACCCATTCTAAATATTGTCCAGAAAATGTTGGAAGTGAGATTTTGGGTAATTTGACGTCGCTTGAATTAGTTGTTGTCTTGCCTTCTAGGGCTAACAAAAGTACTTTGGAATACACTAGGCGAAACATTATTAGTAGGAATCGAATCGTAGAGAAAGGCCTTAAAAGCAATGTATTTATCCTCAAATAAAGAGTTTCGATCTTCTACGCAGTAAGATATTTCTGTACACCTTAGATCATTTTTCCTTATGCACTTGTTAATTTTTGCATGGTTAGTAGAAAAAATGGAGTACATACCATCTAAACTTTCTAGCAGCACCGTTATGAAACCCTTAGTTAGCTCTTCCGGATTCATCTTCCCCACTTTGTCCTTAAGTTTCTCCTGGTCTTGCTGCAAATCCTCTTGTTCAGCGACCAGCATCATTACCTCGTTCAGCGTCTCTTCTTTTGGCATGTTTAGTGCTCTCAATTATTTATTTTTTTTTTTATTTGAATGAAAGCACTTATTGCAATTACGTCTTAGATTTTTTCTGTTTTAGAAATCCCGCATATATTAAAACAATGACTTTTAATTTAAGAAGTCCCTGCTCGGGCGCCAAAAAATGTTTAAGCAATTTTGTTTATTAACGCGGTGTATCGCTGACAACCGCTTTCTGATAAAGCGTACAAAAAGAGTGTCCCTGGTAACATGTTTCAAATGCTTATTTATAATATTCCAACTTAGAGTAACAGTAACATCGTATGATCTAAGTAAGAGCTCATAACAAAAGAAAATATGTATGTATATATGAAGAAATTATGAATAATAATATGGATATTACTATACAAGTATGTGCCAAATATGTACGTACGTACATACTTACATACATACAAGCATTCAAACATACATACATATATACAGCTGCCAAATGCACAAGCAGAATGCAGTGTAGGGCTTGGCATAAGTACCTATGCAGTTACATACGTACATACATATGTACATATATATGTATGTATGTAGATACGTACATACCTATGAAAGCAATTAGAAACAGTAGTGGCTTGAGTTATTATTATACAGTAGTGGCTAGAAATATAATTACAGTTCCTATAGTTATGAGAAAAAGGAACTTAGATAAATTTAATATTAAAACTAAAGATCTTGCTGGAACATGTAGTATTATTTAGAAATATGTGCGAAAGAAAAATCCCAAATTATTGTGTTTTACTCGTGTTTGATTATTATTTTTTATTGCTGTGACGTATACGATTAATTTGGGTTGATAGCATCACTGCTATTTCGAAACCTCTTTTCCCTGAGCCAAATTACTCAGTTTTTTCGGGACTTTCGCAACATCAGAAATTTTATGGATGATGAATGTTATGTGATTAATCCAATGCTTATTTGGTTTGAGTCGAAGGCCAAATCCTGTCATTTACCATAAATGAAATGAAGGCTTTTATTGATATTATTATTGGCGATGGGTACACTGCTTGACCAAAAAAAAAGAGACTACTGGTTTGAAGATTCAGATATGCTGTTCTCAACAGTTTACGAAACATGCGACGTAATAGATTACCGGTCATATTTCGTTATACATATGCATTTCAAAGATACGCGTAATAATTACTGATGCAGTGAGAAAGCCACACATTTTTATTCGGAACAGGTTCTATCTTAAGACGAGTTTATAGTGGAGTATTACGGTCGACATGGATGTAATCAGTTTAATAGGGGGAAACCGTTACGTTTTGGATATAAAATGTGGTGCCTCAATACGCCTCAAGGATACCTTACAACATTTTGAAATGTACCAAGGTATAAATCCAACGGAAAATACCTGCGCCATTTTTTTCAATGCGTGATGATCTAGATTACTTAAAAGGACAATTGCTGCTTTTTGAAATTTATGGACTTCAGTTTTTCTTTCGCTTGGTTTTAAACAGCGGGGCTTCCATGGCTCTGGAACAGTGCGAGAAATTATTATTGCTAATTCTTGCGCTTTGACAACGTGAATACAAAGAGGGCATACAACTTAAAGCTGAAGGAAAAAATCCATGTACAATGCTTCAATGGTTGGTACAGATCGAATGGATGCTTACATGATTGCCACAAGGGGGAAAAAATGTGATGGCCTATATTTACCTGGTATGAGAAAGCCGCCTTTTCGAAGATCGAAAATAGAAGCTGAATGCACGAATCAAAGAAATACGTTGGCATATATCACTAAGGTGAGGCAATTCCTGGTAACAAAAGTCGACAATGCCAAGGTCCTTATTGCAAAACAGTGTGTATAACGCTGTGTGGAAAGTGCAATGCAGGCCTGTTTGCTAATTGCTTTAAACGCTCTTTTTATATAAAGGTTAAACTTTTTTTTTGTTTTCCTTACTTTATTTTGAAATATGAATGTGCCTTTTTAACTTAAATGATGTTCCTTAGATTGTTCTATAAATAAAAATAGTTTATAAAACATAAAATAGAAAAGGCAAATAAAAAATCGTTAATACCAAACAACAAAATATTATTTTCACATATCTTCATTAAAATGGATTTAGGGTCCAACGGTACGTATACGTCAAAGGCTCGTGACACGCCCGCTGCGAACATTTCGAATTTTTTTCCTGATTTTCGTTTAAGAGCTCAAAACTAATATGTGCTACAAATTTCACCACTTTACGTAAGTTCTAGGGGTCCTGTCCTTAATGGGTTAAGGACTGATTACACTGGTCAACACAAGTCTTGTTTCCTTTATTTTTTTTTTGTTATTGGGTATTTCTATGGTCCTGACTATGAAAAAACTACTGGCAGTTTGCTAACAGCTCTACTTTTTAAAAGATACAGTTAACTATTTTAGCAAAAAAATACAGAAAATCAATACATTATGTTAACAAAATTTCTATTGCATTTTATGAAATGATCTTTTACGAGATTTCCTTGAAAGAACGACTTAAGGTAGATCTCGTTGCAAATTCCAGCAGTAGTCTGCCATCATATGTGATTCCCACCGCCCCTGATATCGCTCTTCCATTGTCCGAAGATCCTGATGGAATCTTTCACCCTGCTTTTACCAAAAATCACTCAGATTTTGTCGAAATTGGTACTAAATGCGAGTGCAGGAAGTGTATTTTTATGCTCATGTTGCACCCTATCTCTGGCAAGTTCGATAGCATGGACTCAGCAAGCTCGGCGTGATCGTCAGATTTCTTTTTGCCTAGGAAATTACTCTTGACCAAAACAAATGAATTCCAAGTTTTGGATTCGACTTTAGTCTTTGATTTGACAAATTAGGATATTTCACGAGTTGCCTGATCTATGGCCCATCAAAAATACCAGCTTTCAATTTTTCTGTACTTAATCCTGGAAACTTGCGTGAAAGAAAATTGAAACATTCGCCACTTTTGTCAAGCGCCTTCACAAACTGTTTCATTATGCCATGTTTTTAACATTTTTGGTACCAACTTTTAGCTCTTCCCGCACTGGCCAAATTTTTTTGACCGTTATTAAGACAAACACACTTTAAACTTCTTTTGCTGCTATCCATGAAAAGACGCCAATCATAGGTTGGTACTTTTTTAATCCTATCTGTTGCAAAATACCACCAACATCGTTACAAAAAACTAAGTCCTTCTCTTGAGAAAAATACGGTAACATTTTTTTTTCTCGGGTACGATAAAATGTAACGTTGGTTTTCGGAGTAAGCAAATTTTTTTCTTTCAAACGAGATGCTAGAATTTCTGAAGCTTCTTTCGGTAAGTTCAGATCTCTTACTAAGTCATTTAGTTCTTTCTGATTAAATGGTTGAGGTTCTTAACTATATTTGTAGTCTGAATCAGAGTCTTCACTTGATGTATTTCGTTCGGGCTCACAGAGATTTGGATCGTCAGAAGATTTAGATGTGCTTGTACCTCTCGGGATTTTAATTGAGGTCGTTGAGCAGAAGGTAAGCTAGGATATGACCACTTATTTCCATTTCCAGGGTTAATTATGTTTATTTTCACAACGCAGAAGTAGCAATCGTCATGATCGTTTCAAGTCTCTCGCCAAATCATGGGTGTTACGAACATTACTGCATCTTTTTTCACTGGACCATAACCGTAGACGTACCACACATTTCTGGCATACAATATGAGGAACCCAAGGCTTGTCCTGATTTATTTTAAAGTATTGATGATACGCAGTTTTTACAAAGTCCGATATAGATTTTCGATATTTTGCAAATACATATTCACCACAAATATAGTAAAAACAGTCGGGATTAAGCACACAACATCTTCTTGACGAAGCCATATCGAAAAAAAAAACAACAAAACACTGAAATAGTCCAATAAAAACGCAAATTTATGTAAAAATAGTAAATGTGGCTAGTTAGCTGTAACTCAAAAACAAAAGCTGTTAGAGAAAATTTGTTGCGATATTTAAAAAATACGTGTCAATTTGATATACATATAATATAATATAATTTTGGCGCGTACACTATATAGCTCAGTGTTTGGCCGAGCTTCTCCTACCAATTGTGGTGTGCGTCTTTATATTATACCAAAAATGGAGGGACCTACAGTTTTGTGCCGACTCCGAACGGCAGATGTATTTAATGAGAAGCTTTTTCATGGCAGAAATACCCTCGGAGGGTTGCCATTGCCTGCCGAGGGGTGACCGCTATTAGAAAAAACTTTTTCTATTATTAAGGTTTTGCTTGCCCTGACTGAGATTCGAACCTCGAACTCACCGGCATATCCAGTTTTAGCACGCACCGCTACCAACTCGACCACAGCGGCCACAATTTGATATAGAAACAAAAAAAATCACAGGAAACAAACAATTTTTTTTTTGTTGGCCAGTGTTATGCATGTTTTTAAAAAAAATAAATTAAACAGAAATGCATGTAAAAACACAAGGTCGACGACTTGTATTTTCGTTGAATGTACGAAACATTTTTGAAAATGAAAAGGATGTAGAGAAAGAGTTTACAAATTCAGTATAAAAAAACCTTTTTTAAATTGTATGTAAGTATGTAAGTTAACAACAGCTCAAAGCATTCAATGCAATGATCAATGTAAACAAAAAGTCCAATAAACAACCACAGCCGTACTTTGAGTTGACAGAGCTAATTGGAGAAGATATTGGATTTGGTTCCTAGGAAAACTAAAATATCAATTCCGAAATCAAAAGAAATATTCTTTTCCCTTTTAATAATGACACTTTGTTAAGAATCACAGTACCATAAGCATAACTATAAACAAAATTGAGTCTTAAAGATTCAAAAGTATTTTTGACACCGAGCAATTTAGCAGCAGCATAATATAGATCCACTGGCTTCTTTGCTTACTTATTGTAATTGATTCCATTAATAATCCATTAAGAGATTTCTGTAAACGAATTGGCATTTCACTTGAAGATCTTTTGTGAACCAAAATTAAGATAAACAAAATTATAAGCAAGAAATAACAAGTAAGAACTAAAATTAAGATCAAAAAAATGTTAACTATAAATAAGCTGAATTACAAATAAAGCCCAGAGTTTGGTTTGAGTCTTCAAGCAAGACAATAGCGTTTTTTTTAAAACGCTCACCGGGCTCTCAAAAAGGTAATTTGTACATATTTAATTAAATTTTCTTTTTTGTACCACAGCTTCTATGTATTCCAAATCCCCACTTTCCTATTCAGATTTGCAACTACATATTTTTTTCGATTGAGAAAATGTTTTATTTGCTTATTCCTTGTAAAAAATAAAAAAGCCTGCTTGAAAATTTTATATGAAAATGCATTTACATATACATCATAAAGATCAGCTGTCTTTGTGCACATACCGGGTGTTCGAGCGGGGAGGAGTTAGGGGCCGGAAATTCCTCATGAACTCCACGGCAACGGGGTTCAAGAAGTAAGTAGTTGATCTTCTGAAAATTTAAGATCTTTTAATCAATTAGCTGAATGCTGTCTTGCAAATAAAAAACACACAAGTTTCAACTTAACTTGGGGCTCGCAGATGGTAAGCAATTTATTGTCGAATATAAAAAACACTGCTGAAAATGTAATATGTTATATATATACACAAAATTTCATAGAACCTTACGTGTGATTGCGGGGGCGTCTCTTCACAAAGAGGCAGAGCGCTGGGTTTTCGCATAAGGCGAAACCCGTCGTACGGTACGGGTAACAGGACTCGAGAAAAGGGAGAGAAAGTAACGAGTCCCTGTTCCCGTACTATCACAGCGACATCTGCAAGTGGAATTAATAATAATTCACAATGGCAGAATACATTGTGAATGCTGAAACAGCTGGCGTAAACACCGGGAATCGCCCCGTTTGATGGTTGTTTGACGGTTGGCTGGGCTGATAAGTTTGGTTATGCCAAGCATAATTAGCTTAAAGTATGTAAGGTTGTGCGAAGATCTCAGAAGCAATGCGAAGTTGTGCAAAGTATACATAATCTGCCCTTTAAGCAAATGATTGTCCCATAGACTTTAATTTCAAAAAATAATAACCGATTGTTTTTTTTACCATTTTTTTTAAATCAACTATTTTTATGGGTTCACCTAAACCCAAAAAAAAAACAGATAATCCTTAATATTAACGAGTTTAAATAGTTCGGATTAAAAAATAGTTAAATAAGCAATTGGTTATGAAGTTCCCTGAAGAAAAATATTGATCTTAACAAGAATATCTATTTTTCTTTAATATTTTTTGATTTCAAAATAAAAAATGGAGTTTATTTTCGACCTATGTCGCTTTTGCGATCAATCCTGGGAGACCGCATCTCACCTACTCCTTAAGTGCGAGGCCGTCACGCGAAGAAGGGAGAGGTACATAGGACAACTTTGGCCAAGAAATAGCAAATACCCTACTTATCCCCAGGATCAATTATACCCTTTTTGGAGGTACTGGGGCTGAGTGAGGTGCCCTAAGCAACTGACGGCACAGTGCTTATATCTAAATCTATTAATCTATTTACCCAGTGACAGTCCTATCTAAGCTATTGGAACGACCCGGATTTATATTCTTTCAGGAACTGAAAGAAATTTCTTACAAAAATATGAGCATGAAAAAATCATCGGTATTAAATAAAAACGAATATAATCATCCTTATCGTGAGTTTCGCCCGAAAAAAATGCGAAAAAAATGCAAATTTTTTCATTCGTCCGGATTGAATCCGCCTATTGTGAACTTCACCCGGAATAAATTTTGCTTCGAAAATTTGAACATGGAAATTACAACTCTGAAATGTGTATACTTGATAATTATCAATTAATTCAAATTCAATAGTAATTTTAAAAAAATTATAAATTTTCCAGATTTTTGAAATATAACAGTCAATAAAGAATAGTGCAAGTATTTATTAGATCTGTGCTAACCTCTTCAATATTACCAGCGCGACTACAATTTGCTATTCTGCCAGTTAGGAAGCGTGCCTGCGATTTTTCGCTGAAGATGGATACTAAAAAGTTGTAGGTAACTGTTTTGAAATTGGGCTGGCGCAATCTTCTTTTAGTCTAATTATGTAAGAAATGTCAAAATATCCGATTGCATATCATTCCCGAAGTGGGCAAAGCGGCCTACGCTGGAAGACATACCGCTTTTGGCCAGTTTAAGTCAATTTTGCATAATTTTTTTTTTATTTCTGCGTACATTTAAATATAAATTGGTACCTTTCCATTTAAACTCATTTTTCATTTCAGGCGCCAAACTATGCAGCTTCATCCTCAGCTGTTTTAATAACTCAGCTACATTTTTTTTCTTTTCTCTGACAAATCCTCTTGCAATATCCGGTTTTTCCTGCATTCTACCTAATATTATCCCCCTTTGAACTTTGTTTACTGTTTTGTTCCTGGAATAGGCGATCTTATGTTAATAAATTTAAATTAAATTATTTACATTTTGAATCTGTTTAAATTTTTTGCCTTCTAAAAAATAATGAACAAATTCAATTAATTCGCCAACTATTTCCGCCCGAAATTAGTGTTGCCAATAAGGGGAAACAATGTTCGAAAGCGGAAAATTTCCGGCCGAAACTTATTTATTAGTGAAAAGTAAACTATTTCGGGCGAAAACGAAACTCACGATAATTATAATTATTATTTACCATTAAAAAGAAGAAAATAGATTTAATTGTGTACATTCATAGTACATGACCTCAATATGTTTCTTGATTTATTTTTTATGTTTTTAGTTAAAAAAAAATCAATAAATATTTATTTTTTCAAGAAATTATTTTTAAATATCGCTTTTCGGAAACAACACCGTGATAAAGAAAATAATGAATTACTGATGAGACCCTGTTTTAACGGAAAATATATCAGAGGTTCCGTAGAACCAAGACCGCAACTACAAAAATATTTTTGTTTTTATATTTCTATGGTGATATGATGGAGTCATAGTTTTTCACAAAAGTTCTATTTTGAGATCTGAGAATACACTCCAAATTGCGCAAAAGCAAACTATAAAAAGTGGGAATTAAATTTATTTTTAATAAATCAGTTAAAGGAATAAAACATAAATTGCCAAAAATGGAGCTAACATTTTCTAAACATCCTATAGCACGCGTCATTGATGTTGTATTTAATAAACAACTAGCTAAACCCGCACGCACTTCGCTGCGCATTTGTTTGTTTTAAAATTAAGTTTTTCTTTCGACATCAAGTTGAATACCAAAATGTTTTTCATATTCAAAAAGTAAAAAAAGTGAAAATTTATTTCATTTACAAAACATTGTGGTAAACAACGTATTCTTCAAGTGTTTGTCCCTGCGATCTGGTGATGGTCATCGCAAAGGCGAGACAAACGGGAAATTGAAGGGGCTTGAATTCGACAAGCCCGTTAGTATTATCGGAATGCGTGGTATGAGAACAACTTCACCTGCGGATGTACCGCTTATTATTGCGGCTTAAATTGGGCCACACTTTTTTTACGGCAAGTCTTGTGCCATGAGACCCAACTTCAGAACCAAGCGATGCTGTGACAGCCCAGGCGGATGCTGCGACAGCCCAGGCGGATCCAAAGAATTCAAAAATTCAATCGGATAATTTACCACTTTATCTTCATTCATTACGCAATCAACAGATTTGTACGTTGTGGCTTCCCCTGGCAATTTTTCTTGAATGGGGTAATTGATTTCATTAACATGTACATACATTCTTTGGTGCCAATATTGCACGTTTCCTTAACCAATCATTCAAAATTTTGAATAATATTGGGAAATACACTGTCAATAAGTAGCTCTTTGGATTGTACAAATGCACAAAAATTCTTCGGTAGTGTGATTAAATCAGTGGCAGCATCAGATGGTATTTTTCGCTCTCCAATTAGTAGCGATTGCTTGAAAAACTGGATTGCAAATCGATAGTTTTGCAATTGTACACGCACGTTGATAGCAAGAGTGATTTTTTGAACATGCTGCCACAAAATCGATGATTTCAAACATGCTTTAATTTCGTCAGCTGGAGTTGATCAAGAATTCATTGGCAATGTTTGACGAAAGTCAACGGACTGCAATATCAAGGCTCCACCGAATAGTTGACGATTCTGACGCAATCCTTGCATAGTTCTATTCAATGCTTCCAATGATTTTTTGTTGCTCATCGGACATTCATCCCATAGAATCATTTCAGTCTGCCGTAGAACTGTTGCCATTGCAGGTTTTTGGTCATAACTCCGATTCTAGACATCGGACAGCAAAAAAAAATGTCTCATGTGCACTCTCCAAACATATCCTAAGAACTCCTAAAAATTTCATTTAAATCGATCCAGCCGAAAAAAAGAAGTTCGCACACAAACATACTTTGGATTGTTCTCTACCATGTGAGTGACATTTTTGGTCATAACTACAGTTCTAGACATCGGACTAAAAAAACATATCTCATGTGCACTCTCCAAACATATCCTAAGATCTCCTAAACATTTCATTTAAATCGATCCAGCCGAAAAAAAGTAGTTCGCACACAAACATACTTTGGATTGTTCTTTACCGTGTGAGTGACAAGATCAGTCATAACTCCGGTTCCAGACATTGACCCGCAAACAAATTTCGAATGTGCACTCTCCAAACATGTCATAAGATCTCCTGAAAATTTCATTAAAATCGATCCAGCCGAAAAAAAGTAGTTCGTACACAAACAAAATTGGATTGCTCTTTATATATATAGAGATTTCCAAAATAATATATTCCTAACAATTATAATATAAGTTAGATGTAAATTTAAAAACAATAAAAAAACGCCGAAAGAACCAATAAACAACTGATATCACGAATCAATCAATCAATTAAAAACAAGTTTAACTAATGGTGCTAAGCACCAGCAACTAATTGTTGCAGTGCCACATCAGCCTCTGGCAAACGATCGTTTTGAACTTAAAGCTTAGGCTATCGAATATAACATCCGTATCAATTGATTTTTATACACGAGCGTACTTGTGCACAGTTAATAGACCAACTTTGTTTCAGCTAAAAATAATCGAGACTTATATAGACATATACGCATATAGCAAAACAATCAGAATGAAAAGGGGAAACGATTTAGCCCTGACTGTCTGTCCGTCCGTTCGCCGTGGACACGATAATTTGAGTAAAAATTTAAGATATTGTAATGAAACTTGGTACATAGATTGATCTTTAGCCAAGGTAGGTTGGTATTAAAAATGGTCGAGATCACTCAATAATCACGCCTACCTCCCATATAGCGGAAGTTTTGAAAAATGCAAAAGCTTCGTTTTTTCGTTACTTATTGGAACAAATTGAGTTAAATTTGATATTTGGAGCGATTTTAGACAAAGAAACTGGATTTTTATGAAGTTTTTAAAAATAGGTATTGCCACGTCCACTTATGATAAAAATGTATGTATGTATGTAAATAACAGTGTTAGGTATCGTCACTAAATTTGTTAAACATATTGACATTGACATCACTAAATCACATAATTCTTGAACACTTTAATACCAACTTTTTTTAAATTGGGAAATGGACGTGGCACCTGAAATAAGCTTGCCTTACATGTTTATTTAAACTTACCTTTTTTTTACTGAAAATTTGCACTTACCTGAACTAGCGGTTTGTGTGAACACCGTTGGCAATGCTAGTGCACCAACTATTATAAATAACACATTTAGAGCTGACAACGTAATTGTTATCCCGGCTTTTCGCGGTGACGTTGAAGACGGAAAATTCGACAGTTCACGTCTGGTCTGCTGCGTTTGCGCCTGAAACGGCGTATATACGCCACTACATCGCGGTTGCAACATCACTTTAATTTGAAGATTGCAGCTATGCCCGATGCCTGCATCCAGGTTACATGTATTTTTATCTAGAAACAAATTTGAAAGGTAAAAATTTATGAAACTGTATAAAACCAACTTACTTATACACAAAATTGTATTGTTTAGATATAAACATATGAATTAATGTATGTATGTTGATTAATATATGTATGTATCTAGGGTTGCCAGATTGGATTTTTACCCTGAGTTTCATGGATTTACGGTCGACTTTCTGGGCTCAGGGTAAGCCCAAACCAATTTTATATATGGTATACTTATGTCTGTATATACTCCTTTTACCGAAACAAAAGGATGTGTGTTTTGTAAAGGTTTGGAGACAACCCGGTTTCGGTTTTGTGCTTCATCAGCTCTATAATGTATCAGTTTAATTTTGTCACAATTTAACTTCTGCACATAACGTGCAATCAACTTTGACGTTTTTGGATAGAAAAAATGTTGTTTAGTATAATAAAAAAAAAACAGAAATGGAACTATAACTTCTATCGCTGTGAGTATTGTTGCTTTTTTGTAATAATTTTCCAAATAAACCAATCGGCCTTAAACCTCAAAAAAATATTTAAAATAAACAGAATCCTCCAAATTCGACGCAACTGCACCGATCTGAAAGATACTGCGCCTATTGTCAAGCGCAATCTGAGAAAGCAGGGTACAGCAGTCCATAAGGCCGAAGAATAGAAAAAACAAGCGAAATGCCAGTTATATACATATATATTTATTACAACAAATGTAAGTTAAAAAAAAATTGTCGAGTTACAAGCGAAATAATATGTTCTACCGTCCTTATGTATGTAAAGTAACAAGATATATAAAGCCATGCTCCCATTTTCGGAATCGAAAAAAAAATACTTCCGTGTTGCCACTCGAGAACATTTTTAGGTAGCAAAAAGCCTACCAAATCAGTTTTCCGACTGATTTACATATAAAAAATTTGCAAAAAACAAAATGTTGTCCTGATCGGATCTCTTTTTGAACACCACACGTAATACGCATAACACTGCTTATAGTGCTAATATTTAATTTATTTCTGAGTTTTTTTTTTATAAGCACAAATTCAGAATATTTTCATTCGCCTGCAGCAGAACCGTATGCTAGTGTCATTAAATTAAATACAATATTAGCTTAATCAATAATACAACACGCATTCAGACCATTTTAACTATAACAGCAAGCTAGAATGTATGCAATTTCAAGTAAACAAATTTTAAGACTTACTTTTGTAATATACAAAATATTTTTGCCTACCAACCAAACAACCAAAGGAAAATGAAACAACCAATTTTGGTCAATCGGACCAAAACGGCAACGCTGCAAATATCGCAAATATTTTGTGGTTTCAAATCAAATGATTTCAAGAAAAAATAGTACTAGACTGGTGTACAAAAATTTTTGTTTAATTTTATTCTTAAGGGTGATTGGCCACCGAGCTCACCTGACTGCAATCCCTTGGACTTCCGCATTTGGGGTAATATGCTGCAGAAACTGAGGGATTGAAAATACAAAGATTTGATTGGTTTTAAAGCAGCCATTATTGACGTAGGGATAATATACCGATGGACGTCTTTCGTGCCGCTTGCAACAGTTTTGAAAAAAGCCTTAAGCGTGTTGTGTCAAACAAAGGCCAAACAATAGAGTAGATTCCTTATAAATAAAATCCTTAAGCATCATTAATATAATTGTTGCCGCTTTAACATTTTCAAATACAGTTTGATGACTAATACCTACTTCGATTTTGGATGAAAATATACTGGTGGTACTGTAAACCTAATAAACAGACTGGTGGAGATTGTCAAGAAATGAAAATGCTATTATAATAACAGGTAGATATCCAATAATGAGACGGTATTGGCTGCGAACTGTTCATTTAGACTGGAAATTAGTGTACAATATATATATATAATTTTGGCGCTTACACTATATAAGTAGCTCAGTGCTTGGCCGAGCTTCTCCTACCTTTTGTGGGGTGCGTCTTTATATTATACCACAAATGGAGAACCTCCAGTTTTGTGCCGACTCCGAACGGCAGATGTATTTAATGAGAAACTTTGACCGCTATTAGAAAAAACTTTTTCTATGATTAAGATTTTGCTTGCGCTGACTGAGATTCGAACCTCGAACTCACCGGCATATCGAGTTATAGCACGCACCGCTACCAACTCGACCACAGCGATCACTAATTAGTGTAGAATACCGGATCAAATTGGACCAAGTCATATCTTCAACTAGAAGCCAAGATAAAATTGTACGAAATTCTCTAACTGTGCTGAAAGATTCACATTTAAACGAACACATAGTCTGGATATTTTTGTTTAGAATAAATGTATGTAGTAGTTAATATTATTTCTCAGGGCAACTATGCTTTGCACATAACAGCCATTCAGGAGCCCTGGGTTTTCAAACAAAAACCCTGTGGACTAAGTGACTTACGTGGTGCCAACATCTTATATGACGAAAGCTCGGTCAGACCGAGGGCTTGTCTTATACATAGTGCCTTCTTACTTTGCTGTAACTAAGCTTGTACAGTTCTGCTGTCAGGACTTGGTGGTAGCGAGGCTGGGCTTCAAGGGCAAAAATGGGTGGAAACATTTTATTATTGCCTCCGCGTACATTCCATACGATTCTCTGCTGCCGCCACTTCCGGCGAAGGCGGCCAGTCTTGTGGAGTATTACGAAAACCGAAACGTCGGATTGATCCTCTGTTGCGATGCTAATGTACAGAATAAAATCTGGGGCAGCAGCAAATACAACGCGAGGGGAGATCGGCTTTTCGAACACATACTGTCAAGTGGGCTGAGCATCTTGAATGTGGGCTCTAAGCCAACATTCTTCACGCCCAGGATAAAGGAAGTGATTGATCTTACTCTTCCTAACTTTCAGTTAGGGTGGTCAGTCCTAAATTGGAGGGTTCTGAGTGAAGACTCGCTTTCGGATCACAGATATATCCAGTTTCAACTTGGTGAGGATGCTATGTGCTCTGCGCCAGTACGAACCTTGAAAAAAACGGATTCGTCGTGTTTTAGGGAGGAGCTAGGGAATCAGATCTCGGCGCCACCTAAACTACGATCCACTCATGTCATTGATGAGGCATTTTAACGACTGATCTACGTGATAGTTTGGATAAGGCCTGTCCGGCTCGAATACTTCTAAACCGCACGCCTGTTCCCTGGTGGAACAAACAGCTGCAGAAGATGAGAGGTGAATCGAGAAAATATCTTAACCGGGCCCTCAAAACTAATCTTGAGATGGACGGGGAACAATATCGCTGCACGCAAAGATAGTATAAGAGGCTAATTCGCTCTGCGAAAAGGGACTCTTTTAAAGAATACCTCAGCGGGATTGAAACCTTAGGTAAAACAGCTAGACTGGTAAAAGTTCTGAAAAAGGACCAATCCGTAAAGCTGGGTTCGCTCAAGAGGCTCTTTCACAGAGACCAGGACTGAAACTTACTCTCTTCTTCTAAAGACTAATTTTCTTGGAAATTAGGTGATAGTTACGCCTTTTTCTCCCTCGACAGGGGAGGGAGGAAATACGAGAACCACCGCGACAAGGTATAACTAATTTTTTGCCAGAACTGTGGCGAGGGAAGATGCCATGAGATATGCTATTGAGTCTTTTGACAGTTTCTAATCGCCCGGTCCGGATGGCATATCACATATTGTAATAAAAAAAGGTGTCGAGCTCGTGTTGGCGACCTTGAAAAATATATTCACAGCGTCGCTCGCACTTGCTTATATACCACAATCTTGGAGGCTGGTAAATGTCGCCTTTATACCAAAGGTTGGCAAGGACGACTACGCTAGCCCCAGAAGCTACAGACCTATTAGCATGGCATCATTCATGCTAAAATGTCTGGAAAGATTAGTAGAGCTACGCATTCGTAGGAATGCGCTCTCGTCACATCCTCTGTCTTTGCATCAACATGTCTATCAGGCGGGAAAATCCTGTGAGACGGCTTTGCAAAATCTGGCCAGAATTGGCCAGGCTGGTTGCCAGAATCGATAGGAAACAGTTCGCCTTGGGCATTTTTGTAGACATTAAGGGTGCTTTTGACAATGCCACCTTCGATGGCATGTGCACTGCTGCTCTACGGCATGGGGTAGATCCTTCGCTGGTAAATTAGATTCATTCAATGATGGCGCAGCGGTTAACTGGATTCAGGCGGAAGGGGATCAATACATAAAGTGCGGAGTAAATAAGGGTAGTCCTCAGGGCGGTGTGCTTTCTCCTTTGCTCTGGTGCTTGGTAATGGGCCCATTTCTGTCGGCTGTTTGCAGAAAAACGCAGACAATACTGAATAAGATTGACACTTGATATGACGATAATGGACTATCCGCAAACCCAAGCAAAACTAGTTTTGTGCTCTTTACTAGGCGGAGAAGGTGGGATGGCCTCATTCCCCTCGCACTTAAGGGAGTCACAATTCAGACTTCTCCGAAGTGAAGTATCTATGAGAAATTCTGGATGCAAAACTGTCGTGGAAATCTCACGTTGAGCACAAGACTTCTAAAGCATTGGCAGCCTTCTGGCAGTGTAAACGGGTCTTCGGCAAAACGTGGGGTCTATCACCAAAGGGTATCATCTGGATATATACCTCTATGATCAGACCCATAATCCGCTATGCTTCAGTTTGCTGTACAGGGGCATTCTCTACAACACCTGGCGCTGATCTTAACGCATTGCTGCACTTACTGTCACTTTATATATTCATGGGGAGGCCTTAAAGGCCACCTGCAGACTTAAAATAAACGGAGTGGAGCGAGGCGGAAATTGCTGGCGGCATAGTTCTGAACACTTGCGACTTTTTAAAGCCACAGGATAGTACGCCACCGTTTCCTTTGCCGATGAGACTCTATAACGTTGAGTTCCCTGAGGCTGAATGCTGGTTCAATGCCAACACTGAGCCCGGTCTTACACATTGTCGAATCTTTACTGATGGCTCCAAAACTGACTGAAGATAATGAGGATAAGCTTCACTTTTGTCTTGGGGAATATGCCTCGGTCTTCCAGACCGAAGTATTAGCAATTATCAAGGCCATGGATTACGTGGTGGAAAATAGGTGGAGGGGGAGGAGTATACGTGTCTGCAGTGACAGCCGAGCTGCACTCAAGGCATTGGCCAGCCCTCTAACTACTTCCAAACTAGATCCGCAATGCAAGTCCAGACTAAACTATGTTGGTAAATATAATGAACTTGTTTTACTCTGGTTGCCTGGTCACTCGGAAGTTCCTGGTAATGAGACATCTGACCATTTACCCAGAATTGACTCGGATCAGGTGTTCCTCTCCCCGCAACCAGCTATAGCACTCCCACCTTCGGCCATCGATGCAGATGGGCAAAACTCATGTTACTTTCAATCTCAGAAGGACTATCAAAACACTTGCTCTCGCTTAACAGGCGAGACTGACGGCAACTTGTTGGACTGCTGACCGGTCACTTCACGTGGCATAGACACCTGACAATGATAGGCGTACTTGACAACTCCATATGCCCATCCTGTTTTAAAGAGGAAGAGACGGCGGAACACTTCATGTGCTTCTGTCCCGCCTTTTCAATAACTAGGTATGAGGCATTTGGCCGCGACATGTTGAGAGACGAACACCTGAGCTCTTTGACACCCCAAAGTCGTCTAAGATTTATTCGCAAATCCTGCAGATTTAAAACTGGTTAAAAGGAGCATAAAAACAGTACAAGGGACGGCATGTAGTCTGAGTGTTGTTTCGTGTCTGATTACAACAAAAAAAATGCTTTGCCTACCCCATACATATATTTTCCGCGAATGTTCGATGCAGAAATGAACGTTCGTGAACGGTTTGTTTGATTCCCTTACACATAGGCGAACGCCAACCTACTTGGAACGACACGAAAATTTTTAGGCGTTCTCGTTCTCGACAGCGTAGTGAATGATTGCGAACCCTGGTTTAAAATTGTTCATAGTTATCAACTTACGCCATAAAATACGTTCTTGTTTAAAAAAATTTTAAAAACCTTTTGTTTCTCTTTTTCTATTTGCATATATTGTATTGTAAAAAGACAAATTGAATATGTTTATTCACCCTTTTTTGTTTTGGTGTTTTATAAATCTTGGTTGCATTTAGTTTATATCCTTTATTTTTCATACACATATGTATGTATGTCCAATGTTAAACGATAGCCAAAGGCCTATTGTGGCTATGGCTATTGCTAAATAACAATTTATGTTGTAATATTAGCTCTTTCGAAAATAAATACATAAATAAATAAATGTAAAACGTTTTGAAAACACAAACAACATGTTTTTTTGTAATATATTATTATTATTATTTTATTGTTATTACAATTAAAATTATTAAACAATATTTAAGCACAAGCTACCAGGGCTGTCGGCTATAGTCTATGAATGAAATTTTTGTAATATGTGTTCTTATTCGGTTTCTGAAACTGAACCAGCAAAAGCAAAAACAGAAGAAAAAATTTACAATTCAATAAAATTAAATTAAAATAATTTTTGGCTGCAATCAAGAAGGAAATCAAGCTTCTTATCTCTCCCTTTTTTATTGTGATCATTTCAAGTTTTTGTGGATCTCATTATTAAATTTATATAAATTTAATCTAAGTAAATGAGCATCGAAGCTTCTATTTGAAATTATAGCAGTTGCAAAAGAACATACATGTCAAACAGAAATTCTTTCTTAAGCAGTTGAAGAAAACAACTAATTTACTAAATTTGAAAAAAATTTTTAACTTATTTTATTTATCACAATTTTCAATTAGAACCTTTCTCACTTGTTCATTTGGAATCCCTTCAATTTGCCAATTATTTACATTTATAGAAAATATAGCGGAAATCCGAAGGTGGAGGCATTTTTTAAAAAAATTGCAATCTCACTCTATTTGCATGTCATCAATAAAATCGCAACAAAAAAATAAAAATTAAAATGTTTATGTTTTCAGTAAATCTTCTTCTCATCTTACCCAAATTCATATACAACTTGACGTAAATATGTTTAAGTATTTGCAAAAGATGCCAAATTTAAAAACAAGGAAGAGGCGTTGCACTATTTTCAATATTCTAGTAAGCGAAAGTCCATATTAAATTGGTTTATACTTGCTTTTTTAACGATTTGCAGTTTATCTTATACGAAAAAAGGTATTGTTTTGTAACGATGTAAAAACGGTTTTCATGCAAAGAGAAAAACATTTTTGCCAGAAAAATTGCTACGTTTGGCAACTAACAACGAAAAGAGTTTTAGTTTCTGCTTATTTGATTAATTCTCTATACAATGATACCTACTTGCAGCCACACGCAGCATACTTAATACCCTGAAAATTAATATCCTGCAACACACTGCAGACCATTTTGTGCACCAAATAATTTCGACGTGAAGGAAAATTTTGCTGCTCAATTACATATGTATCTTCACTTGGATTATTTACTGTGCTTAGTTATAACTGAAGAATTTTGTGGAATCGAAATTATGGCTTAACGTCCAATTTGTTAAAAACGCCAAGGAAGCTTTACTCCAAACTTTCGGACAATGCAATATGGTTCCAATGGCCACATTACCTGGCCATAACTCAAATATCGTTTTGAAATTTTTCATATACATATGTTTTGGGGTTAGTAAATAGGGTTCCTGTAAGAACGACAACGGCGACCTGGTTACTGACGTTCAGAATATACTTAGTTTATGGAGGGAGCACTTCTCCACACTACTTAGTGGTAGTGGCAGAGACCACCTTGGAGAAGATGATGATCCCGAAACCCCAATCAATGACGACGGAATTCATGTTCCGCTACCCGACTGCGAAAAAATCCGTATAGCAATAGCACGGCTAAAGAATAACAAAGCGCCCGGAGCTGATGGGCTGCCAGCTGAGTTATTCAAATACGGTGGAGAAGAGTTGGTAAAGTGCATGCACCAGCTTATCTGCAGAGTATGGTCGGACGAATGCTTGCCTACTGATTGGAATCTAAGTGTACTTTGCCAAATCTACAATAAAGATGACACTGCAATTCGCGCCAACTATCGCGGTATCAGCCTTCTTAACATCGCATATAAGGTTCTGTCAAGCGTGTTGTGTGAGAGACCACCTTCAATGAACTGATTGGACCTTATCAGTGAGACTTTAGGGTAAATCTACTGTCGACCAGATATTTACAATGTGCCAGATCTTGAGAAAGATCCAAGAAAGAAGAATCGACACGCACCGCACCACCGTTTTGTCGACTTCAAAGCCGCTTTCGACAGCACAAAAAGAAGTTGCCTTTATGCCGCAATGTCTGAATTTGGTATCCCCGCAAAACTTATACGGCTATGTAAATTGACGTTGAGCAACACCACCAGCTCCGTCAGGATTGAGAAGGACCTCTCCGAGACGTTTGATACCAATAGGGTTTCAGACAGGGCGACTCTTTGTCGTGTGACCTTTTTAACCTTATGCTGGATAAGATAATTCGAGCCGCAGAACTTAATCGGTCAGGCACTATCTTTTATAAGAGTGTGCAGCTGCTGGCATATGCCGATGACATTGACATCATCGGCCTTAACAACCGCGCAGTTAGTTCTGCCTTCTCCAAACTAGATAGAGAAGCAAAGCGAATGGCTCTGGAGGTGAACGAGAGCAAAACGAAGTATCTTCTGTCATCAAATATACAGTCGGCACATTCACGACTGGGATCGAACATCACTGTTGACAGTTATAACTTTGAAAAAGTAGAAGACTTCGTTTACTTAGAGACCAGCATTAACATCAATAATAATGTCAGCCTCGAAATCCAAAGGAGGATCACTCTTGCCAACAAGTGCTACTTCGGACTGAGTAGGCAACTGAGGAGAAGTCCTCTCTCGACGGACAAAAATCACGCTCTATAAGTCCCTCATTATGCCCGTCCTAATGTATGGCGCAGAAGCATGGACGATGAAGATATCTGATGAGAAGGCTCTAGGAGTGTTCGAGAGAAAGATTCTCCGAAAGATTTATGGGCATTTACGCCTTTGCGATGGCGAATACGGTAGAAGATGGAACAATGAGCTGTACGAGCTTTATAACGACATAGATATAGTGCAGCGAATTAAGATTAATTAATAATTAATTAAAAAATAGTTCACAATTTAAGGTTGGGAACCTAGTCTCTCTTCATGAGTTCCCATAAGGCAGTGCCCAGTTATCTCCCTAACCACTAATCTAATAGAGAGCAGTCAAGCCTACTGAGAGCTTAAGAGCGGTTCCCATCATCTTCTGGTCGGCTATGTCTAGTGGTAGGACAGGTCAAGTATGCGGCCCACCTGCAATTTACCTTCTCTATAAGTGCAGATCTTAATCTGTGTTTGTAGGATGCTAGAGTTATGCCCTCTTCTTAGGCAGAGTTAACAACGGTTATTTCTGTCTCTTCCCTTGCCAGCTCGTCAACCAGGCTATTGCCACGAATGTCCTTATGACCAGTGACCCATATAACACACACGGAACACATTTCTGGCAGCAGGTCTGCACTCAATGGCTACTTGGAAGTTGTACCGTAAAAGTTTAGATATTTAATAGCAGCCTGGCTATCAGAGTATATATTTATGCGTCGTTCTAGTCGGGCGCAACTTATGAGAACACGAGCTGCCTCCATTTTTGCTTTTAACTCCGCCTGAAAAACACCACCGGTTTAGAAGGCGTTAACTTGAGTTAACTTGAGTTAGTCTCATTGCCTCCTACTACTACTTGCCATTGATCCTGGGTCTAGACCCAAGGTACCTACCCATTCGTTTTCCTCTGGGATTGATATGGAAATCTTTATGTCAAAACATAGAAGAGGAGTAGCGTATTCTAGTTTCCTTAGGACCTTTGCGAGTCCGAATCTAAAACCTCTCCATGGCTTCCGTATGTCCGTCTTACATGCCTAAAGAGCAATAAGGCTTTTCTGAAGCGGTCTTCAAAATTTCGCTTCCAGTCGAGTTTTTTATTTAGAATAACTCGAACGTAGTTGACCTCGGTTGAAAGAGTTAGTACTATCAAGTTTACACATGGTAGTTTGAAATTTTTTAAGTTTTCGTTGACTCTTATTTGGGACTTATATAATGATTAGTGAGACAAAATTGTGTAGGTCTTGAAGGACGGGACTTATTCAGTACCAAATCGGGGTCAGTTCGATCCTAGTTTGGGATTATTTCGGGACTAGTTCAGGTAAATTTCGGAACCGGATTGGGATCAGTTCGGGACTAGTTCAGAATTCTACAAACTAAGTTTTTATTCTATTGTTTTTTAGCGTGTATTGTTACGAACTTATCCCAAACTGGTATTAAAGTAGCCCGAACTGCTACCGAATGATCCTAAACTGTTCCTGAAATGGTCCGGCACAAGACCCGAAATGGTCCCGAATTAATCGCGAAATGGTCCTAAAATAGTCCCGTCCTTCAAGCCATAAACAAATTTTTCTCACTCATACATTATTATTTTCAAACGTCTTTTATACGTCTTACGGAAATTTGAATTACTCTTAAAACTCCACCATGTAATAATTATGTCGCCGTAATTGTGTTTAAGTGGGCGAAATTTTAAGGCGACCATCGCCGAGGATGTCTCTGCTGGGCGAATATTCTACGTTCGCCGGAATTGTACTTAAGGTATTAGCGTTCAATTTCGGTTGCTCCCATGAGCGTGAGAAATGTTTGACAGTAAATTAGCGCCATGCGTTTCAATTATGTTGGGCTTAAGATCAATACAAAGAAAGATTGCTAAACTGTATAAGAATAACGGACTTGCGCAATGCGTAACCTCTTATATTTTCGTATTTGAGGTGATTTTGTTATTGGCCGAACTCACACAGGATGAAGTGTCCCCGGTTGAGTTAATCGGATAAATTGTGTTTTAAACATAATTATATTTAAGAAAACTTTTGCCTAGATGTATGTCTGGTTGCGCGACAGCCTGAGAGCGCATAAATAACATGCGTGGTCCTTCAATTTCGTCGTAAAAACTAATGAAAACTATTTTTTGTTTATTCTGATGCTAAGGTCTTCATATTTTCAGAATTTCAAATCTATGACCTACAGTGCTGCGAAAACTTGATGGCTACGTGGTCGCATTCGACCGAACCTCAGAGAAAGTTCAATTGAAGAACGTGATAAAAAAAAGAACAGTGTTACGCAAATATGTGTCTGAAAGTGACAACAAATCCAACCACCCAAACTATGTATGTATGTATGTGTCATCTATTAAAGAGTCTTTAATTTTACACGCCATAAACCTTAAAACTATTATTTGCTTATGTGGTTTTGCAAACATTTGTATGTATGGGTATGTATGTATGTACATAGTACATAATATTTACTCGTATGTGTGTATTGACTTTTTGGCTTTCACCTTAGTAAAGTATTTTGACACTCGAGCTTAAATTTTTGAATTATTTTAAATATGAACATGTACTTACGAGTACGAGTATATAATTGGCATGCAAAAACTATATAATTGAACCGATGATCGCCAGGACACTAATCCAAATATGCAACCGAAAGTTCACTACAATATTTTCTCGTTTTCATGTCAAAGAAATCAGTTAGGAAAACGAGTTTACAACCAGAAGTTAAGAAAGAAGCAAGCAAACAAAACCAAAAAAAATATGGCGATAGTCGATTTTTTATGTCAGCATAAATTAACATAAAATTATAACGGCAAAGAAGCGTATATTTTTCGAAAACTTTGGTACATCTAGCACTTGCACTTGCAAAACTGGAACTAATACACTTATACATTTGGCACAGTGGTTATCAAAAAAGCTTTTTAGAAACTTTTCAAAAGTCAATCACAAGCTGCTTCCAATTTTATTGAATATTAAGTAACGGGCCACAAAGAAAGGCAAGATTTGTTAACCTGTTCGCATAGATTTGTATTACACATTCCTTTGCATGTTTTATTTCAAGTGTTACATATATAGATACATTCATACGTACTAGACTTGGGAGCTTTTAAACTAACGAGGGAAAAAGCTAGATCTTTTAATTGAACTAGTTCACAAGTGCGTTCGAAAAAATGTACTAAAAACAACTGTAGCAAAATAGCAATAAAAATGAGCATATGTATCTGTATATAATTTGGCTATTCGTCAACAACTTGCTTCGTTGACAAACGGCAAAATTTTACAACATAAATTTATACCACAAATTTACCTTAATGCTATCAATAACAGCACTGTTTTGATTTTTCCGTTGTTCATTTGATAAGTGAAAGTGTTAAATTTGTTGAATAAGGTAGTTAAATTCTATTTTGAAGGTTAAATTGCGCTAGTACAATTGCGTGAATAAAAGTTCTATGAGGTGAACGCACTTGCAACATACTTTAATGAATAGAACGTATGTACTAGAAGTGAGCTTAATAATCCTTTCAGTGAAGTAAATAATGCAACTCGTATACATATGTACGCACATACAATACAGGCATTGTAAGAAGTTAGTGTGTACATATATAAACTTATAAACATACTTGACCAATTTCCCGACTCCAATTAGATGAGTTTGCGAGCGATGCCGCTTATTTTATCCAAAATTTCAAACTTTCGTAGCCTTCTTGTTGTTGATACAATGAAAACACACAAAATTTCTTGTATTTTAAATTTTAAATATGTACAGACCACCACACTCACAAATAAAACTTGCAACGATTACAGGGTTTCGTTTTAAAAATTGCTATTATAAATATATGCTAAGAAAAACTCCGCTGGCGTTTTTGGTTCGCTTGCTGAGCTCATACGTGCAGAGACCAGACGCGCAACCGTACAATTCGAATGAAAGTTGATCAACTGATTAAGTATATTCAACGACTTCGCTACCAAGTTGACGGATTGTGATGTTGCTCGGTTGTTCAATAAGTTGATGCCGAAACGAGAATTACTTTTTCTTCTGTTTTTTCTTCTTATTGTATTGCGGATAAAAGTATTGTTGTCTGTGAAAAACCAAAACATATTGCTGCCTGCTGCTTAGTGCGCAAGCGTGTAGGCACTGCAGACTTACCAGCAATAAACTTGTCTGTTACATTACTTTGTCTCACTCACATATGTACATAAGTACATGGCACATGGGTAAAATGGTAAGATTTCAAATCACCACATTAAAACCAAGAAATAAAAAAAACATAAGTAATGGCTGAAAAAAAAACAAAGGAAGAAAACGTAAACAATAGTCTGATGAAAACCAGAAATTGTAAAACATTAAGATATTTATTTTGGGAGCTGTTTTATGCAGAGGCGCAAACTTGTTGCTTACATGAAAGAGGGCGCGGGTTTTCCTAATTTCTTTACTGTGCTGTTCGCTGGTGGTACTTTCGTTCAAGTGATTTTTTAACAAAATAAATCGTAATTGTTCCCAAAAAATCAAACGGCCTTAAAGCTCAAAAACAATTTAATAAATTAAATAGTTATATAACCAAACAATCACAAATAAAATAAATTATGCAAGTTTAATTCAATTTATATAAAACCACCCTTGAGACGCCAAGGTCACGGTGTCTAAAGTAATGAAATAGCATACATAAAAAAATTCCCTCGAACTGTTGCTAATAATGATAATTTAGCGCTTAAAATATATAAAGGGTGTTTATTTTAGACATGTGGTTTTCAATGAGGCAATACTTTTTTCGGAGTTGGTCTTTGTAACAGCTGTAACTTGATTTTGCCATTTAATAATGAACAGACTTACTCCGGAACAACGTTTGCAAATCGTGCAAATTTATGGCCACCGATCCCGATTTTCACAAGAAAATTTTGTTCAGTGATGAAGCTCACCTTTGGTTGAATGGTTACGTTAATAAACAAAATTGTCGCATTTGGGGTGATTATAATCCACAAACCATTGTTGAAACGCCATTACATCCTCAAAAGTCACTGTTTGGTGTGCTTTATGGGCAGAGGGACTCATTGGTCCCATATTTCTTCAAAAATGAAGCCGGCCATAATGTTGCAGTCAATGGGGAACGCTATAGAGCCATGATTAATGACTTTTTGGACGACCTTGGGTACCAACAAGACGGTTCTACATGCCATACAGCCAACGAAACAATCAATTTATTGAAGGAAGCTTTTGGTGAGCGCATTATCTCGCGTCGTGGGCCTAATGGCAAACCCTTATCTTTATAATAAAGCTAAATTCTTGGCCATAGCATTTAATTATATGCGTTTTATTTCTTCTTAAAAACCACAAATAAATTCTTACATACATATGTACACAGTTCAGTGTTTGCCCGAGCTACTTTGTCTTGATGGTTCACCCAAATGGCGGGACCAGCCGTTTTATGCCCAGGCTTTATTGTTACCGTGGAGCTTTAAAAAGAAACATAATCCAAGTATTTCATATAAAAATAAATGTTTCTAGACTTCTCTTCCTCAGTATTCTGTAATTGAAGTTGCGCATTTATCTAAGCTGACTAAGTTTGAGTTAAGAACTAAGCTGTTCAATCCTGAAGCGTTTTTTCGCAACATTACCGCCAGTGGATAACCATAGTGTTCTCACCATTTTGTTTTTTGTGTGAAAAAAGTTTTTTTTTCAAGTTCAAATAAATGTTTAATAATTATAATTAATGAGTGGCCGCTGTGGTAGAGTTGGTAGCGGTGCGTGCTATAACTCGATATGCCGGTGAGTTCGAGGTTCGAATCTCAGTCAGGGCAAGCAAAATCTTAATCATAGAAAAAGTTTTTCTAATAGCGGTCACCCCTCGGCAGGCAATGGCAATCCTCTGAGGGTATTTCTGCCATGAAAAAGCTTCTCATTAAATATATATATATGTGTATAAAGACGCACACCACAAATGGTAGGAGAAGCTCGGCCAAACACTGAGCTATGTATATAGTGTAAGCGCCAAAATTATATTATTATATATATAATTATAATTAATGACGTATTTCCTCTTTTGTTTTAGAAAGTTACTGTTAGATAATTGCGCGTGATTATTGTCCAATTTCGCACATTTCGAACCCTAATTGGAGCCCACCCTAACTCTCACGTTCATCCATATGTGTGCATGTAAAGTATGTAAAAAAAATAGTAGAGAGCCACGAAAATATACTTATAACTTCAAAGTTACATAAGTAACCCCAACTTAAATATTGTTTAGTATACTCGTGCGCATAAAAGGATTAAAAATTTGTTTAAATAACGTTGTTTGAAACAGGCCAAAGGAATTAGCATACCTAAAAAATAATCAGACTGAAAGAAAAATCGATTTAGAAGTGTCTGTCTGAACGTCCGCTTTCGTCGCATTCGCCGTTTCATCGTCAACATTTGTATTTTCAATTTCGTTTTGTGTATTAGTCATTTCGCGTGCTTTCCAGATACTTTCAACAGCAAAATTTGACCGAACTGCCGGGAGAACTCTCTTTCAATGGGAGAAATGATTGCAAAAGTACGCAAATGCATAACCAGCAAAAACTTATAATAAATAAGAAGTGGGAACAACATTGGATGTTTTCCTTATACTTTTCAGAGAGTTGAAAATAGCAAAAAATAAAAAAAAATTCTGCATTGCCACAGTTCCAACAAATACAAATCACAATCGCCCATGAACCAATTATAAAAGATCACGACACTTTGCGTTCGCCATATTGTAAACAAAAACAGCTGATTGCTGTGACGTAATCCGTACCAACCAAAGTTTGCTTACATTTCGATTTTCGTTTGCGTTTTGTGCGGAGTTAAACTATTTTTAATCGTGTGTGCATAATAGTTAATATTTATTAAAAATGAAGTGCGCAGTTGCTACTTGCAACAATTCCCAAAAGAACAAAAGGATAGGATTTCACTCTTTTCCAAAAGATGAACATCTATTGAGGCAATGGTTGAAATTTTGCGGGAAAAGTGTAAATACGAAAGTGGCACTAATTTGCAGCGATCATTTTTTACCTGAGGACTTTGAAAGAAGCCTCCAAGTTGAAATTGGTAAGAAATTTATCGGTCTTTACGTATACATTCATTCATAAGAATGACATTGCAGGATTTTCGAAATTCAAGGCTGTAAAGTTGGGAGCTGTTCCGACGGTGAACGACGATCAGCCTTCGACTTCAAATCCATCCAGGCGTAGTCGGGCATTATTGAGGAGCAACAAAAATTTGGTTGTTGACTTGCTGGCAAATGCAGAAAATATATCCAAATGAGTGTCATTCAATGGCAAATATTGAAGAGGAATACGAGGTTCCAGTGTCGTCAACTCAAGATACCATAAAGCAACTAAAACAAGAAATGTAAGTGAAATAAAGTTCGTTTGCACATCCAAATAAGTACTTATAATTAATTTCTACAGTGAGGATCTAAAGTTGGAAAACATTTGCTTGCGTGAATCATCCGTTAACCAGCTAGGGCAAATAAACCTACTGGAACAAAATAAGTAAGTACGATTGCATTAATAATCCGCAATGCGAAATAAACTAACACAAAGTTGTTTGCAGTGAGTTGCTTTATAAAGAAAACTTTGCTTTGCGGGAGGCAGACAAAAACCGATCCAAAGAAATGTGTGATCTGCAACAGCGTATGCGAAAAATAGCATTCGAGCAGAAAAATATGGAAACAAAATTGCGCGTTATTTTTACGACTGGTCAAATACAAAAACTTAAGACTGATTTAAAAAGAGGATATTGCGCAGTCTATTACTTTATATTCCTGCAGCGCAAAAGCCTACAGACTGTTGAAAAAAAAGGATTTCCCTCTTCCGTCGTAAGAGAAAGTTCACGAAAATAACCACATAGTATTAATACATACTTAGTATTTATTGTACACTGCTTTTTTTCTTTTTACAATAAATAAAATGCATAGAATTACATGTATTTAACAACTTTTATTTATTTTATACACTTAATATCGATATTTTACAACTTTTGTTACAGGCCTGCAAGACGTGAAATGCCTTGATTCTATGCACATTTTCAGATAGCCTGCATTCACTTCATTTTGCAGCGGAACAACTTTTTTTGTTTTTACAATAAATAAAATGCATCGAATTACATGTATTTAACAACCTTGAGTTATACATATAATGCACTTAGGGCCAGTTTTTCAGTGCTGGTTTAAACTCAGTTTAAACTAAGTTTAGTTAAACTCAGTTTAAATTTAAACTTAGTTTCCTTGAGCTCAAATAAATTTGTTGCAACCAAAACGAAGTAGTCTGCAAACATCTGATAAGTTAAACTGAGTTTAACCGAGCACAATCGGCCGTTTAAACTTAGTTTAAACTCCGTTTAAAGTTGACTGAAAAACTACATACTGAGTTTAAACTTAGTTTAAACGACAAACAGAGTTCAACTTGCACTGAAAAACTGGCCCTTAATGTTGATATTTTACAACTTTTGTTGAACTTAGAATCAAACACAATTGAATATAAAAATGTAAACAAACCACGATTAGTACGGATTACGTCACAGCTATCAGCTGTTCCTCGTTTATTTTTTTCACCCTCGCGAATTGTCGTAACCTTTATATCTTTCAACCATGACAATCGCCCCTTTTACGGTTGTCGTCGTCGACGTCGTCTTCGTTTTTCAGTCGACATCACATCGTGTCGACGTCGACGTCACATTGACGCACAATTGGTATTGGCTAAACGTATTGAGACGACGTCGACAGTTTATCGATAAAATCAATGTAGAAATACCATATTTGTCATCTCTGCATCAGCTGTTTAATTTTGTTTACAATTTTTATGCAAAAGTTTTTATTGTTTGGATTCGTGTGAATATTTTAATTGAATATTTTCTCAAGCGATGAAGAATGCAAAATATATGTATGTACATATTTAGTTTGCCAGATGAAAGTGTTACAATTTAGGTTTGTGTGTAAGAAATTAGGATTTTTTTATGTTAGTTGTTAAAATTTTTTTTATTTTAGATTTGAAGAATATTTTCAAAACTACATTTATGTATGTGCTGGAAAAAATTCATGATGCAATAATGAAAGGTGTTGTACGTTGGCAACTTCTCGCTCCAAATCAGCCATCTTGAACGCCCTTAGAAAGTGTGTTGCTCATTTGCAGAATTTGGTTACCAGTTTTGTAAAAAAAATGTTGAATTGTGGCAGAAAATAAAGTTCTGTATGTGGAACTTATAATACATACTCGTATTATAGATTGTTTTGCCATTTTGGATTATTTTTACTTATTTGTTAATAATTAGTTTTTTTAAAATCGAGAATTTGAATATGTTTTTGTAAAAATTGTCAAGTATTTGTATAATGAAGCATTATTTGTTAAATTATTAAGTGGAATAAAGCTCTGGGGTTCATTTTTGAAGATAGGAAATCAATTTTGTTGGCCATACAATATTTTATTGGCAAGAAAAAAAAATCTGTTTTTGATAAAGTATCAAAAATAGTTCTCCATAAAATCATCGTCATAGAAGAACTCCCATTACTGAAAAGCTGCCTTTAACCGACTCGATCGTCTCGTCAACGTCAATTTTTCGTTTTCTCCGCTCGTCTTTGCAACAAGCTAATTTTATAGTTAATTTAACCTATAGATGTTGTATTCTAATAATTATACCATAAAGGCTAAAGGAACTCCATGGACCTGTATATTTATACTTTTTCAGTTATCAATTAGTATTTCTTTCGTAAAAAGCCCGCCTTCAGTGCTTTTATGCTCATAACAATTGAGGATAACCTTCAGTTTTTCCTGATGCAATGATTGGAAATAAACTATGTTAATGTGGGAAAATCCGTGAGGTTCTACTTTTCCGAAAAAAGTTAATCGCTGGACAAACACTGTTATGTTCTTGGTACAGTTTTAATGCATTTGCACCATATTTAAACATTTTACATTAATTTCTGAAGAATAATCATTATCGAAGAAGTTTGTCTTGTTTAATTTTGGTATCCCAAAAAACTAAAAATTCGAACTGTGAACAGGTTTTACCAGCAATTTAAATACAAATTATGTTAGTAATTTTTTTTGTCAGTTTTCATATAAAATTCATAATCCAATCATTGTGGTTAAATTTTATGTAAATATCTTCACTCATTTGTACTTTTTCCTAAGAACGGCCTTCTTTTATTCCCGTTACAAATTATTTTATAAACTTTTTTTTGTCAGTTTTCATATAAAATTCATAATATTCCAATCATTGTGGTTAAATTTTATGCAAATATCTTCACTCATTTTTACTTTTTTCTAAGAACGGTCTTCTTTTATTCTTGTTTCTCTAATACTTCCAAAATACAATATTGAGCTAAGGGCGTTTAAACTAACGCTGTCACAACGTACAACATCTTTCATTATTCCATCATGGAAAAAATTAAGCCGGCAAAATAATAAAATTGGCTTTTCATTTCTAAATCAATACAGATACATACATATGTAATAATTCAATTTAATTATTAACAAACCATTTCTTAAAAAAAAAACAATTATACTTACAAATTTTCTTCTAGTCGTCAGTTAACACGGTGTCGACGGAAATGGCGTCGTTTGAACTCAACGTCGACAGCAATTTTGCTTAGCCAATACCAAATGTGTGTCAATAGCTGTCAATAGTTATCGATAACGACTACGCGAATACCGATTTTAATAAGTCCCAAAAAAAAACGTGTAAAAAGAGAATTAGGTGTACATATAATTTAAAAAAATTTTGTTTAAGTTCGCTAAAGAATTAAATTTCTGTTCGCGTTAAAATTTTGCAGCTTATTCCTCATCAGAATCATGTTCTACAAAATTTAAAATAATATAATATAATATCAAAAAATATTATACACTGCGTATTTCCAATTGACTGCCGACCTGCGATCGATATTAAAATCAGTTTTTCCTAGGCGACCATGTTAATAATACTGGGTAAAATGTTGAATGCATTTTTAAAAACCCATCGATAGCACAAGTCTGCAAAAAATAAAAATTGAGAGCTGTTTTGGTTTTTTTGTGTAATTCTAATGTTTTTGGATGTGCTGAATCCGAGAATAATTTTAAGTTTGTCATAGAACGTCACGCTTTCTCACAATGAAGGTGTCTATGTTAAACAAGTTATCATCTTAAAATAAAATATAAAAGATTAAAAAAAGTTTGTAAATTTATAATTGCGTAACAAAACTAATTTATTTGTGTAAAATACATTAATTAGTAAGCACTTAACACATTTCTTTTTTCAGTGAGACTCCTTTTGGTACATTTTCGCTTGTGGGAAGCATTGGGAAGGTCTCTATGAAGCGTCCAACAGTAGTCTGTCAGTATCGAAATGCTCCATTTTCCCTGGTATCTTTTTCCATCTCCTTAATATCTTGGTGAAATGTTGTTGTTGTTGTAGCGGCTAGATACACCCCACTGGGCTGGCGGGCTACCTCAATCATTATCGTCAAGCTCAACTAACGAAAGGTCCAAGAAACGAGCCGTTTCAACAGGGTCGGACCATAGGCAGAGGGGTGTTAGTTGAGTAGGTTTGGCCGGGCATGTGAATAGGTGATTGGTGTCGTGCGGAGACTCTCCACATGCTGGGGAAGTGTTGATGGTGTCGGGGTTGATCCTGGATAGGTAGGAGTTTAACTTGCTACAATATCCAGATCGGAGTTGAGCCAGAGTGACGCGCGTCTCACGAGGCAGCTAGAGCTCCTCAGCTGCTATGGGTGGTGGTTGGGCTCCCAGGACTGCATTCACAGGGCGGGTGTCGATATATTTGGATACCGACTCCCTGTGAAGGTCGTCCAGAGCCTGTCGATACGTCCTTGGGTCCAGCGGTAAGCGTACGTATGTCTGGACCTCGTCCGTCAGTTGTAAGAGATGTCCCCTGATGTGCCTGGGTGCCGGCTCCAGCGCGAGCAGGTCTCCCGGACGGTGGCACCCCCGTAGAAACTGTTTTGTGAGCATCATATTGTGCTTCTGCACTGGAAGCACGTTAGCCTCGTGGTAGAGGTGATCCACAGGCGTCATCCCTTGTCAAGTTTGGTGTTAAAACAAACCGATTTCGGCGTTGTGCCATCTTCAGTGTCGGTTTTTGTTCTAAACGAGAGGCAAGTAACCTAATACAAAAATTAATATTTACCGTTAGCAAAAAGCAACAACCATAAGTTATTTAAATTATCGCTTTAATTGAGAGGTCGTCATATTAATTCAATTAAGACTTATGTCTGCCCATCATTAATAATAATAATACTTTGGCACTTACACTATGTAGCTGTGTTTAGCCGAGCTTCTCTAACAATTTGAGGTGTGCGTCTTTATATTACATCACAAATGGAGGGACCTACGATTTTGTGCCGACTCCAAACGGCAGATGCATTTTATGAGAAGCTTTTTCGTGGCAGAAATACCCCATTGCCTGCCGAGCGATCACCGCTATTAGAAAAAAAATGTCAATGATTTAGTTTTTATTTGCCCAGACTGAGATTCGAACCTCGAACTCAAGGGTATATCGAGTTATATCACGGACCCACTTGACCACAGCGGACACATAATTAAGGCTGTTAATATTTGTATTTAACAAGTCAATCCAACATATGTATTGCTTGTAATGTTTTGCGAAGTATAAAACAATCGGTTTTCAATATTATTAACTTTAATAATTGACAATTTTATTGAGCTCAATGCCTGTTTATGGAAGATTTTTAGTGAAAAAGTACTATAGGTGGTACATCTGCGGTAGCCTTATCTTAGCGTAACTTAAGGTCTTATTTAAGTATCAGCACGAAATGAGAAATCGAATGAAGTTTGGTTTTTCGGGCTCAACAGGAAGCCGCTATATATTTAATACACTTGTCGATCTCGTGGTTTTACGAAGTCGTGTCTTCCCAGAAAGTCGCTTTCCGTGTGCTCGGGTTTGCTTTCGAAGAATTCTCCGGGTAATTTGAGGTTTTCGCCATATACCATCTCCGCTGGTGTCGCATTAAGATCTTCTTTAAACGCTGTACGAAGCTCTAGCAGGGCAATGGGAATGCTGTCAACCCATTTGCTTTTGGCGTGGCATTTAATGGTTGTTTTCAGTGTACGGTGCATGAGCTCAATCAGCCCACTTGCTTGCGGATGGTATGCCGTTGTTCTAAAATGTTTCGCACCGATTATGTTCGACAATTCCTTAAACAATTTAGACTCAATTTGCTTGCCTTGATCAGTTGTGATAGCGTCTGGTACACCGAAGTGGCCAATCCAGTCATGTAAAAACGCTTTGGCGATTGTTTCGGCTGTGATATCTTGCATCGGTATAGCCGCAGGCCATCGAGAGAAGCGGTCAATGTAAGTTAAACAGTATTTGAAGCCTTCCAATAGAGGCAATGGTCCTATTATATCGATATTGATATGGCGAAATCTTTAAATGGGTACGCAAAATTTTTCAAGCGCAACGCGGTTGTGCCTCTAGACTTTTGATTTTTGATACGGCATGCATGATGATACCATCTTGCTGACTTCTTGCTTGAGTGGCCATATCAATCGCTCCGTCATGAGCTTGATTGTCGATCTTTTACCAGGGTGACCTACGTTGTGTATGCACTCTAAACGCCTGCTTAGGGATTTTTTCTGAAACATGCGGTCGCACATGCTTCGTCGATACATCGCACATTATTGTTAAGTTGGCCCCTGGAATCTGAATCGGTTTTAACTGGAGCGAGCCATCTGTTAGAAGAAGCTCGAGTTCTGGGTCGCTTCTTTGTTCGTTGGCTAATTTTTTAAAATCCATCTGCTCGCCGTTAAAAATCGTTTCGACTCGAGAGAAAAGATCTGCCACGATGTTTTTTTTCCACGTGGAGAATTAGATTGGCGTTTGGTGGCGGATGCGCGAGCAATATAACATTTGCTAAGTCACGCTTGCACTGCTGAAATGCTACATTAGCCTCTGTATCCCATTCGATGATTGACTTATCCCTTTTTTTATTGCCTTTTATTATTTTTTGTAATTTACCTTGTTTCGCGGCTGCATTTGGGAGCGAGCGTCGATAAAAGTTGATCGCAATGAATTGCCTTAGTTCGCAAGCCAGAGTGGGTTTTTTTTAATTCACAATAGCATCAATTTTTTCCGTTGGTGGAGCGATAGCGTCCTTCGTCACTCTATAGCCAAGAAAAGTAATTTCCGGTTTCGCAAATTCGCATTTAGAAACGTTAATTTTTAGATTGTTGTCCCGCAGGCGTTGTAATACCGTGCGCAAGTGGTGCTCGTGTTCGCCTTGTGAAGTCGACGTAATGCATATATCGTCTATATACACGATAACGTAGTCGAGGTCTCGGAAAATGTCGTTCATGAAGCGTTTAAATGTTTGGCTTGCTTTTCGCAGCCCGAACGTCATCACGTTGAATTCATAAAGACCAAAAGGTGTTATAATTGCGGTCTTCTCACGATCCTCTTCCGCGATTGGGACTTGGTGGTAAGCGCGCTCTAGATCAATTGTTGTGAAGAGAGACTTACCCGATAGTTGCTGTGAAAAGTCTTGGATGAGCGGTATCGGATACCGACTCCCTGTGAATGTCGTCCAGAGCTTGTCGGTACGTCCTTGGGTCCAGCGGTAAGCGTACGTATGTCTGGACCTCGTCCGTCAGTTGTGAGAGATGTCCCCTGATGTGCCTGGGTGCCGGCTCCAGCGCGAGCAGGTCTCCCGGACGGTGGCACCCAGATTGTGCTCTTGCACTGGAAGCACGTTAGCCTAATGGTAGAGGTGATCCACAGGCGTCATCAGGAGACATCCCGTCACTGTCCTCAGTGCGGCGTTCTGACAGGGCTCCAGTCTTGACCACTGAGTCCTGCTAGTTCCAGGCCAATCGTCTTGTATGTTGCCAACAACGTTTCTTTGTCTTTGCCCTAAGTGCTGCCGGCGAGCGACTTGAGGTCTTTGTTGCGGCTCTGTATCTAGTTGACGATTGCGGTTGTATGCGCTGAGAAGGAAACCAGGCTGTCGAGGGTGACCCCCAGGATCTTAGGGTGGTTAACCGTCGGGGTCCCCTCGATGTGTATGTCGAGGGTGAGCTCGACCTCCTTCGTCCAAGATGTGAACAGGGTCGCCGTGGACTTTGCATGAGACAGCGCCAAATTCCGTCCTGTAAAGTAGTGAGCAAGCTCTGGGAGGTAGCTGTTCACTTTAGAGCATAGGCCATCAATTTCATTGCCGGTAGACATTATCGTGCAGTCGTCGGCATACGAGACCAGTGTGACTCCCTCTGGCGGGGAGGGGAGTCGCGAGATGTGGAAGTTGAACAATAGGGGGGATAGGACGCCACCCTGTGATACCCCCTACTAAATTCATCTCGCTTTTGACACTGCGTAACGGTAGCACACCGACGCCTGACGACCACACAGGTAGTTCGCGGTCCATCACCTTAACGCCGCGGGGAGAGGTGAGGCCTCCACGTCCTTCAGCAGGGTGGAGTGGCTGACTGTGTCGAAGGCCTACGACAAGTCCAGAACCACGAGGACGGTTCTCTCACAGAGGCCACGTTGAGACCACGATTAACCTAAGTGTTTATAGCGTTAAGTGCCATTGTAGTGCTATGCACTTTCCGGAAGACGTGTTGATGCTTCGCCGGGCTGAGGTAGTGATTGAAATGCGGGAGCAGCAGGGCCTCACGTGTCTTGACCACTGGAGAAAGCAGGGAGATCGGCCGGCAGGTTTCCCTGGTTTCAGCAGTGGGATCACCCTACTCGTCTTCCAGATATCCGGAATGACTAGGATGGTTAAGAACAGATTGAAAACCTTGGTGAGATATGCTACTCCCGCGGTGCACAATTTTTTCAGCATCAACATGCTTAACCCGTCTGGGCCAGTGGATTTAGAGGCTTTCGCTTTCCCGATGGCTTCCTTTACCTCAGTGGTAGAGAGGACAATTGGTGCGCTCGGTGTTAGCTTGCGCAACCTTCTGGTGACTGACCGTTTGATCCCGTCGGTCGAAGGATGCAGTGTAAATTGTCGACTAAAATAGTTCGCGCATCGCTTCGGGTCCGACGAGGCGTGGTCTCCAAAGGAGATTTCTGTTCGATCGTCACGCCTCGTCGGGTTGGACAGGGACCTCACGGTCGACCATAGTTTGCCCACTCCGGCACCGAGGTTACAGGACTTCAAGTGCTCCCTCCACTTGTTCCGCTTGTGTTCGTTATCCAGGCGTTGGATCTCCCCGTTTAGTTGCCTAATACGGGGATTACCGGGGTCCGCCTGCCGAAGGTGGTCGCGTTCATCCGCCAGAGACACCGCCTCACCCGGGAAGTCAGGACGGATCACAGGGATCCTACCTGGCGGAATGAAGCGGGCTGCAGCGGACTTCACCACCCTGCGGAACTCGCGCTCGCCAACGCGAACGTCGGTTGGTGTCTTCAGTGAAATCCTCGAACCGCTCCCAGTCAGCTTTTGAAATTGACATAGGTGTGGCGGTCCGAGGCAACATAGTTGGCAGGTCTGTCAATCGTAATGACTATGGGTAGGTGGTCTGATGCAAGCGATAGCATAGGTCGCCACGTTATGCTATTTATCAGATCCGCGCTAGCTATTGTTCGATCTCGCGAGCTGCTGCAACTACCCACAATCCTGGTGCGGGCGAATGTCGAATCGTCTATCTGCTCTGCCAAAATATTTATCCTACGATCGTTTGGTAGGCTTGAGAACCAAAGATCGTGATGCGCGTTGAAGTCTTCAACTACCAAACGGTTTTCACCACTGAGGAGCGCACCTATGTCAGGGTGATATTCAGCGGGGCAGCAGGAGACAGGGGGTATGTAGATATTAAATATTTCGAGCTCGACATCGCCTGACCGGACAGCAATCCCTTGACATTCTAAGGTGCTGTCCCTTGGGTCGATGTCTACATCGATGAGACGATACTGCACGGTGTTGTGTAGAATGAAGGCTAGGCCTCCACCTTTATCTTGCCACCCTGGCCAGAAGTATGAGTAGCAAACCTGCTGCTAGGTATTGCACCCAAGAGGAGATAAGATTGGGGGTGTCCGGCAGCCTCAGTGGGGTTAGGTCGCCGAAACAACAGTCCTTGGTCGGATGAAATCCGAGTCACTTCGGTAACGTAGAACCGACTGTCGTGGAAGTGTCGTTGGTAACTTCGATGGCTTCGTTGAAGCTTATGACCAGGTCGTCGACAAACGTGCTCTCCATAACTGCTTGTGCACTCCTGGGAATCGTTGACTGGAACCTCATGGCATTGGTGTTTTTGATGTGCTCACCACAACACGGCGAATAAACTGCTCCAAATATCATTGTTACCATCTTGTAGGTACGGATCGGCTCTTTTAGATTTCCATCGCGCCATAGAAATCGCTGCGCATCCTGATCCATGTCTCGTATTCGCACCTGTGAGAACATCTCTTGGATGTCTCCAGCCACTGCTACAACTCCCTGACGGAATTTATGGATGATTGCTACGAGCAATTGAGCTTTCTCCGGACCCTTAAGCAAGACTGAATTGAATGATATGGCATTTGTGGTGGCTGCTGCGTCGAAAACTATACGAAGTTTTTCCGGCTTATGTGGATTGACGACACCAAAGTGCGGGAGGTACCATGTCCTCGGCCCTTCTTGAGTGGCTTCATCTGGCGTTAACTGTCGCGCGTAACCTTTTTCGATGTATTTAAAAATTTCCTCTCTATAACGTTGAGCATAATCTGCATCCCTCAACATACGCGCTTCGATGTTTAAAAGGCGTTGTTTTGCCGATACATAACTATGCGGGAGGTTCACGGAATCTTCCCGCCACAGCAAACCGACTTCGTACCTTCCGCTGAGATCCTTTGTTGTTTCAGTAAGAACTCTTCTGGCGCGTTGATTTTCGTCAGACTCTAAGGCGACTTTACAGTTGACGCCGAAGTTCTCAATTAAAAAATATTCTTCAACTAGATTGCTGAGCTGTCCCAAAGCGATGGACTTTCGCAAGTGGAGCACCCTTGGAGTGGCTATTGCTTCTTGGCAATGAGGTCCATATACAACCCAGCCCAACTTTGTAAGGATGGCGGCTGGCTCGTTGTGTCTGGCCGTGACTGTCCTACTGGGCACACCCAAATGGCAGTTATCTAGCCCAAGTAGCAGGACGGGCTTGACGTCTTCGTAGTTCAGTACTGGTAAGTCTTCCGTGTGTAAGTGCTTGTATTTGTTGAACGACTGTTTCGGCAAATCTAGTCCTTTAATTGTATGCAAATTTTTAAGGTGGTAATTTTGTTGACTGCACACGCCCCTGACTTCACAAAATACATTTCTGGAACTCTCTGTTGTTTGGCTATCCCCATAACACTGCACAGTTAAGGGAGCAACACGGCCTTTTAAACCCAGCTGTTTGGCGACGTCATCTTCCAGAAGTGACACGGACGACCCTTCGTCGTACATAGCATACACCTCCACGCTACCATGCGGGCCGGACAAAATAGCCGGCAATATCTTAAATAAACTAGCTTCTCTTTCCTGCTGGCAATTCAGGATGCGTTCTTTATCTGAAGTGCTTGGCTGTGAATATGGCCGGAAATCTTGGTGCAACAGCTGATGATGCATACGCTTACAACCGTTGATAGCGCATGACTTACGACGGCGACAAACTGACAGTCCGTGACCTCTCTGCAAACAACCGAAGCACAAACGATTTTTTTTACAAGCGACTATTTTGCTGCGCAGTCGAGCGATTCGAATTCTCGACAACTGGATATGACGTGGCGTAAATTGCACCAAAGACATGTGCTCGCTACTATGGAGAACTCGACGTGGTGGACCACCGTTCGATGCAGACTGACGATTGGCATTCGTACTTTGTCGCAACATTGGTAACGATGGTTGGCCAAAACGCAGCGAGGTGTCAGCGATCCCAGGCATAATGGATACAACTTTGGCCAAGTCACTTAGCCAATCAGCGAAGGTTCCCACAGTTGGAAAGGGCAAAATATTTGCAGCATGTTTGCTCCACTTGAATTGTTTCGACGGCGGCAGCTTCGCGATCAACTGCTCGAGAAGTGTAGTGTTCATAAGATGGTGTTCACATTTCGCCGATTTGAAGAGCGCCGTTATGTTGCGTACACGATTAGAGAATTCGAGAACCTGATCTAAACGATTGTCGTGGATTATGGGAAACTGTTGAACCCTTTGTAGTTGCAAACGTATTAACAAATCTTGCCGGCCAAAATTGAATTCCAGCTTCTTTATAACTTTAGGCACGTCCTCAGGGTACATTAGCATCGACATCACCGCTCGCTTGGCATTGCCTTGCAGTGTCTTCTGCAACCGCATGATGTTTTGCCTGTTATTATACCTGAACTCTGCCGTAGTGTCCACATAATTTGTCGAAAATAGTGGCCAATCCTCCGGACTACCATCGAATGTTGGCAACGGATACAGCTTAGAACACTCCGCAAACTGTAATGCATTTGTTGATAACGACGCTGGCGGCGGTACCAGAGGTAATTGTTGCACTGCTTGAGTCAGAATTGGCGGCTGTTCATCAAGCGTTGGTGCGGTGGCGTTGGCTGAATCCATTTCCATTCGGCTGCCGGAGTTGCTGCATCTCCGCTTGACTACGACTAGTGTCATTGCGCAATTCTTGAACACTAGCTTTCCGTGCTACAATACTTGCTATTAAGGTGGCTATGGCTTCGCTTCCGACGTTTACTTGTGGCGCTCTGGGCTCCGATATTGATCGCAGTTGCGTCTGCATCTGAATCAGAGTTGCTACCCTCGGCGTTTCCAGTCGCAGGAGTTCTATTTGTTCTTCCCTGGTAAACATAGTCAAAGAATTTGTTAAATACGTAGCAGCACTTAATGTTTACGTGTACGTGGCAGTATGTTTAGGTAGCTCCTCGGATAAGCATGCAAATCTTCGTAAAACGGATTACAGAATCGCCTGATTACCACGACTAACTGCCCTTTAACGCAGTAGACCTCCAACCAAGTCCATGGCTATCGCGACGCACAGACAGACAGCTAAGTATTTAACTGCCGCTTTAGAACGTCGTTGCGACGGGAAAACAGCAAACTTACAGCAACTGCCAACGTCTATGACACAGACAGGGCTATGTGTTTAATTGCCGCTTTATACTGGCGTTGCGATGAAAAAACTGCAAACGTCTACGATGACGCACACACACGGCTATGTGTTTTAACTGCCGCTTATTAACGGCGTTGCGACGAAAAAACAGCAAACGGCTACGACGACACACCCACACACGGCTATGTGTTTTAACTGCCGCTTTATAACGGCGTTACGTGGAAAACTGCAAAGGGCTACGACGACACACACACCCGGCTATGTATGACGACTTGACGCTTGAACGAAGAAGTGAAAAGAGAGCAGTAGCATAGTGTTGAGGTTAGAACAGTAGGAACACTGAAGTAAAAATATTTTCGATTTTGAATGCATGTAATTAAGTGAATTATTAAAAATTATGCACTGAACTGCATAATTTGTAACCACAGTTTTATTTCAATTATACATTTTGATATATGTATGTATGTTACTAGTTTCTAAGTAAGGACGGAAATGCGAATAGAGGGACAGGATTTTTCGACATCTTGCCATTTTATACCGCAAGGTAAAGGAAACGAAGATGAATCAATTTAACTTATGCCGGATGAAATACGAAAACTTTTCAAAAATCTTAAAAAAAAACTCCAACAGTAAACGGAAGAAAACAAGCAAGTGAAAAGTAACTAATTAATATTAATATGTAAATATTTGCTTGCCAATCCGAACAAACCGAAAAATGCGGTTTTTCATCACTTTTTTTAGATGGAGGTCAAGAAAACTTGAGTGAAGTGTGAAGTGTGCAAAAAAAACCCGTGCATGAGGCCTCAGAAACCCAAAGGAAATCCATTTAACTTGACTTGCGCTCAATTTCCCAAAAAAAAAATTCTCCACAAAATCATCTACTATTTGTATTATGGACGACGAAAGTTATTTCACAATGGAAGGTCATGAGTGACCGCCAAAATATTATTTTAAGATTCCTAACATAAAACCAGATGCAGGAATTACCCAAAAACAAAAACGAAATTTCCGAAGAAAGTTTTGTTGTGGCTGGAAATAAGCGAACGTCGCATTAGCGAGCTCCCGTCTTTTTTAAAACTGTTTTAGCTGTGAATGCGAATGTTTATGTAGAGAAATGCCTCCCACAACTTAAAAGATTTATTGACAAGCACAATAATGACAAAACAATTATTTGGCGGGTTTGGCGTCGGCTCACTATGCCAAAGCAACATTGACTGTTTATGAAAAATTTAAGATTGATGTTGTACCCAAGCACCAGAATCCTCAAAATGTACCTCAGTTAAGACCGATCGAAACATTTTGGCCTAATTTAATAAGAACAGTGTATAATTGCGTAACAAAACTAGTTTATTTATGTAAAATACATTAATTAGTAAGCACAAAACACATTTATTTTTCTCAGTTAGACTCCTTTTGGTACATTTTCGCTTGTGGGAAGTATCGGGTAGGTCTCTTTGAAGCGTCCAACAGTAGTCTGCCATCATTGAAACGCTCCATCTTCCCTGGTATCTTTTTTCCATCTCCTTAATATATTGGTGGAATCGTTCACCTAGCTCTTCACTCACGTCTCCTAAATTTTCTGGAAAGTAGTCGAGGTGGGAATGAAGAAAATGTACTTTTAAACTCATCAAGCAACCTAAAGCTTGAAATGCTTTTAACATTGTTTTGACGATTCGTTTGTAGTTAGGATCTTTGTTATTGCCTTAAAATTTCTTTATGACCTCTTTAGAGGCAATCCACCCTTCTCTTTGAGGATCAGTCATGGTTGTGATCACGATGCAGCAAACTAAAGATGACGCATTCCGGGGTACCGTTACTTTGATTTTGCCGAAATTGACAGATGTGACGTCAGTACCCTTTTGTAAACAAACCATTTCCTTGCATGTGTTTCACATGGTTCAAGTACTTGAAATTGTATATGATAATATTTGCTAATTTATTTTTGTGTTTTTTGTTTACATATGCATGCTTGCACTTTAATTTAGTTCAAGGCTAAGATTTTGCTTTTTTATGTTCATAAATATTAAGAAAATATAGAGAAATATCGGAATGAAACAATGAAACTTTAAATGGCCCGCTCTATGTAAAAGTGGCTTAACTCTCTGTTCTCTCATTCTATACTTCTTCGCTCTGCTATCTTCTCTATTTGGTGCGTTGGTATTTTTGGGACTGCGTAATCTTGTTATCTATCATTCTTGGGTTGTGATGAATAGTGGATAAGCCATAAGCCGTCTAATATCTGGTCCAACGAAAACACCTTCCTTTAACTTTGCCTCCGAGAGGCCTGGAAACTTTGATTTTAAGTATTTGAAGCAATTTCCATCTCTTGGAAGTGATTTTACAAATTCCTTCATCAATCCCAGCTTTATGTGAAGCGGTGGTACAAGAACTTTATGAGGAGGCACCAAAGTTTCATGCAGGACATTATTTTCGTCAACTTTAAGCTCCCTCGGAGGCCAACACTATTTGGTCCAGTGATTCCTTCGGTCTCTACTATCCTATAGACACAAAAAGCAAGGGAATTTGGAGATTGTTGTCCGGGCGCCATGCCCAAGATTTTGAAATCACTGCACACTTGCCAACCGTGGTCTTTATATTTCAATCTGCAGAGAATCAATTCCAAGTTCTTGTAGCAGAACTGCTTTAAGGCTTCTTTTTGAAGAATCAACCCTGACACCCCTTACACCTGCCCCGCATGCGGATGACACCAATTACCTATTCGCATGCTCCGCCAAATCCACTCTACTAAATCCCCTCTCCCTATGGTCCAACCCTGTTTAAAAGCACCCGTTTTCAGGGCTTACCGTTAGTTGATCTTAACGACTATGATGGTGGGCCTTCGTGATTCGGCCAGCCGTAGTGAAGCCACCATCTTGTGATACTATTGTTAGCCAATGAGCATATCTGTTAGTATTGGAGGAGACTCTTAAGACGCTCTAGTAGACATTATCGAAGCCATCCCAGCCAACATAGGTCCGGTGGTTCGCGGAAGCGTCTGCCAGTCCAGACGATTTTGGGTAGCTGGTCGGACCTGGACTAGCTATTGTTAGGTAAGGCTATCTGCTTCAACTACATTCCTTCATTCACGGTGACGAATTGTCTATATGCTCTGACATAAAATTTTTCCTATGGTTTGGCTAACTCAATTTCGTCTGTCAATATCTTTCATAGCTTAGACCTTAGGTTCGTAAAGCTTTACAAATATCGATTTAATAAATAAATATTTGTTTTTGATTTTTGTATATTTGAAGAAACTATTAAAATAATTTTTAAGTTATAAGGGACGGGCGTAAATCTGCTAAATTTTAGGAAATGTGCGTGTGTACAAAAGTCGTTATTTCAAAGTATTATACTCATTTACTTTCCTACTGGACTTTCAATTAATTTTACCTCTTTTTCATTTAGTATAATAAAATGCACTTACTTATTTTACATTTGTTTTTTAACCAACCCTCTTTATTATATACGAATGAGTACTTTGTATGACTAACACATTCAAAATAGCACAGCTTATAATTAACTTGCAAACACAAAAAATTAAATAAATAGCTTATAATACGAAAGCAATTCTACTTAACAAAAATAAGTAAATTAAAGTAATCGTCATTATACAGTGAAAATCTCATGACTTAATATCTGGTAAAGATTTAGGTCCATCGACGTGTTTCGAAAGCATTGGTTCGGGTTCTGACTCGTTAAGTACACTGTCCTCCGCTACTGTTGGCAAGGTCTGAACTGTTGAAGGTTCCACTCCAAAAAAACTACTAAGTGCATTATTTTGCGATACTGGCATATCGAAGGTTTGCTCAGCACTAATTTCAACATATGTAGGCTTGCTTTCTTCTTGAGATGTTGAGGATACAAATGGCTCGCATGCTGGTGTGATAGGCGGCCAATTTTCGAAATATTGTAAATCATATTCCACATGCATATATTTTCGGTTCGATTTTTGCATATTGGCTTCACGTCGGACTTGCACCTTTTTAAATAGCACGTATTCGATAATGAAAGTCTCAACCAATAGATGCACAAGAAAATTTGTAGCTCCATAAAACAGCATCCAGCAGCGGAAGCTGATATCATCTGGCACAATTAATTGAAAAAAATCTGCTATCCATTTTGCAGGATATATAACTAAGTAGGTAACAATCGTTAGATTAATGATCAACGAAAGGCAGAACGGTATATTGGACCAAATCGGCTTGCGATACGGTGCTCCCTTTGAGAAAATAAATGCAAGTATAATATACTGAAAACTTGATATCGCAAACATAGTGTAGTTTTCAAAGCACCCCAAATGATCTTCGTCGCTGTGTTTAAAGGCAACAAACCACTCCTGCTGATGCAATTGCAACCAACCTGCAAGTAGAAGAATACAAGTCAAGAGTTACATATATAACTTATTATTTGTTGATACACTTTTTCTCGATCTAAGATTTTTGAAATGTGTGCAAAGAATATACATATATGACGGGTAACGTAATTTTCGAACTTTTACAAAAAAAATTACAGATGGTCGCTTATTAACGGCGTTGCGACGAAAAAACAGCAAACGGCTACGACGACACACCCACACACGGCTATGTGTTTTAACTGCCGCTTTATAACGGCGTTACGTGGAAAACTGCAAAGGGCTACGACGACACACACACCCGGCTATGTATGACGACTTGACGCTCGAACGAAGAAGTGAAAAGAGAGCAGTAGCATAGTGTTGAGGTTAGAACAGTAGGAACACTGAAGTAAAAATATTTTCGATTTTGAATGCATGTAATTAAGTGAATTATTAAAAATTATGCACTGAACTGCATAATTTGTAACCACAGTTTTATTTCAATTATACATTTTGATATATGTATGTTACTAGTTTCTAAGTAAGGACGGAAATGCGAATAGAGGGACAGGATTTTTCGACATCTTGCCATTTTATACCGCAAGGTAAAGGAAACGAAGATGAATCAATTTAACTTATGCCGGATGAAATACGAAAACTTTTCAAAAATCTTAAAAAAAAACTCCAACAGTAAACGGAAGAAAACAAGCAAGTGAAAAGTAACTAATTAATATTAATATGTAAATATTTGCTTGCCAATCCGAACAAACCGAAAAATGCGGTTTTTCATCACTTTTTTTAGATGGAGCTCAAGAAAACTTGAGTGAAGTGTGAAGTGTGCAAAAAAAAACCCGTGCATGAGGCCTTAGAAACCCAAAGGAAATCCATTTAACTTGACTTGCGCTCAATTTCCCAAAAAAAATTTCTCCACAAAATCATCTACTATTTGTATTATGGACGACGAAAGTTATTTCACAATGGAAGCTCATGAGTGACCGCCAAAATATTATTTTAAGATTTCTAACATAAAACCAGATGCAGGAATTACCCAAAAACAAAAACGAAATTTCCGAAGAAAGTTTTGTTGTGGCTGGAAATAAGCGAACGTCGCATTAGCGAGCTCCCGTCTTTTTTAAAACTGTTTTAGCTGTGAATGCGAATGTTTATGTAGAGAAATGCCTCCCACAACTTAAAAGATTTATTGACAAGCACAATAATGACAAAACAATTATTTGGCCGGATTTGGCGTCGGCTCACTATGCCAAAGCAACATTGACTGTTTATGAAAAATTTAAGATTGATGTTGTACCCAAGCACCAGAATCCTCAAAATGTACCTCAGTTAAGACCGATCGAAACATTTTGGCCTAATTTAATAAGAACAGTGTATAATTGCGTAACAAAACTAGTTTATTTATGTAAAATACATTAATTAGTAAGCACAAAACACATTTATTTTTCTCAGTTAGACTCCTTTTGGTACATTTTCGCTTGTGGGAAGTATCGGGTAGGTCTCTTTGAAGCGTCCAACAGTAGTCTGCCATCATTGAAACGCTCCATCTTCCCTGGTATCTTTTTTCCATCTCCTTAATATATTGGTGGAATCGTTCACCTAGCTCTTCACTCACGTCTCCTAAATTTTCTGGAAAGTAGTCGAGGTGGGAATGAAGAAAATGTACTTTTAAACTCATCAAGCAACCTAAAGCTTGAAATGCTTTTAACATTGTTTTGACGATTCGTTTGTAGTTAGGATCTTTGTTATTGCCTTAAAATTTCTTTATGACCTCTTTAGAGGCAATCCACCCTTCTCTTTGAGGATCAGTCATGGTTGTGATCACGATGCAGCAAACTAAAGATGACGCATTCCGGGGTACCGTTACTTTGATTTTGCCGAAATTGACAGATGTGACGTCAGTACCCTTTTGTAAACAAACCATTTCCTTGCATGTGTTTCACATGGTTCAAGTACTTGAAATTGTATATGATAATATTTGCTAATTTATTTTTGTGTTTTTTGTTTACATATGCATGCTTGCACTTTAATTTAGTTCAAGGCTAAGATTTTGCTTTTTTATGTTCATAAATATTAAGAAAATATAGAGAAATATCGGAATGAAACAATGAAACTTTAAATGGCCCGCTCTATGTAAAAGTGGCTTAACTCTCTGTTCTCTCATTCTATACTTCTTCGCTCTGCTATCTTCTCTATTTGGTGCGTTGGTATTTTTGGGACTGCGTAATCTATCATTCTTGGGTTGTGATGAATAGTGGATAAGCCATAAGCCGTCTAATATCTGGTCCAACGAAAACACCTTCCTTTAACTTTGCCTCCGAGAGGCCTGGAAACTTTGATTTTAAGTATTTGAAGCAATTTCCATCTCTTGGAAGTGATTTTACAAATTCCTTCATCAATCCCAGCTTTATGTGAAGCGGTGGTACAAGAACTTTATGAGGAGGCACCAAAGTTTCATGCAGGACATTATTTTCGTCAACTTTAAGCTCCCTCGGAGGCCAACACTATTTGGTCCAGTGATTCCTTCGGTCTCTACTATCCTATAGACACAAAAAGCAAGGGAATTTGGAGATTGTTGTCCGGGCGCCATGCCCAAGATTTTGAAATCACTGCACACTTGCCAACCGTGGTCTTTATATTTCAATCTGCAGAGAATCAATTCCAAGTTCTTGTAGGTTTCCTTATGGTGTACGGAATGACCGACAGGAACGGAAGTAAAGAAACCGCCATTGTGAAGCAGAACTGCTTTAAGGCTTCTTTTTGAAGAATCAACCCTGACACCCCTTACACCTGCCCCGCATGCGGATGACACCAATTACCTATTCGCATGCTCCGCCAAATCCACTCTACTAAATCCCCTCTCCCTATGGTCCAACCCTGTTTAAAAGCACCCGTTTTCAGGGCTTACCGTTAGTTGATCTTAACGACTATGATGGTGGGCCTTCGTGATTCGGCCAGCCGTAGTGAAGCCACCATCTTGTGATACTATTGTTAGCCAATGAGCATATCTGTTAGTATTGGAGGAGACTCTTAAGACGCTCTAGTAGACATTATCGAAGCCATCCCAGCCAACATAGGTCCGGTGGTTCGCGGAAGCGTCTGCCAGTCCAGACGATTTTGGGTAGCTGGTCGGACCTGGACTAGCTATTGTTAGGTAAGGCTATCTGCTTCAACTACATTCCTTCATTCACGGTGACGAATTGTCTATATGCTCTGACATAAAATTTTTCCTATGGTTTGGCTAACTCAATTTCGTCTGTCAATATCTTTCATAGCTTAGACCTTAGGTTCGTAAAGCTTTACAAATATCGATTTAATAAATAAATATTTGTTTTTGATTTTTGTATATTTGAAGAAACTATTAAAATAATTTTTAAGTTATAAGGGACGGGCGTAAATCTGCTAAATTTTAGGAAATGTGCGTGTGTACAAAAGTCGTTATTTCAAAGTATTATACTCATTTACTTTCCTACTGGACTTTCAATTAATTTTACCTCTTTTTCATTTAGTATAATAAAATGCACTTACTTATTTTACATTTGTTTTTTAACCAACCCTCTTTATTATATACGAATGAGTACTTTGTATGACTAACACATTCAAAATAGCACAGCTTATAATTAACTTGCAAACACAAAAAATTAAATAAATAGCTTATAATACGAAAGCAATTCTACTTAACAAAAATAAGTAAATTAAAGTAATCGTCATTATACAGTGAAAATCTCATGACTTAATATCTGGTAAAGATTTAGGTCCATCGACGTGTTTCGAAAGCATTGGTTCGGGTTCTGACTCGTTAAGTACACTGTCCTCCGCTACTGTTGGCAAGGTCTGAACTGTTGAAGGTTCCACTCCAAAAAAACTACTAAGTGCATTATTTTGCGATACTGGCATATCGAAGGTTTGCTCAGCACTAATTTCAACATATGTAGGCTTGCTTTCTTCTTGAGATGTTGAGGATACAAATGGCTCGCATGCTGGTGTGATAGGCGGCCAATTTTCGAAATATTGTAAATCATATTCCACATGCATATATTTTCGGTTCGATTTTTGCATATTGGCTTCACGTCGGACTTGCACCTTTTTAAATAGCACGTATTCGATAATGAAAGTCTCAACCAATAGATGCACAAGAAAATTTGTAGCTCCATAAAACAGCATCCAGCAGCGGAAGCTGATATCATCTGGCACAATTAATTGAAAAAAATCTGCTATCCATTTTGCAGGATATATAACTAAGTAGGTAACAATCGTTAGATTAATGATCAACGAAAGGCAGAACGGTATATTGGACCAAATCGGCTTGCGATACGGTGCTCCCTTTGAGAAAATAAATGCAAGTATAATATACTGAAAACTTGATATCGCAAACATAGTGTAGTTTTCAAAGCACCCCAAATGATCTTCGTCGCTGTGTTTAAAGGCAACAAACCACTCCTGCTGATGCAATTGCAACCAACCTGCAAGTAGAAGAATACAAGTCAAGAGTTACATATATAACTTATTATTTGTTGATACACTTTTTCTCGATCTAAGATTTTTGAAATGTGTGCAAAGAATATACATATATGACGGGTAACGTAATTTTCGAACTTTTACAAAAAAAATTACAGATGGTCGCTTATTAACGGCGTTGCGACGAAAAAACAGCAAACGGCTACGACGACACACCCACACACGGCTATGTGTTTTAACTGCCGCTTTATAACGGCGTTACGTGGAAAACTGCAAAGGGCTACGACGACACACACACCCGGCTATGTATGACGACTTGACGCTTGAACGAAGAAGTGAAAAGAGAGCAGTAGCATAGTGTTGAGGTTAGAACAGTAGGAACACTGAAGTAAAAATATTTTCGATTTTGAATGCATGTAATTAAGTGAATTATTAAAAATTATGCACTGAACTGCATAATTTGTAACCACAGTTTTATTTCAATTATACATTTTGATATATGTATGTTACTAGTTTCTAAGTAAGGACGGAAATGCGAATAGAGGGACAGGATTTTTCGACATCTTGCCATTTTATACCGCAAGGTAAAGGAAACGAAGATGAATCAATTTAACTTATGCCGGATGAAATACGAAAACTTTTCAAAAATCTTAAAAAAAAACTCCAACAGTAAACGGAAGAAAACAAGCAAGTGAAAAGTAACTAATTAATATTAATATGTAAATATTTGCTTGCCAATCCGAACAAACCGAAAAATGCGGTTTTTCATCACTTTTTTTAGATGGAGCTCAAGAAAACTTGAGTGAAGTGTGAAGTGTGCAAAAAAAAACCCGTGCATGAGGCCTTAGAAACCCAAAGGAAATCCATTTAACTTGACTTGCGCTCAATTTCCCAAAAAAAATTTCTCCACAAAATCATCTACTATTTGTATTATGGACGACGAAAGTTATTTCACAATGGAAGCTCATGAGTGACCGCCAAAATATTATTTTAAGATTTCTAACATAAAACCAGATGCAGGAATTACCCAAAAACAAAAACGAAATTTCCGAAGAAAGTTTTGTTGTGGCTGGAAATAAGCGAACGTCGCATTAGCGAGCTCCCGTCTTTTTTAAAACTGTTTTAGCTGTGAATGCGAATGTTTATGTAGAGAAATGCCTCCCACAACTTAAAAGATTTATTGACAAGCACAATAATGACAAAACAATTATTTGGCCGGATTTGGCGTCGGCTCACTATGCCAAAGCAACATTGACTGTTTATGAAAAATTTAAGATTGATGTTGTACCCAAGCACCAGAATCCTCAAAATGTACCTCAGTTAAGACCGATCGAAACATTTTGGCCTAATTTAATAAGAACAGTGTATAATTGCGTAACAAAACTAGTTTATTTATGTAAAATACATTAATTAGTAAGCACAAAACACATTTATTTTTCTCAGTTAGACTCCTTTTGGTACATTTTCGCTTGTGGGAAGTATCGGGTAGGTCTCTTTGAAGCGTCCAACAGTAGTCTGCCATCATTGAAACGCTCCATCTTCCCTGGTATCTTTTTTCCATCTCCTTAATATATTGGTGGAATCGTTCACCTAGCTCTTCACTCACGTCTCCTAAATTTTCTGGAAAGTAGTCGAGGTGGGAATGAAGAAAATGTACTTTTAAACTCATCAAGCAACCTAAAGCTTGAAATGCTTTTAACATTGTTTTGACGATTCGTTTGTAGTTAGGATCTTTGTTATTGCCTTAAAATTTCTTTATGACCTCTTTAGAGGCAATCCACCCTTCTCTTTGAGGATCAGTCATGGTTGTGATCACGATGCAGCAAACTAAAGATGACGCATTCCGGGGTACCATTACTTTGATTTTGCCGAAATTGACAGATGTGACGTCAGCACCCTTTTGTAAACAAACCATTTCCTTGCATGTGTTTCACATGGTTCAAGTACTTGAAATTGTATATGATAATATTTGCTAATTTATTTTTGTGTTTTTTGTTTACATATGCATGCTTGCACTTTAATTTAGTTCAAGGCTAAGATTTTGCTTTTTTATGTTCATAAATATTAAGAAAATATAGAGAAATATCGGAATGAAACAATGAAACTTTAAATGACCCGCTCTATGTAAAAGTGGCTTAACTCTCTGTTCTCTCATTCTATACTTCTTCGCTCTGCTATCTTCTCTATTTGGTGCGTTGGTATTTTTGGGACTGCGTAATCTTGTTATCTATCATTCTTGGGTTGTGATGAATAGTGGATCAGCCATAAGCCGTCTAATATCTGGTCCAACGAAAACACCTTCCTTTAACTTTGCCTCCGAGAGGACTGGAAACTTTGATTTTAAGTATTTGAAGCAATTTCCATCTCTTGGAAGTGATTTTACAAATTGCTTCATCAATCCCAGCTTTATGTGAAGCGGTAGTACAAGAACTTTATGAGGAGGCACCAAAGTTTCATGCAGGACATTATTTTCGTCAACTTTAAGCTCCCTCGGAGGCCAACACTATTTGGTCCAGTGATTCCTTCGGTCTCTACTATCCTATAGACACAAAAAGCAAGGGAATTTGGAGATTGTTGTCCGAGCGCCATGCCCAAGATTTTGAAATCACTGCACACTTGCCAACCGTTTTCTTTATATTTCAATCTGCAGAGTATCAATTCCAAGTTCTTGTAGGTTTCCTTATGGTGTACGGAATGACCGACAGGAACGGAAGTAAAGAAACCGCCATTGTGAAGCAGAACTGCTTTAAGGCTTCTTTTTGAAGAATCAACCCTGACACCCCTTACACCTGCCCCTCATGCGGATGACACCAATTACCTATTCGCATGCTCCGCCAAATCCACTCTACTAAATCCCCTCTCCCTATGGTCCAACCCTGTTTAAAAGCACCCGTTTTCAGGGTTTACCGTTAGTTGATCTTAAAGACTATGATGGGCCTTCGTGATTCGGCCAGCCGTAGTGAAGCCACCATCTTGTGATACTATTGTTAGCCAATGAGCATATCTGTTAGTATTGGAGGAGACTCTTAAGACGCTCTAGTAGACATTATCGAAGCCATCCCAGCCAACATAGGTCCGGTGGTTCGCGGAAGCGTCTGCCAGTCCAGACGATTTTGGGTAGCTGGTCGGACCTGGACTAGCTATTGTTCGGTAAGGCTATCTGCTTCAACTACATTCCTTCATTCACGGTGACGAATTGTCTATATGCTCTGACATAAAATTTTTCCTATGGTTTGGCTAACTCAATTTCGTCTGTCAATATCTTTCATAGCTTAGACCTTAGGTTCGTAAAGCTTTACAAATATCGATTTAATAAATAAATATTTGTTTTTGATTTTTGTATATTTGAAGAAACTATTAAAATAATTTTTAAGTTATAAGAGACGGGCGTAAATCTGCTAAATTTTAGGAAATGTGCGTGTGTACAAAAGTCGTTATTTCAAAGTATTATACTCATTTACTTTCCTACTGGACTTTCAATTAATTTTACCTCTTTTTCATTTAGTATAATAAAATGCACTTACTTATTTTACATTTGTTTTTTAACCAACCCTCTTTATTATATACGAATGAGTACTTTGTATGACTAACACATTCAAAATAGCACAGCTTATAATTAACTTGCAAACACAAAAAATTAAATAAATAGCTTATAATACGAAAGCAATTCTACTTAACAAAAATAAGTAAATTAAAGTAATCGTCATTATACAGTGAAAATCTCATGACTTAATATCTGGTAAAGATTTAGGTCCATCGACGTGTTTCGAAAGCATTGGTTCGGGTTCTGACTCGTTAAGTACACTGTCCTCCGCTACTGTTGGCAAGGTCTGAACTGTTGAAGGTTCCACTCCAAAAAAACTACTAAGTGCATTATTTTGCGATACTGGCATATCGAAGGTTTGCTCAGCACTAATTTCAACATATGTAGGCTTGCTTTCTTCTTGAGATGTTGAGGATACAAATGGCTCGCATGCTGGTGTGATAGGCGGCCAATTTTCGAAATATTGTAAATCATATTCCACATGCATATATTTTCGGTTCGATTTTTGCATATTGGCTTCACGTCGGACTTGCACCTTTTTAAATAGCACGTATTCGATAATGAAAGTCTCAACCAATAGATGCACAAGAAAATTTGTAGCTCCATAAAACAGTATCCAGCAGCGGAAGCTGATATCATCTGGCACAATTAATTGAAAAAAATCTGCTATCCATTTTGCAGGATATATAACTAAGTAGGTAACAATCGTTAGATTAATGATCAACGAAAGGCAGAACGGTATATTGGACCAAATCGGCTTGCGATACGGTGCTCCCTTTGAGAAAATAAATGCAAGTATAATATACTGAAAACTTGATATCGCAAACATAGTGTAGTTTTCAAAGCACCCCAAATGATCTTCGTCGCTGTGTTTAAAGGCAACAAACCACTCCTGCTGATGCAATTGCAACCAACCTGCAAGTAGAAGAATACAAGTCAAGAGTTACATATATAACTTATTATTTGTTGATACACTTTTTCTCGATCTAAGATTTTTGAAATGTGTGCAAAGAATATACATATATGACGGGTAACGTAATTTTCGAACTTTTACAAAAAAAATTACAGATGGTCGCTTATTAACGGCGTTGCGACGAAAAAACAGCAAACGGCTACGACGACACACCCACACACGGCTATGTGTTTTAACTGCCGCTTTATAACGGCGTTACGTGGAAAACTGCAAAGGGCTACGACGACACACACACCCGGCTATGTATGACGACTTGACGCTTGAACGAAGAAGTGAAAAGAGAGCAGTAGCATAGTGTTGAGGTTAGAACAGTAGGAACACTGAAGTAAAAATATTTTCGATTTTGAATGCATGTAATTAAGTGAATTATTAAAAATTATGCACTGAACTGCATAATTTGTAACCACAGTTTTATTTCAATTATACATTTTGATATATGTATGTTACTAGTTTCTAAGTAAGGACGGAAATGCGAATAGAGGGACAGGATTTTTCGACATCTTGCCATTTTATACCGCAAGGTAAAGGAAACGAAGATGAATCAATTTAACTTATGCCGGATGAAATACGAAAACTTTTCAAAAATCTTAAAAAAAAACTCCAACAGTAAACGGAAGAAAACAAGCAAGTGAAAAGTAACTAATTAATATTAATATGTAAATATTTGCTTGCCAATCCGAACAAACCGAAAAATGCGGTTTTTCATCACTTTTTTTAGATGGAGCTCAAGAAAACTTGAGTGAAGTGTGAAGTGTGCAAAAAAAAACCCGTGCATGAGGCCTTAGAAACCCAAAGGAAATCCATTTAACTTGACTTGCGCTCAATTTCCCAAAAAAAATTTCTCCACAAAATCATCTACTATTTGTATTATGGACGACGAAAGTTATTTCACAATGGAAGCTCATGAGTGACCGCCAAAATATTATTTTAAGATTTCTAACATAAAACCAGATGCAGGAATTACCCAAAAACAAAAACGAAATTTCCGAAGAAAGTTTTGTTGTGGCTGGAAATAAGCGAACGTCGCATTAGCGAGCTCCCGTCTTTTTTAAAACTGTTTTAGCTGTGAATGCGAATGTTTATGTAGAGAAATGCCTCCCACAACTTAAAAGATTTATTGACAAGCACAATAATGACAAAACAATTATTTGGCCGGATTTGGCGTCGGCTCACTATGCCAAAGCAACATTGACTGTTTATGAAAAATTTAAGATTGATGTTGTACCCAAGCACCAGAATCCTCAAAATGTACCTCAGTTAAGACCGATCGAAACATTTTGGCCTAATTTAATAAGAACAGTGTATAATTGCGTAACAAAACTAGTTTATTTATGTAAAATACATTAATTAGTAAGCACAAAACACATTTATTTTTCTCAGTTAGACTCCTTTTGGTACATTTTCGCTTGTGGGAAGTATCGGGTAGGTCTCTTTGAAGCGTCCAACAGTAGTCTGCCATCATTGAAACGCTCCATCTTCCCTGGTATCTTTTTTCCATCTCCTTAATATATTGGTGGAATCGTTCACCTAGCTCTTCACTCACGTCTCCTAAATTTTCTGGAAAGTAGTCGAGGTGGGAATGAAGAAAATGTACTTTTAAACTCATCAAGCAACCTAAAGCTTGAAATGCTTTTAACATTGTTTTGACGATTCGTTTGTAGTTAGGATCTTTGTTATTGCCTTAAAATTTCTTTATGACCTCTTTAGAGGCAATCCACCCTTCTCTTTGAGGATCAGTCATGGTTGTGATCACGATGCAGCAAACTAAAGATGACGCATTCCGGGGTACCATTACTTTGATTTTGCCGAAATTGACAGATGTGACGTCAGCACCCTTTTGTAAACAAACCATTTCCTTGCATGTGTTTCACATGGTTCAAGTACTTGAAATTGTATATGATAATATTTGCTAATTTATTTTTGTGTTTTTTGTTTACATATGCATGCTTGCACTTTAATTTAGTTCAAGGCTAAGATTTTGCTTTTTTATGTTCATAAATATTAAGAAAATATAGAGAAATATCGGAATGAAACAATGAAACTTTAAATGACCCGCTCTATGTAAAAGTGGCTTAACTCTCTGTTCTCTCATTCTATACTTCTTCGCTCTGCTATCTTCTCTATTTGGTGCGTTGGTATTTTTGGGACTGCGTAATCTTGTTATCTATCATTCTTGGGTTGTGATGAATAGTGGATCAGCCATAAGCCGTCTAATATCTGGTCCAACGAAAACACCTTCCTTTAACTTTGCCTCCGAGAGGACTGGAAACTTTGATTTTAAGTATTTGAAGCAATTTCCATCTCTTGGAAGTGATTTTACAAATTGCTTCATCAATCCCAGCTTTATGTGAAGCGGTAGTACAAGAACTTTATGAGGAGGCACCAAAGTTTCATGCAGGACATTATTTTCGTCAACTTTAAGCTCCCTCGGAGGCCAACACTATTTGGTCCAGTGATTCCTTCGGTCTCTACTATCCTATAGACACAAAAAGCAAGGGAATTTGGAGATTGTTGTCCGAGCGCCATGCCCAAGATTTTGAAATCACTGCACACTTGCCAACCGTTTTCTTTATATTTCAATCTGCAGAGTATCAATTCCAAGTTCTTGTAGGTTTCCTTATGGTGTACGGAATGACCGACAGGAACGGAAGTAAAGAAACCGCCATTGTGAAGCAGAACTGCTTTAAGGCTTCTTTTTGAAGAATCAACCCTGACACCCCTTACACCTGCCCCTCATGCGGATGACACCAATTACCTATTCGCATGCTCCGCCAAATCCACTCTACTAAATCCCCTCTCCCTATGGTCCAACCCTGTTTAAAAGCACCCGTTTTCAGGGTTTACCGTTAGTTGATCTTAAAGACTATGATGGGCCTTCGTGATTCGGCCAGCCGTAGTGAAGCCACCATCTTGTGATACTATTGTTAGCCAATGAGCATATCTGTTAGTATTGGAGGAGACTCTTAAGACGCTCTAGTAGACATTATCGAAGCCATCCCAGCCAACATAGGTCCGGTGGTTCGCGGAAGCGTCTGCCAGTCCAGACGATTTTGGGTAGCTGGTCGGACCTGGACTAGCTATTGTTCGGTAAGGCTATCTGCTTCAACTACATTCCTTCATTCACGGTGACGAATTGTCTATATGCTCTGACATAAAATTTTTCCTATGGTTTGGCTAACTCAATTTCGTCTGTCAATATCTTTCATAGCTTAGACCTTAGGTTCGTAAAGCTTTACAAATATCGATTTAATAAATAAATATTTGTTTTTGATTTTTGTATATTTGAAGAAACTATTAAAATAATTTTTAAGTTATAAGAGACGGGCGTAAATCTGCTAAATTTTAGGAAATGTGCGTGTGTACAAAAGTCGTTATTTCAAAGTATTATACTCATTTACTTTCCTACTGGACTTTCAATTAATTTTACCTCTTTTTCATTTAGTATAATAAAATGCACTTACTTATTTTACATTTGTTTTTTAACCAACCCTCTTTATTATATACGAATGAGTACTTTGTATGACTAACACATTCAAAATAGCACAGCTTATAATTAACTTGCAAACACAAAAAATTAAATAAATAGCTTATCATACGAAAGCAATTCTACATACTTAACAAAAATAAGTAAATTAAAGTAATCGTCATTATACAGTGAAAATCTCATGACTTAATATCTGGTAAAGATTTAGGTCCATTGACGTGTTTCGAAAGCATTGGTTCGGGTTCTGACTCGTTAAGTACACTGTCCTCCGCTACTGTTGGCAAGGTCTGAACTGTTGAAGGTTCCACTCCAAAAAAACTACTAAGTGCATTATTTTGCGATACTGGCATATCGAAGGTTTGCTCAGCACTAATTTCAACATATGTAGGCTTGCTTTCTTCTTGAGATGTTGAGGATACAAATGGCTCGCATGCTGGTGTGATAGGCGGCCAATTTTCGAAATATTGTAAATCATATTCCACATGCATATATTTTCGGTTCGATTTTTGCATATTGGCTTCACGTCGGACTTGCACCTTTTTAAATAGCACGTATTCGATAATGAAAGTCTCAACCAATAGATGCACAAGAAAATTTGTAGCTCCATAAAACAGCATCCAGCAGCGGAAGCTGATATCATCTGGCACAATTAATTGAAAAAAATCTGCTATCCATTTTGCAGGATATATAACTAAGTAGGTAACAATCGTTAGATTAATGATCAACGAAAGGCAGAACGGTATATTGGACCAAATCGGCTTGCGATACGGTGCTCCCTTTGAGAAAATAAATGCAAGTATAATATACTGAAAACTTGATATCGCAAACATAGTGTAGTTTTCAAAGCACCCCAAATGATCTTCGTCGCTGTGTTTAAAGGCAACAAACCACTCCTGCTGATGCAATTGCAACCAACCTGCAAGTAGAAGAATACAAGTCAAGAGTTATATAACTTATTATTTGTTGATACACTTTTTCTCGATCTAAGATTTTTGAAATTTGTGCAAAGAATATACATACATATATGACGGGTAACGTAATTTTCGAACTTTTACAAAAAAAATTACAGATGGTCAGTATGCTGTCACATGGTTAGTGTAAATTTTCGAAAATTGAAGATGGCACAACGCCGAAACCGGCCTGTCTCCAAACCAAACTTGACATGTGATTTCGGAGGATCGTTCGGATATATATATATTGTAGTAGATTTAAATATAGCGTGTAGACATAGTATTATAACTTATAAGGAAGCAGGTGGCAACACTTACATGATGAATTGTAAAAGGGATACACGGCAATTCTGCCAACCAATAAAGCCATTCGATTGTGAACACGCTACAACATCAGGTGTGCAAGAACCACGTTCCTAAAAATTAAATTAAAAAAGTTTACCAAAACTGAAGTATAGCTAAATGGCCGAGAGACAACAACTAGCCAATGAGCTACGTAACTGCGGAATAGAATTTCTACCAACGGCAAGTCTACGTCAGCTTAAAATCTTGCTGGCGTCGACAGTGGGCGCAGCACCGCAGAGCGGCAACGACGGAATTAGCTCAGCAGCAAAAGCACCGCTACGACAGCCTTCAGAACCACTACAATTCACTTCAGAAAGAACTTCCGAAAAATCTTCAGAGTGCCAATACAAAATTTTAGTTTCCGTTGGCGAATCAACAGCCTCTTCAGTTCAAAGTGTGGCTCCAGATCCCGTTAGCGAAGTTACGGCGGTACAGTTGGTGGGCGCTACCGCGGCAGAGGACGCCGACGGAGCGCAGAAAACGGTATCCGACGAGCTAGCGGTACTTGAAGCGGATCTTGAGAAAAAATTGCGCATTCTCAAACTAAAAAAAGAAATAAATGAGCTGGAAGGAAGCATCGCGGTTAGTCGTTCTCCCATAAGATTCAGCGACATTGAAAATGCATTGCCAAAATTCAGTGGCGATGATGGTGCCGACATCGAAAAATGGGTTAGCGAGTTCGAAGATATCACAAAATATTATGGGTGCGACGACAAATCAAAGCTCCTGCTAGCAAGGCGCATGTTGACTGGTGGCGCTCTACTCCTCACAAAGATGGAAGAACTCAACTCCTGGGCACACCTTAAGATTCCCCTGGGAAAAGAATTCAAAAGGCAGGTCAGCGTCAAAGAAATTTTTAAGCGATTAGAGTCACGTGTATGGCAACGAAACGAAAGCCTTATGCATTACATCCTCTCAATGCAGAATATAGCTCAGGCTGCGCCTATCGAAGAGAGTGAGCTAGTTGAGATGATAGTGGATGGCCTACGCGACCACACAGGCAGCGCAATTATTTTCAGCGGCGCCTCTACGCTAGATGGGCTGAAGAGGCTGATACCCAGGTACGAGAAAATGCGGCAGAACAAAGTCGGCGAGAGATCAGCGGAAGGGCAGGCAGCGCAAATGAGGTGCTTTAACTGCTCTCGTTTTGGACACTTTGCGAAAGATTGCAAAGCAAAGAGGCGCGTTCAGGGATCTTGCTACAGGTGTGGCAAAACGGACCACCAATATAAGGATTGCCCTGAAAAGGCGGTAGCTGCGATCGATCAGCCGGAGCTGGAGGACGAAGTATACTTTAAGCAAATGGTGAGTGTCGCTTTCTGTGGTAATATTAGACATGTGGTTAAATTCTTAAATTTTGTTTCCATATTCGATACGGGTAGCCCGAGTAGCTTCATTAGGCGATCGTTAGTGCAGGGCAACCCCCACCGCACTCCTGGCAGCGAAGTAATGCCATGCTTTAGAAGAATAGGAGGATATGCAATCAACCCTCAGAACAAAATTTCAGTTATCATAAAATTTAAAAATAAAATTAATTCACTTGTGCTTTATGTAATACCAGATAAATGGTTACCTTTCCCACTCCTACTTGGGAGAGATTTTTTGAGAAAATTTTAAATTTCTGTTTTCAATACAAAACCGAATAAATGAATTGAATCTTGATTTGTCAAAAAATAAATTGAGTCTTAAAAATTCGTTTGAAACGGAGATTGAGAGCATTGTGGATTCGGAAATCGAAGATTCAGAAACTTCAGCCTTCAGAGAAATGTGTAATATCGATTGTTATACAAATGGCGAGAAAACAATCGATATAAACCCTCAGTTACCTTCAGTTTTAGCGAAAAAGTTTAAGGAGATGATAGAAACTGCATACATTGAAAAACCTTCTGAAGAATTCCGTGATATAGATTATGAAGCGAAAATCGTGTTAACCTCAAACACACCAACATTTTGCAAAGCTAGACGTCTCTCACTCCGGGAAAAAAACGAGGTCAACAACATTATAGAAAGTTTATTGAAAAAAATAATAATTAGGCATAGTAATTCACCCTACGCTTCAGCTATAGTGCTTACAAAGAAAAAGTCGGGTGCTACTAGAATGTGCATCGACTACAGATGTCTGAACAAGCAGATCGCGAGAGACAACTATCCTTTACCAATAATTGAAGATTGCCTGGAGTACTTGGGAGGCAACAGAGTTTTCACTGTGATGGATCTCGAATCGGGATTTTACCATGTAAAAATGGCCAATGAATCCATCAAGTACACATCTTTTGTTGTTCCAAACGGCCAGTACGAATTCCTAAGAATGCCGTTTGGCCTGAAAAATGGACCCGCCATATTTCAGAGATTCATTACAACAATTTTAAAAAAGTTTATCGAGAATAACGAAATTATGGTTTACATGGATGATATAATCATTGCAAACAAAGATATAGATGTACACTATGAGTTAGTTCAAAGAGTTCTGAAACATTTAACTGAATATGGTTTGCGTATAAAATTAGACAAATGCAAATTTGCGTATAGTGAGGTAGAATACTTGGGATATAAGGTAACAAGTAGGGGAATACGTCCTTCAGAGAGTCATGTTAGTGCAATTATGAATTTCCCAACGCCCAGAAATCAACGGGAGTTACAGTCATTCATAGGATTGTGTTCGTATTTTCGAAAGTTTGTCCAATCCTTTTCGCTTATAGCCCGTCCATTATATGAAATTCTGAAAAAAGACTCAGAATTTTTGTTCAGTGGAAAATGTGTTTCCGCTTTTAAGGACCTAAAGGAAAAACTAATATCAGGGCCAGTGCTAGCAATTTATAATCCAAATAATGAGACCGAGCTGCATTGCGACGCAAGCTCCAACGGCTTCGGTGCAATTTTGCTCCAAAAGCAAAAGGATAACAATCTGCCCCCAGTAGCATATTTCTCGAAAAGAACTTCAGATGCCGAAAGCCGATACCATAGTTTTGAATTAGAAACACTTGCGATCATTTACGCACTACGAAGGTTTAGAGTTTACTTGGAAGGCCTTAAGTTCAGAATAGTGACAGATTGTAACTCTTTAGCACAAACCCTTAATAAAAAGCTAGTTAATAGTCGGATTGCAAGATGGGCATTAGAGCTTGAAAACTTCAGTTATACAATATCCCACCGGGCTGGCATTAAAATGCCACACGTAGATGCCCTTAGCAGAGTTGAAACTAAGGACTTCACTTCAGTAGCTGTAATCGATACTGAAGACTTAGACTTTCAGTTACAAATTATGCAAAATAGAGATAACGAAATAATAGAATTGAAAAATAAATTAGAGAAAGAAGAGCTTACTAAATCACTATGGAAAATGGCGTAGTTTTCAGAAAATGTGGAAATCGGTTGTTGTTATTAGTCCCGAAGGAACTGGAAGGGGAGCTAATAAGATCTACGCATGAGCAATTGGGACACCAAGGTGTTGACAAGTGCTATCAAAGACTTATGGCGAACTACTGGTTCCCAGACATGCGAAACAAGATTTATCACTACAAGAAAAATTGCATACGATGCATTTTGTACTCTGCACCAAATTCGACAAATAACAGGAACCTACACATTATTCCCAAAAGAGCCAAAACCGTTTCATACCATACACCTTCATCATTTAGGGCCACTTCCGTCTCTGCAGTCAAAAAGAAACCACATTTTAGTAATAATAGATGCTTTTACTAAACACGTTAAACTATATCCAGTGCTAACCACTAGTACAAAAGAAGTAACAGCAGCCTTAAGTAAATATTTCGAATACTATAGCCGTCCACATAGATGCATAACAGATAGAGGAAGCTGTTTCACATCCAAAGAATTCGAACAGTACCTAAACGACCGAAATATATCACACGTAAAGGTGGCAGTACATTCACCCCAAGCTAATGGGCAGGTAGAGAGAGTGAATAGAAGCTTGATAGGTATGTTAGCAAAATTAAGTGAACCCGTAGGCCATGGCGACTGGGTGAAACAACATCTGAAAATTGAATACGCATTTAACAACTCAGTCAATAGATCAATAGGTACAACTCCAAGCCAAGCTCTTTACGGCGTGAATCAAAGAGGCGAAATCATAGATAAACTCACAGAATACCTAGACAACCACAATTCAACCCCGGGGGGAAGGGACCTAGAGTCAATACGAAACACCGCAGAAGAGCGCATTAGGAAAGTTCAGGAGTACAATTCACATCGCAGTGAGCAAAAAAAAGGCACATCAGAAGAGTTTGAGAAAGGAGACTTTGTCGTCATTAAGAATGTCGACACTACCATAGGGCTTAGTAAGAAACTTTTGCCAAAATATAAAGGCCCGTATACGATCCACAAAAATCTTCCCAACGATCGTTATGTAGTCAGGGACATAGAAAATGGGCAAATAACGCAAATCCCGTACGACGGTGTAATCGAATCTCGAAACATTAGAAAAAGGAAAACCAAAGAAGGCGACACTTAACTACTGATAGGTATTAGTTTTATGTATTAATAATAAGGATACTTGTTAATATTAGTCTAAGTAATCGAGGCCGATCTCCCTTTGTCAGATTGGCCGAGATGTAGTAGATTTAAATATAGCGTGTAGACATAGTATTATAACTTATAAGTAAGCAGGTGGCAACACTTACATGATGAATTGTAAAAGGGATACACGGCAATACTGCCCACCAATAAAGCCATTCGATTGTGAACACGCTACTATATACATATATATATGTTATGTTGGTTTGTGTACGCTTCAAAAACTCAAAATTTTCTGGACCGATTACCTAAATTTTGGCATGACATATAATCCGCATCAAGGTTTGTTTTTATATTGTTTTCTCCTTTTTCTTGTCCGACACGGTGGAATGTTATTTGCTGGGAAGATTTTCCGTCATCCCTTCTATTATTACATCTCAATAAAATTTAAAAATACATAGTTTGCTCTTTGGACAGGACCACGCCCACTTATGAAAAAATTTGTGTATCTCAATAACAGTATTAGTTACCGTCACTAAATTTGGTGGACATATTTTCCTTAATATCGCTATTATTATCGTAGAAAATTTTTGAAATCCGAAATTGTGAAAAAATTTGTATCTCAATATCGCTGTTTTCATAGTTAAAAATTTTTGAAATCGGACCATAACTTCGTCCACCTCCCATATAACGTAAATTTTGAAAAATGCAAAAAATTCGTTTTTTTTATCTGTTGGAACATATTAATTAAAATTTAATATCACTGTCCAACAGCATTTTTGGAACAGAATAGATAATTCTGAAAGGGTATGTTGAGTAAATCATTTTTGTAGAACAAACTTATGGTCCAGCACGTCTGAGTTTTTTTTTACAGTGGGTCAAAGTTTTCATTTTTTGGTCGAAGGGAGCATTATACTTTATGAAAAAAATTTTGTAAGTTAATGTCTGAGAGAATTCTTATGGTCAGAGTTGTATTGTGGAATTGTATGAGGATTATTTTTGTGGAAGATCTTAACCCTCTAACTAGTCTCTTTATGGGTCAATTTGACCCTTTTTTTCGAGAAAATCAAAAAATATCCTTAAAAAAAGGACATTTAAGGATTAATATATTCTACGAAAATGTTTGGCGGAAAATTTCAGTGGGGGTCACCAAAGACACCATTGTTGTAAATAAAGCTCTTTACGATTAATTGGCAAAATTATACGCCAACATATACAAAGCAGGTGAAAACGTCGTCAAGTTCGGCCGGGCCAAACACTGAGTTCTCGCGTGACTTACAAATCGGGTGTGATAAAATTAAGCATAATTGAGCTACTAAGCAGTACATATCGGGTGTGATTTTTACTAAAATTTATATAAAAAAAGAACAATTAAAGCTGAAATAAGCATGGCGGATTCTGTTTGCAAATTAAGAGATTGGTTTTGTTTTATTTGTGGACATTTTACGCACCATCAAAGCAGAAGAAAGATATTCCCTACAATTGAAGAAACAAATTTTCTTTTCTTTGGAATACGATTTATATGTGAAGCTTGGATACCAAAAACTGTATGTACTACTTGCGAAAGTGGTCTTTTGACCTGGTACAAAGGCGGTACTAAGGCGCTGCCATTTTCTGCGCCTATTATATGGACTGAACCTGAGATCACAAATCAGATACCTGCTATTTCTGCGTAAATTACAAATTTGGTAGAAGCCCAAGGCACTACGCGATAATGACATACGGTGCCTCAATCGCCTACACATACATTTTCGGCCAATATGACATCCGCCAATACAGAAATAACAGCGGCGATTGAAAACATATCAGATAAAAGTTACTTGCCTCCTGATGGTTTAAACATATGTCCTAATTTGATAGACCAAGCTTATTTTGAAGATCTTGTAAGAGATTTAGGACTAACAAAAGAGAAAGCTGAAATATTATGTTCCCGATTGAAAAACAGGAATTTGATAAAAGCCGATGTAAAAGTTACATCGCCAAGAAAAAAACACGCCGATCTTGAAAGTTATTTTAAAAAATCAGAAGAACTTGTATACTGTTGCAGTATTGAAGAGGTTCTAAAATATCTAAAGCTTCCACTGGAGTCTTCCGCTTGGCGACTATTTATAGATAGTTCAAAACACAGCTTAAAAGCAGTTTTACTGCACAATGGAAATCAGCATCCATCAATACCGGTTGCGTATTCCACAAAAAAGGAGGAAACATACGCAAATATTTCAAATCTCTTAAATAAAATTGAATACTATAAATATAAATGGGAAGTATGCGCAGACTTTAAAATGATTGCAATATTGACTGGAATGCAAACAGGATACACAAAATATATGTGCTTTCTTTGTAAATGGGATTCACGTGCTACCAGCAGCCATTATCATATTAAATATTTCGAAGAACGTAAAGAAAATATTATTGGTGATTTAAATGTAATCCATGAATCCCTTGTCCCAAAAGATAAGGTCATACTTCCACCGCTGCATATTAAGTTGGGCGTGGTGAAAAATTTGTTTAAAAGCTTAAATACACAAGGAAATGCTTTCAAACGCATTCAAACAATTTTCCCCAGATTATCTGCAGCAAAATTAAAAGAAGGTAAAATACGGTTTTAAGAAATAATTTATTTCATTTAATGTAAATTACCTTTTCTAGGAATGCTCGTTGGACCCGATATAAGAAAATTATTACAAGATGAAGAATTTTATGGTCATCTGTCGGATATTTTTTCATTTTCTCGAAAAAAAAAGGGTCAAATTGACCCATAAAGAGACCAGTTAGAGGGTTAAGATCTTCCACAAAAATAATCCTCATACAATTCCACAATACAACTCTGACCATAAGAATTCTCTCAGACATTAACTTACAAAATTTTTTTCATTAAGTATAATGCTCCCTTCGACCAAAAAATGAAAACTTTGACCCACTGTAAAAAAAAACTCAGACGTGCTGGACCATAAGTTTGTTCTACAAAAATGATCTACTCAACATACCCTTTCAGAATTATGGGGTCGCTATTCTTTTCCATTCAAAAAGTCTTCATTTGTTGGACAGTGTATTTAGAGAGATAAATAAGAAACTTGATTTTTATGAACTTTTGAAATATGGACGTTACCGCGGCCAATAATAAAATATTGTTGGTGAACATATTGTCCTTGATATCACTAGTATTACCGTCAAAAATTTTTGAAATCTGACGATAAGCATCGAACTCCTTATAACAGAAATTTTATAAAATGCAAAAACCTTCGTTTTCAGTATATATAAGAACAAATTGAGTAAAGTTTAATACTAGCAGCGATTTAAAACAAAGAAACGGGGTTTCAAGAAATTATGAGCACCGCCCATACAAAAATACATCGCGAGGGTATATAAAAGTTGGTTTCGCCCGAATTTAGCTTTTCTTACTTGTTTGTTTATATACATATTTCCATGTTTTCAAGAGCTTTTAGACGCCGTCCTTTTTGTTGGGTGAACATTTTGCGTTTACCAAATGGTTTGCAAAATTAGATTCAGATGTTCACGAAACCTTGTTCTTACTTTACGTGCTGTTTGTCCTATTTGTTTTTATCTATTTTTCGCATCAGTCACATATTCGCGATCGCGAGAAAAAATAAAACTTGGAATTTACAGAAGGCATTTAAAACAAAGCTTTGATAAATATTTGAGACAAGTGCTTAGCTATTGCAAAAAAAAGTTCTTATTCAATTAGGAATCCCAGCACCAACTCGAGCTGCGACTGCTTCATTTGATATGGACTTACGCCGTGAATAGAATTACAACATTGATAATCTTCAGACATATGTCCAATATAACATTCCCAAATTAACGCTTGAACAGAAAGGCATTTATGATCGCGTAATGAAAATTATTAATGACGAAGTTGGGAGATCTTCTTTTTGAATGCGCCAGGAGGATTTAGGAAACCATTGCTGGTTGATTGATTCTGGCAACGGTTTGATTAAAAACTGGCATAGCCTTAGCTATAAGAGCATCCTGTTGAACTTCTCCAAGGAAAGTTTTGGGATGGGTAAGTTGTTGTCGTCCAAAGCAAGGGACAGACTAGAACCTCAGCTGCCTCTGGTGGGTTTCCCCAGAGATGAGATTTACAAAAAAATAAGGTTTGATAGAAAGTTCGGAGTGGAGATACACAGCAAAGCTACCTGGAGTGCATCTACTCTGGACAACCACATCCAGACGAGCACCCTACATTGGTACACATATGGCTCCAGAACTCCCGAAGGTATTGGGGCAGGCATCAATGGTCTCAGATCCAACATCTTGGTTCCACTGGGGGCCTACCCAAGCATTTTCAAGGCGGAGGTTTTTGATTTCAGTGAACGCGCTGAAATAAATCTGAATAGAAATTACAATAGTGAGACCATTCTCATTTCAAGCGATAGCCAGGCCACGCTCAAAGCTCTCTCCTCCTATGAAATAGAATCATCATTGGTCATGGAGTGCTTTGAGAGATTGAACGCCCTGGCGGTGAGAAACCGAACCCAACTCCTCTGGGTACCAGGACATAGAGGAGTGGATGGCAACGAAGAAGCAGATCGCCTAGCTAGGATAGCAGCTACTCCGGTCGGACCAGAGCCGATCCTGGCGGTAGGTCCCAGCACTGTAAGCGAGATGCTGAGAGAAGAAGCAAGGAGACTGAGAAACGAACACTGGCGCAATACAGCAGGCCTTTGGCAGGCCGAGTCTCTCCTTGGAGGATACAACACGAAAAGACACGGGCTGCTGATGAGCCTCCCCAAGGATAAACTAAGAATTATATCAGGTATTTTGACGGGTCACTGCAGACTGCCACCTACACAAGCTAGAAATCTGATGAAGCAACATCTGTCGCTTCTGTGACTCAGAAATAGAAACCCTGCAACATCTACTCATTGAGTGTGTTGCTGTGGCGCGCAGAAGAGGCATGGCCCTTGGACGGCCATGGCCGAATGAGCAACACATACGCTCATTGCCCCCGACAACCATACTAGGCCTCTTACGGGTGCTGGGGTTAACGGAGTGTTATTATGTGGGCCGTGGAGGGCACAATAAACCAATCGGTCGCAGTACATTCCTCCCATTTGTAATCTATCTAATCTAGCTCTTGCATCGTCTGGAATAGATGCGATATTGTTACCAGGTGAAAAATTGCGCATTCAGCTCTAAAAACAAAAATGTTAACTCATTGTTTGGGATGAATGCACTATGACACAAAAAAAATCGATGGTTACGAGATTTTCTTGGAAACGATAAACCATTCGGGAATGCTTTGATATTGGTCGCAGGGGATTTTAGGAAAATATTCAACACTATGGGGACACGTACGTACATTGAAGTTGACTACGAATATGCGTGTCCAGTTGCAGAATGATCCATCAGCTGAGGTTACTGGACTTTAGAAACGGGCAGCTGACAGTCGATGAGTTTAGACGAATATAATTTCCCGTTCATTTTTGTAATTTAGTAAGAACTGATTGAAAAAGTATTGTCAATATTCAAATTATTAATAGAAATCACGATTGGCTCAGTGAAAGAGCTATTCTTGCCGCAAAGAATAAAGTTGTCTATAAACTTAATAATGTTATTCAATTCAGCATTCTAAGTCAGGAAATTGCATATAAGTCCATAGACAAAATCACCATTAGAGATTTTTAGCGATGGAAAAGCCAGAATCCCCAGTCGAGACCCGTTGTTTCGTCGAATGAACCTTGTTAAGGTTGGCCTCCATCGTTAGTCGTCTCTCTCCCAAGACAGCCGGGTCTACGATACCGGAACCGGACAGACGGAGTTTAACTTTTTCACTAAAGATGAAGAACGCCTATCTCCCGGATCTTGTTCGCTTCCTCAATACAGGGAATTCGACTCCTACTAAATCCACGGCGACCCTTTTAACATAATAGACGAAGGAGGTTGGGCTGAACCTAAACATTGTATTTAAGAAGGCTTAATGCAGACAGTTAATTACCCAATAATACTGGTGATTCACCTTCGAAAGCCTGGTCTCCTCCACGCCACAACTGGAATAGTCAGCAAGTTACACCGACGCATCAAAAACCTCAACCCGCTCACCGAACCGGCGATTGACAGGTCGGCGCTGGCCAACATGGGACTAGTAGCACTCAGTGGACGAGACTGCAGACAAATACTCTGAACGTCCGGATAACTCCTGACGTCACCTAAGAAGCATCTATACCTTGTGACTAGCGTGCTTTCGCCTCCCAGACACATAAGGGGCATATATCCTAACTAAAAGATCTGGATTCTGTAGAAAGCTAAACTCCTACCTATATAAAATCTCACCTGACACCAAAAATCTATTCGCGCGCTATAACTCTTCAGCTTATACCCTCTCTCTTTGGTCCGACGCTGATGACAACTGGTCCTCCATTTTGCTGAGATTGACGACGACTGATCATGTTGTCGACCTTAAGGGTCCACCTAGCCGTTATAAGAAAAACGTATGCGCTTCCAATCCAACGACCTTGAAGCCAGAGACCCTCTGGATATCACTCATCGATAGTCTTATTTCGCAAGCGTTTCGAAGGCTAGCTTACGTGGCAAAAAAAACTACAATGGTCTCCGCAGTAAATTCCCGTAACCGGGGGCTGGGCGAAGTGGTGTCAGCAGATAAACTGTCGATTATGTAGGTAATCACGTTGTAAAATGCCCAAATTTCACCTGCTTTTGTTATGTTGGTGCTTTGTTGTAGCGGTTAGCTATAAATTGACGATTCTAAGAGTAGGAACATTCGTAAATGTTGGCCATTCATGCAATTAATCTTGGATGATATCGGGAGACCAGAACGATCACTATAAGTCAAATAAACAAAAGTCCTTCTACCAATTACCGTTCAATATACTATTGTTATGACAGCAGTCCCATCGCATTCCCTTTAAAACATCTTTGGGATTTACCGACATTAACAGAGTTCAAAAAAGCAATAAAAATATATATAAAGTATATGTTATGAACACGTTGAACTTACCAGCTGTTTGAAATCCAATTACAACAAGTAAATGCAAAACAATTGATGCCAGCGGTGCCAAGGATATAAGAGAACTTAACGGAACTAGTTTGGCAAGTGCTCCTTCATATGCTTCAGTTTTACCGAAAAAAAATGCGAAGACAGATATAAGCCCCAGATCAATTAACAAATACTGTTTATCCGTAAGGTTTGAGTCAATTGAATACAAAATCATGACCGATATAAATTGTACCATCGAATATGCAGCCATGTACTTAAAAATGCCGAATGATGTAACTAGCGCCGCTCTTCCTTCTTTTATCACATTTGGCACGCACGCAATTGTTGAACTGCGAGAGGTAAATGGTGAAGCGATGGCAGACTCAGTATCACTTAGCGAAATACCGGTATGCGCAACTTTTAAAGCACCACAGTCATTTGCACCATCGCCGCACATTGCAACACAGTAATCAAGCTGTTGAAGCTCCATAATCAAAGCTTGTTTTTGCTCCGGTGACATGCGAGCAAATATAGCACCACGTGTCACAAAATTTTTAAGTTCATCAGGAAAATGATCTAGCACGATTTCCCATGTTCTTCCAACCATAGCAAATCTGTAGTTTTTTCGCCAACTTGATTTAGAGTCACAAGACATCAATAGACTCGGGTTCGGTTTTTCCTTCGTAGAGGCAGTTATGCCCAATTCTGGATCCCGGTGTGTCCATGTTTCACATGTTTCAACACTAGCTAGGCTATTACTGTTAGGCAGTGTGATTGAAAGACTGTTTAGAGACGTTATATCTCCATTATATCTATGGAAATCACCTTCAGTAGCGCAACCAATATCCGCTGCATTATTTACATTGACATCCAATGATTCAATGTCCATGCCATTAAGTAACACTCTTGAAGAATCTTCGCATCCGCCAAACTCAAGAGTATAATAGAGCTCATACTTAAGATCTTTCTCTGGTAATTGTCTAACGTTAACGGTCACGACCGCTTGTTGCGGTGACACTATGCCACAGTCGCGGGCCACACTTATGGCAGTCAAAACGTTATCTCCAGTTATCATAACAGTGCGTATATTGGCAGCAGAAAGCGATCGTATAACTTCACTTGTATCCGGTTTAAGGCGGTTTTCCAACACAACGAAGCCAAGGAACTCAAGATCACATTCAACATTTTCGCGTGTCAAACGCTGTGCTTTAATATAACTCATTTTACGACTTAAGGGTTTATAAGCAACTGCTATGATTCGATACCCTCGCTTTGCGAAATAAGCAAGTTGTTGAGAATAGTTTACAGGTAGACTACTGGATTGACAAAGTTGCTGCACCATCTCAGGAGCGCCTTTGCAATAGACATTAAAATTGCTCCCACTAAGGCGGCGGGTTATGACAGACATACGTTGCAGGTTAGAGGTGAAAGGAAATTCGCGAACTATGCCGTGATCATTGTTCGCTTCGCCATTGAGAAGGCCGACGTCAGCTAATAAGTCATCAAATGAAGAATGACGCTGTACAGTAACTTCAACGGTGGACTCCGAAATACCTATGTATTGTTTAACGAAAGTGAACAATGTAAGATTTTATTGCAATTTTGGATGATTTACCTTTTTTTGGCTGCCGAACTATTGTAGGATGAATTAAGCCATACTTCTGATTATCAGGAATATTTTGTGGGTCTTCAAGAGTCCAACCAGTAGATTCGAACATTTTTAAATCCAATGGATCTCCCACTACCTTTCCGTTCATAATAGTTATTGAATGGCATGTCACCATACCAAATAGAAAATTATCATAAGGTAACCGTTCTACCTCTTTAATAGGCATTTGGAACTCGTTTGTTATTGTTTTCGGAACAACACCCCACATGTCCAGACCTTCTTCAGTGAGTGTACCCGTCTAAGAAATAAGCACAAGTAAACCACATTCAAGGTTCAATTAGAGGTGCCATAACCATAACCATAGAAAACAGCTGATCCAACCAACCTTATGGGTTACACTGTAATCGATTAGTGGTGCCATACCAAAACGCCATAACCATAACCATAACCATAGCGACCAACTGAATTTTGGTTTTTGCCGTAACCATAAACAAAAGATTGCTGATTCGCCTTGTTTATTGTGATATTTTTGTTCTTCGTGTGCAGTTTATTTTGTTTTGATGAGTTTTAATTTATATTTTGCGTCCGCGTTTTACATACTTTACTAAATTTTTATTTACTTTCAGTTTATTGCAAATATCAGCTGTTTATGGTTATGGCACCACTAATCGACTGCTTAAATATGGTTATGGTTATGACTACGATTATGGTTATGGCGTTATGGTATGGTACCTCTAATTGAACCTTAATTCATTTATTGGTTTAAATTCTGGTTAGCATAAAAATACCTTGTCAAAACAGCAGCAATCGATACTACCAGCAACATTTATGGAACGGGGAGATATACAGTATATATTTCTCTTCTTAAGGCGCTTTTGTGCATAAAAACGACCTACAGACATAGCAGCTGGCAGCGCTGGGGGCACAACAATTGTTATCAAATCCAAAGATTCCACTGCAATTTTAACTGCATCAACACCACGAAGTATCTTTAATTAAATACAATAGTAATAAAAAGAACTGATACAAAACCTTAACAATCAAATACATATATTAACTCGTACACAGTTACCCACTAAGTTCTCTATATGAAATACATAAATAAAAACAGCATAAAATTAAGCGTTGTTTCTTAGTAACGAGTTGTTGAGTTCAAGCATTAAAACAGAACGATTATAACTTATCCATCTTAAGATAGGTTATTGTCGAAGACGGATAATAAGTTGCTTGCACTTCTATTATTATCTATGCAAATGCGACTTTGGATAAACCTAACAGGCTCGTGAAACGATTTATTTCTGAATAATTGTAAGCATTTTCAAGCAATTATGCACAAACAAATTGATGAGTAAAAAATGCTGTTTTAGGTGAGTTAATTCAAAACGCCTTCCAAAGGCCGTCCAATAACATCTCTTTATGAAGCCCTATGGACAGTGAAAAGAGAAGGCCTTCCGGATGTGCCAATTCATGCAATAGAGAAAAGAAAAAAAATGTACTTGTAACTATGGAAAACGTAAGGAATTTTTTAAGAAAGCATTTTTACACACAGAATTTGTGGTTTGCGGAATATTTTGCTTTGGTGGGAAACTGAAATGCATATCAGAATATACGACACAAGCAGATTGGCAAGTTTTCATTATTTATATAGTTCTAATATTTATGGATTGAAATGCTGTTAATTTTTTAACATAACCAAATTAAAATTTTTTTACAAATTATGCAACCATTTCAAAAATTTTACTTAAATTTGGAACTTAAAATATACATTTTGATATAATAAACTGCAAGTTTGGAGAGAGTATAATTTTTTCAGTTTACAGTTTTTGTTTTTACTGGCTCGAGACTGCGAAAAAAAACTGAAAAAGCGTCGGTAGAAAAATTGATAACAATCACCGGTATAAGCTACATTAATGGAAACGAAGCTTTTAATTACGTATTAAGAATTATTGCCAATATATTAGTCTTTAAACGGGCGGAGCAACCTTTATTGTTATTCATGCATGTGTAGCCAATTAAAAAAATTAGTTTTCCTTGATCGTAGTTATGTCTTACCTTGGTCACTAATGTGTAGACAAAGCCAATCATGGCGACTAAACCCAAAATTTCAATGAATTTATATGAATCTTGCTCGAACTTATAATCAACTGGTGGTGGGTACAATATGGAACGAATGAGTCCACCTTTGGCAGTTATGTTTCCAGTATTTATAACGATCGCCAAGACCTTTTCAGAAACAATATAACGTGTTTGAATAACTTTTGTGCCACAAAATAGTGTATGACGCGCGTGTTCCTTCTTGTCGTACATCAAATCACGCTTCATTGGCAAAGGAGTTTTTGTAACGGGCACGCTTTCACCTAAAACAACGGGTTTAATTCCAAATGTTAATGCAATGTTAACCAAGTAACAAACCTGTAAGCATCGATTCATCAAGTATACAGTTTCCTGATAAGAGCACAGCATCGCATTGCATTTTACATCCATCTGTGGGTATCTCAATAATATCGCCGGGAACAAGGCCCGCGGTTGATATTTCTTGAACTTCACCAGTCTCTTTTACAACCAAAGCACAACCCGTGTTCATTACAGTTTCACGTAAGGAATCTTGATTCTGTATAGAAGAAAATTATGTCTCAAATCACATATGTATGTATGTCAGCAATACATTTCCCGTGTTAATAGCTTTTAGCCTTATCATAGGCGATAGTGCAAATCGTCGTATGACAATATTAAATAATTTCACGGCAAAGAAAAACCCCAAATATCTTATTTGAATTTTCGCAGTTTGTTTGTGTCATTGGTACTATTGCAGTATCACGGAAGATATTACGAATTATACAAACCTTTTTAGTTTGAATAATTGACATAACTATGCCAAAAATCGACATGAGCAGGATCACGCAAGCATAATAATAATAGTCATACGCGAACCATAATATTACAGAAAATAATTGAAAAACGTAGAAAGGATTGAGAAGTTCCAAAATTAAAAGAGTCTTAACGTCTTTATAAGGAATGGATATTTCATTTGGTCCATATGCTAGACGGCGAGATATTTGTTCCTGAGCTGGTAATCCCGTTTGTTGGTGAAAATATAAACTTGAAACATTTACATCCAGTCCTTTCAGTTGAATAAATGATTGAGATTGATTGTCCCAAGCGTAACGTAACTGTTTGCAAGTGAAAATTCTTACACTCTTGCTACCTGTAAGTATAAAAATTGCAACTTTCAAGTTTTTTGCTTCCTTAGCAAGTAATTTGCATGTTATATTCTAAAATTAGGTTTTATACTAAACCTACTTAAATTACAATTATTGTCAATTAAACACTGCACTTAAGGATCATACAGGACATTATTCAAATAATACACCGCACTTAAAAGTATTAAGCTGATTAAAATGTCTTTGGATAACTCCAATATACAAATAACATAAGAGTTATAATTCGTGAAACCGATCACTAAAAATGAGTCGGTTTTGTTTTTCAATTAAAATGTGGTTAATATGTAGCTCGTGAGCATTAAAACTGATTCCCAAAACATAATTTCGAAAAAAAAAATGTGTGTACCAGTTATTAACATTTATTGTTTATAGGCAAAATTTTTGACATTTCTTTTTTACTTCACTATGTCATAATCAATATGCTCAAATGAAATGAAATTTTTACAGCTTTTTACTATTTTGTCGTAGTTTATAATAAAAGTTTTTCTAATGCCAACTCTTTACTTTTTTTTTATAAAATTTATTTTAAAAAATTGTTTGCAAAATGTCGTTCTGGAGCATCAAAAATTCTGAAAAAAATTAGAAATATTCTACAAGGCTGTTAAATATAAATAACAAATCAAAATTTTTTTTCAGAAGATAATTTGAACTTGCACGAATAGTACGTACAACAGCTAGTTGGCGTTACATCAATGATATTGAGTCAATGAAGAGTATAAAAGAGCAATAAGCGCCCTGGACGTATGTACATAGTGTGTGCTCGCACTCAAACACGCTATGCGTGCAAGTTCAAATTTTCGTATCTTCTGAAAAAAAATCCACACACTTTGAAATTTTTATATGTTATTAAAAAAGTCTTGTATAATATTTCTAATTTGTTTGAAAATGTTTGATGCTTTAGAACGATATTTTGACAAATATACGACAAAATAGTTAAAAGCTGTGAAAATCTCATTTTATTTGAACGAATAGATTATAAGATATAGTGAAACAAAAAAAAATGTCAAGAAATAGCCTATAAACAATAAATGTCAATACCTGGTACAAAATTTTTTTTTTCGAAATTATATTTTGGGAATCACTTTTAATGCTCACGAGCTACACATTAACCACATTTAAATTGAAAAACAAAACCGACTAATTTTTAGTGATCGGTTTCACGAATTCTGACTCATAAAAAATTATTATATATTTATACCTTAATTATTTATAGCAATTTTTACATCAGGAATTTAAATAATCTGGCAAGGTCGAGCGAGACAAGTGGGAGGACGTGCTCAAAAGAAGTCTGATGAGGAGATGTGGTGATCTCCAAAATAGCGGCTATAGCTTCTACCATTAAAAACTGTTGTTTTTTTTCCAAATAAAATCTTCCGCGAACTTTCCTTGAGTTCAATAAAATTGTGGATTATTATTCATTGGCTTTTTTAAGCGATAAACTTAAAATTGTATAAGCATATTTTGGAATGCCCAACTGAGCGCATATCTCCTGAATTCGTGACGTGTGATTTATTCCCGACGGGAGTTCTTTGGGTATCCATGATACACGTAAATCGGACTTTAAAAGCTCTTAAACTCTCAGTCAAATGGCTCAAAAATGCACTCGGTTACGGCATTCGCGGTTACACACACCTGCTTTTTTTGTGTTCAAAGATGACTTCAGTGGTCCTCAACTAGGCCTAGGAGAGTCGGTGTAAACGCTGGCAGCCACTTAAACATAACCTAACCTTGTACATGTGCATAAACCGGTCAGAAGCTATCCAGGCTTCACCTTGATGTTAGTAGTTTTGCCAGGTCAAGTCTACAAGTCACTGAATTTGGAAAGTGAATTCGATTGTACTCATCATAACTCTGAAATACTCTTAGGACGATTGCGCATGGTGCATAATCAGGTCTGAAGTTATTCAGACCTCACCTTGATGTTAGTACTTTTACGGGTCTAAGTCTACACATAAGTACTAGCCTTGGGGAATCATAACACATAGCCATTTTTATATTTCAACATCACTCCGATGCGGCACAAACGGGACAGAAGAAGGTACAATTTGGTACCCAAAGAGTACAATCCATTGCCAATATAAGTTCGACGTTAACTTCACATAGCGGAAGGTTCCCTATTAATGGTGTGTGTTGATTCGTATGTGAAAATGTTTTGAGTTTTACGTACGTTTAAATTGTCCTGAAGAAAAATGCAAGCTAAGATGTAAGTTGTTTTCATTTTTCTCTTTCTGTGTTTGCATTGTAAGAGTGTTCTTATTCCTAGAACGGTCATCTTTGGCTACAAGAGGTGGTAGTAAATATTCCTGCTGCTGCATAGTTTCTCTAGAAAGATAAATATTTAAAAATGCTGACACATAATTAACTATTATGAAAAACAATTTACTTTAGTACGGAGGCATTTAGCTCCTGTATAGTCTTCACATAAATTATTTTATGATTGTTTTGATAATTTTCTTGTATCAAAATTTTTTCTGCTATCTCTAATGGGGATTTAACATGTGTAGCAATTAAGTACCAATGTCGCCACCAGTGCATTATCAACCGCAACAAGCCTCCAGTTAAGCATATTAAGAACCAGCACAAGATGGAGCGCAAGCGCGAACGCTTGTACCCAGTAATTTGCATTTCGTCATCTTCGCCTGAATTGAGTAATCCTCTACATGGTTTAGGATCTAAAAAGAAAAATAATATATATAGAGAATATTAGCCTCTTCTTAAAGGAATATAAGTGAAACGCAACTAAAAACTTAAATAAATAGCAATGTACCTGCTGCAACACGATTTACTTTATCACACATTGAGGATAATCACTGCAAAAAATTATTGTGTGGTTTATTAGTCAAATGTTTAGCAAAAGGTCAGAAGTTACACTTAGTATGTAGTATGTATAGTTAAGCATTCTTGGAGTTTTCAGAAATAATCTACGTAAATAGTTAGGGCGCATTCGGAAATGCATCAAGCCAAAGCATCACCTTATTTTAGGTCTATAATATAGTAGATTAAAGTTTATAATAAGCACAACAGAATAAGACTTCAACAACCCATCAAGGATGCAATTACAAGATACCATCATCAACCATAGTTTTGAAGTAAGATACTGGTGCTTTGGTTTGAGGCCCTTCAGAGCAGGGCCTATGTATGATTAATATAAAAGAAAGGATGACATGCCATGAAAACTCGTGACATTTGGATGAAAGCGTTGTTGGTAGATTTGTATGTGTACAAAAAGAGGTTAAGAGATAAAACTATGACCGCGTTAATGATGATGACGACTTTCAACATTGAAAGTACACATTAATCAAGACCAAAACTTATCGAATTTGTTTCTAATTGTAATTAAGGGGGAAAACGGGAGGAAATCGCCCTCTGCACACACTCTAGGAGGAAGCTGGGCGCAACGTGGACAGAAAAAGTGCCATCGAGTGGTGGGGCAGCTGCGCCGAAATTGACCGTTTTTGCATCCGTTAATAAAAACTTAGTAGGGGAGCCGAGGGCTCAGAATCAGTGAAGCACATAATGGCGTTGCCAGTACTAGGAAAGAGGCGTCCAAAAGTATCGCGAGCGTGCAGAAAGCAGCGCAAAATCCTACAGACGGGCCAATACTGCAGTGATCCACAGGCCGGAGAATACACACCAACTACAAACAAGAGCAACTGATCTGCCTTTATTTAACTTATTTAACAAATATTTATATGCAAGGATGCGCACTCCTTAAAAATACATTCTAATATAAAGTAAATAACTTAAATACAGGATTTGCAAATAATACACAAACAACAACCACACAAACATGTTAAATAGCAGCAGATCAGTTGCTCTTGTTTGTAGTTGGTTTGTTTAAGGAAGATGAAGTAAACACAACAGCAAACTCGGCTAGCGTAGCACAATATGTAGCGTATTGGCTCTGCAACTCCGAGCTCCCGGGTTCAAAGCCTGGGGGAAGTGGTTATGAAAAATAAATTTAATTAATTCAATAAAAAGAAGTCTGATGAGGAAATGTGGTGATTTCCGAAATAGTACAATAACTTCTACCATTTAACACTGTTGTTTTTTCACAAAAATCTTCCATAAAACTGGCCTTGAGCTCAATGAAATTTTAAAATATTAACATTTACTAGGCCAACAGAAAAATTAACAAACATTTATATTTTAAATTAATAAATTTGACTTTAAACAAGCTTATAGTTAATTCTTCGTAAGGTAATTTGTATCTGTATATTTTCTTTACAGGTAGTAAGCTTACAATTTTTTTTAGACGATGACTGCATGATTATCAGTGAATTACATGACAATACATCTGTATTATTTAATGAAAAACACCTTAGGAAAGTAACTGATTGAAACAACTTAATCCATATTATGCTACGAGCTAAATCGTTTATCCAACGGTTGTCCACCAAAATTTTTTTATGGAAAAGTTTAAAAGTTACACTTTTTTCAAGCTAAATCATTTAAAAAAAAAATTCTTTAGTCAAGCCTTTGCTTAAAAGTTTTAAAAAACGTTTGTATTAAAAAATAATTAATAACTTTTAAACAAAAGAGCCAGCATGCGAAACTTTGCATATTTATGAATATCTAATTTAAACATTATATGTTTCTGCGGAAATTTTTCAATCTAATCGAAAGAAACTTAATTTTTTGCAAACGCTTTTTCTTTCGTACGCGCAAATATTTTGAACCGCATAAATATGAAAAAATAATAATTGTTTCTCCCATATTGTTTAGAGTTATTAAAAAAAAAATTACGTTCAAACTTTTGTAAGCAAAGATATTTAGCATATATTGACGGACACATAACCTAATAAATAAATATAAATTTCAAACTGTGTACTGAACTTAAAAAAAAATCAGGGTATGTTTTGTAGCTCACTCGATCTTACTCTAAATATTTAGAAGAATGACAAAAAAAATCTCCAAAATCAACGCTATAATTTAAATATATATAATATATATATAATTTTGGCGCGTACACTATATAGCTCAGTGTTTGGCCGAGCTTCTCCTACCATTTGTGGTGTGCGTCTTTATATTATATCACAAATGGAGGGACCTACAGTTTTGTGCCGACTCCGAACGGCAGATGTATTTAATGAGAAGCTTTTTCATGGCAGAAATACCCTCGGAGGTTTGCCATTGCCTACCGAGGGGTGACCGATATTAGAAGAAACTTTTTCTATTATTAAGATTTTGCTTGCCCTGACTGAGATTCGAACCTCGAACTCACCGGCATATCAAGTTATAGCACGCACCGCTACCAAGTCGACCACAGCGGCCGTGAATTAATGCTCATTCAAATTAAAAAAAAAAAAAATGTAAGTGCTGTTTTTTGTTTTCAGTTATTTAATAGAAAAACGTATATTTGTTTTTTTAATATTTTCTTTAATTTAATGAACACAAAAAAGGGTAGTTACAACTTGCAAAGGGTAGTCTTCAAAACTATGCAGCCGCTGTACTATTTTTTCTGAGACAAAATATTGTTTTTTTGTTCTTTGGAAAAACTTTGGACTTGCAGTCGGACAGTTATTTTTAAAGGTGCATCAAACATTTTGTTAAACATTCGATGGAGGAAAAATAGAACGAGAAGGAAAAGTTTGTACATATGTGTGCGTTAATTCTCCAATACGGTTTACCGATATCAAAATTTACTTACTTTACATGTCTAAAATACATACCGTGTCATAAACTGCATCGAACTCGCCTTATCAATATTTTGTTAAAGGCATTGAACAAGAGTTTCAGCTTAATGCCCCTATTATGATTCACAACTCAACTGATATTTTAGTTGTAGTTGTCGATTTTGTATTATGGTTTACAACTCAATTCAACTTTCAATCAGCTGTTCAATTAGTTGTCTTCGTTAAGTTGTTAGCAGTATTATGGTTCACAACCAAACAAGAATTTTGTTGTGTGAGCTGTCATATTAAAACAACCATTTTTTATCAGTTGTGTTATTGCCGGCAAGCTTGGAAAATGGAGAAAACATTGTAAGTGTATCTTATGAAATACATAAATATACATTAAGTGCTTAATGAAATACATATATTATTTCAGGAAAATATCAAACAAACTACAAATTGATCGCCTTGTCGATTTAGTTGAAAAGCATCCTGACATTGGAAGAGGAAAAGGCCAATCACATTTAGGCTGTAATAGCCTTTTCTATTGAGATATAGGTGCTGTATTTCCTTTCGTGGTGCACAGATTCGCACATGTGTACCGTCAACGAAGCCCATTACTCCTGGGAATCCACTTTGAGCGTAAACAGCAATTTTTGAATCTCGTACCTCCTCAGGTGTCATCGCCGCTTTGATCCAACGTGCACAGACATGCTGCTCTAAGACATTAATAGTCTCCTCAAGGACCATTGAAAATGTTGGCTGCGCTAAACCAACATTAAAATCATTACCGCAACTCTTTTGGTAGCTGCCGTCTGCAAAAAAACGTAATGAGGCGCACAATTTTATTGTCGGTGATATAGAAGAAGTCCTCTTTGATTGCTTGAAAAAGTCCTTCGTCTCATTCAGCAAATATATAAACGCTTCTTTGTTCAGCCTAAAGTAACTTATGAATCTAAAAATATAACTATTAAAAACTTTGTATGCTTTCAGTAAAACCGTAACGTACCTGGCCGATGGCAATTCCAATGGATTTGTCTGGTCTCTAAGGTTCCGTCTAATACGTGTAAGCTGCACGTTTTCTTCCTCCCCTTCCGTGAAATACGTTTCAACGGATATATCCATTATTAATACAAATATTAAAATTTTCACAGATTTTTTAGAACACTTGCGCGAATACCAACTTATTTGAGTTGTCAAAATTAACAACAATTCTGGTTGTCAGCAACTTAACGAAGACAACTAAAGTTGGTTGTGAACCATAATACGCAAAAATAGTTGAGTTGAGTTGTAACACTGACAACTCAACTTAGTTGAGTTGTGAATCACAATAGAGGCATAAATATTACAAAAAAAACACACAAAAACGGTTCTGGTGCATTCCACTGTTACGTACAGATAAGTTCAACTAATTTTACGGTTTATATTACATATAGCACTTAATTGTTTTATCAGATATATATATTTTTTTTCTCTAATTTAATAGATTATATACTAGTCTTTAATAGCGCGAAGAAACATTTAAAAAAAGTCATGAAATACTGAAGAAAAATGCAAACAACCCACGTCACGTACGGGACACATCAAGTCAACCAACATTCGAAATCGTTATAGTTTTATTCAGATTTCAGCGAATATATTACAGGTGCACAAAAAGTGTCTTCGAAGGAAATTATAACTAAGAATCAAGCATGCTACTAGCGAAAAAAAATATTAATTAAAACACATATTTATAATTAAAATTTTTTTTTTATATTTGTCACGTACAGACAAGTCGCGTCACGTACGGGACACAGTTCAACTTAAATCTATAATATATGTTAAAATCAATATGTAAATACAGTTTTATCTTGAGAAGCTAAATCAGAAAAGTCCTTGGCTGATTGGACAACAACATGTTCATTTTGGCTCATCATTTTCTCTCTTACAAGTCTTTTGATATTTCCGCCAACTCCGTCTATCACACCTTTTCCATGCGATGTAGCAAAATATTTCCAATAAAAGGGCCTTTTGTACTTTTTGCTCAACATTTATGTTAGTTTAACCAGAGAACGTACATTACAGAGAAGCTTCATTCCGGTCTATTCCGTGATTCGTTCCTCTACTGTGAATTGAGCTTGATTCTAATAGGCAAGTACACCACAGGTAGTAAGCAAATTCACCAATTATCAGAACTCATCAAAAGTTAACAGTTTTGAAGCGAGAAGTGTAATTGAGAGAATTTATGTATATATTTTACAGTACGTTCTCTGGTTGCAGGTGTATATTAATTTAATTTATTTTATTTTGATTTTCTATTTAGTAATTAGTACTTTTGCTACTCTTTTTGCAGCAAAACTATTTTCGTAATACATTTTTCTCAAATATTCTCTAGTAACCATATGATTTTGTTTTTTTTTTTTCTTTTCAAGGTATATCTATTTTTATGAAATTATGATTAACTATTTAATTGATTATTAATTAAAGATTTAAAATAAAAGCTATATTTTATACTATAAAAGGTGGATCCTTATGGGAAGACATCGAAATCTAGCAAATAGCATGCAAACACCGCCGAAATCACAAATTCGGTAGCACACGTATGTTTTTATATACACACAAATATAAATATGAACAAACGTACACTTGTTCACGTGCCCGCAAATACCCTCGAACTCTAAATGTTGGCCTCTGCTCGGACTTCCAACAATTCTGCTGCGTGACGAAAGCAAAAAACCACCACCATAAATTAGAGTTGGGTGCAAATAGTTTTCGTTTCGCACTATGTGCAAGGAAAAATAGCAGTAGTACAAAAAGGTACTATTTCACTCTCAGAGACATGTAACTAGGAGAAAATCAATAATATATAGGGGCATAATAAATATTAAGTTAAGATATTAGGTAATAAATATTTAGTTATCTAAAAGCAAAAAATTTATTATCAATTTCTGTTGCTACTTTTCTCAAAGCAGTAGATTTCCTACTCCGACTGCAAATTGCAGTAAATGGTTTGCAAATTCAATGATGACCAACACTGTTGTTAAAATTCGGCTACATATTTACATACATATATAGTATATAAGCTCATACAAATGTACACAGCGCGTATTGAGGTGATGAAGATGTGCTGAGTATTTGTCTTGGGAAGGCCGATTTTGCGAAATAATACTGAATGCATTTATATATTTTCAATCGTTTTTTACAAAATAATGGTTTGTAATTGTTAAATATTGATAAATTATATATACATTTGGTAAAGTAATCTCGTATTAGGTGAATAATACCTAATATACATATTTTTAATTATTTGTTAACTACAAATTTGCCGGACTGGGCCATAAATAGCGAACGCCTCTGTACTTGCAAAGCTGAAGACGAAAATGTTGAAATTTATAAATTTTTGCAAGATCGCGAAAAATTTGCTTCGCTGGCAAATTTTAAGTTGTGCTGCAATTTATGAATGAAATGAGTTTTACGCACGCGCAGTTTATGAATGAAATCGTGTAGGATTAATGGCGCCGGCGTAACTGTTGAGTTTGCAATTGTGAGGGAAGTGAGGACAGAAGTGTGCACATCGATATGTCGATATGTATAAATATATGTAAATGTGTACAAATATTTGTATGTATGCAGACGTTATTTGTCCTTGAATTTGTATTTTGGCATGTGATGTAGGTCAGTTATATTATATGTACATATGTATTATATTATGTGATGATGTATTATTACATGTATGCATTTGAATAATGTGCAAAATATCGATTTGCATTATGCTAAGATTTAATTAATTTATTATTTTATAAATATTTGTTACTTATTATATACATACATATAACATGGGTACTATTTACTTACATATGTATGTATGTACATATGTATATGAACATACTATGTATGTATTTTATTCAATAATAGAAATACATTTTCAACTATGAACTTTACTTATGCATAGTATGTACATACATGAACATATAATGATTTGCAGTATTTTATCGTAAATATATACTGAATTAAAGTCATAACTTATGTAAATAAGAAAATTGCCAATATCTGACATGTAAAATGCCGTCGGCAAATCAACATTTGCCCTTGGGCACAGCAATTATAGCAAATCTTAAGCATATGGACATACCAAGTACCCACATTACATACATATGTATGTAATTGTCAACCTACATATTTTATGAACATGAATAAAGTTTAAAATTCATCATTTAAGGAAAATCGTTTTCCTTTATTGAAAATTCGCATGTAAAATGCCGTCGGCCAAAAGAGCTAGTGAACATGTACATAACTTCTAACAAACAAAGTGTATTTGTATGGTTTTCAATATGCACATATGCATAAACATATGTAATAGAAATCGACTCTTAGGGCAAACATACATATACAATAATACAGAATTTCATACATATTTTAAAATGTATCATTATTTTAGTTAATTTCAATGAGAAATCACAACTTAATCGAGAAAATGCATGATCTGTTAAAAATGTCGGCCTTGCTCAGCTCTGTTAATATATCGCTCTCAATTTTTCGCCGCCATTGCAAAAGTGGTGAACTTGCCTATTGCAATTTTGATGGTTTTTGACAATTCACACCGTCTTTCGGTGTTGAAGCTTCTCTGTAATGTACGTTCTCTGAGTTTAACCATATAACGGTTCTTAAATTCCGATGAAGGGCCGTCGCTCCAAATAATTTCCGCTGAAGGTAAGTCTTCATTTTCTTTATGCATCAAGTCAAACAACTTATTGATGAAAACAAAAACTGTATCCTTGTCTTTCGAATTTGCATCTGAGCATATAAGATATGTTTGGCAATTGCCTTTGTAAAAACTTGCAGCAGTAAATAAAAGAACACTTGTTCGTGACAAAAGTGCGCTTTGAACTTCATTCTGGTATTCACAGCCAAAAGACATCGCAAAATCAACTTGAAGGATTCGCACATTTTCATTGTGTTGGTCTTTTTGAAATTCACCGGCTTGAACTCGTTTTAAATTAACATGCTTCTTCATAATATGGATAGAATCAATCAATTTTTCTTTAAGTTCACCTGAACTTGTTTCGTGGTTTACTAAACGTAGTTTATTTTCTGAGTTTTTTTCCCATTCTTTCCATACACAGATTGTACTTAAATCCATAGAAATTAATATTTTTTTGCCATCAGAACAAGTATCACATTCATTTTTCCAGCTCTTCGAATCCAAAGAAGGATCACATAAAATCATAGTCCACCAGTCGTTACAATAATTTTGTTTCAAACCTTTCAATTTGAACATAAAATTTTCATGAGTTAAACATTTGCACTGGTCTGAAGGTGTGTCTTTCATTAGCAAAACGTTTTTCGGTCTTAGACTACAAAATTTTGAAAATCCAATTTCGATATTAGGAAAAAATTCTTTAAAAATGCAAAAGGCTTCTCGTAGGTACAAAGTCAAATAATGCTTTTGACACTTCTTCTTAATGCCGTTTTCCCAAACAACGATGAAATCATTTGCGCCTGGGCAGGTATACACAATATCCGGACGATAGTAAAATGCTTTCACGTCGTCATAACGTGTATCGTCACCTGATGTGCTAATGTTTGGGCTTTCTGCTAGAGCAATGTCCATTTTACGCGCTAGTTCTGTAAGAACCGCTTTTTTCTTTCTTGGTGATTGAGGCAGTGCTTTTAGAACCTTTTGAACAGCTTTAGATAAAGTCTGTTTCGACTTGTACGGAGATTCAGTACTTACAGGAGAATCAGTTGGATTTTTAAGTTCAACTCGCTTTTTTGCCCTTTGCAATCTCTTCTTATCCCTTTCCTTAAGTAAAATTGCTTTTAACTCACCTTCAGAAAGATTTTCTGCTTTTCGTTTACGAAGCTCACGCAATCTTTTAGTCTCATTAGCGGTAAAGTTTGGATCTTTCTCTTTTTGCTTTTCTCGAAATTTTCGCATGCGGTCAGCACTGGTTGATGGTCGCTCATTTTTGCGTTATTGAGATTTGCAGTACAAAAAAGGGCTTTGTTTATTACAAACGCCAGTAAAAGTTGAAAATGTCAGATAACTTATTCTTCGGCGTCACGTACAGACACTTTATTATCACCAAGAATATATTGTAAGCAAAACGATTTCAAACAAAATTGTTTCACCAGTTTTTAGACCGCTAAAAGTTAGCTGTTAACAGAAAAATTAAATTTTTATAGTCGACTTGTTTTACAATTATTAATAGAAAAAGGAATGTGACGCTTAATCGAAACTTACCTTTCCGTTATGATTAATTTCTTATCAAAAAAACACTTAACCAAAAAAATTAGTATGCAGTTAAATACAGCGGACCATACACTATAACTAAGAACATAATTCTAGTTTCTATCTGATAAACAATAGCGGCAGCGACCTCGCAAAAAGTTGTGTAAAGACTAATGAAAAAAATCCGACTTGTTGTTACTCTCAATAAATAACGGTATTTACAAAAAATTAGACATATTCACTACAACTTTTGTAAATTATTTTAGATGAGAGCATAATCTCACTATGTACGTGCAATAATATATAAAAAATGCATATTTGTAAAACAGTTCAGAGTTCCACTTTTTCATGGAATGCTCCTTCTTAGGAAATAACAAAAAAAAAATATTCAGTTTCGTTAATATACTAACTCACGACACAATGCAAGCTGGTCAAGATCCCATGAGCCAAATTATAACATTTTTTCAATACAATTTATCGCTCTAAAATGCTTACAACTTACAAACAAGCACTGCTGGAGTTGGAAAAAAGATTGGGTCAAGAAAATAACCGAATAGCATAAGTAGTTAATGCAAAAAAGAATTTATCAAACTCTTATCGACGCAACATTTGTGCGTCTCTTGAAGAACAAATTACCAAATTCACGTTTGGTTTCTACTACTTCTTGCCGAGAATTTTTAATAATTTATAGCTCAAGGATCTACGGCATACCACCACTTCACGACGCACCATAGAGACGCGGCGATTCGTTTCGATCTTCAGCACGCGCGCTTGACATTCTACGTAACACCCAACGAAAGCGACTGATTTTACATACGCTGACAAAGTCATACTAATAAACGTAATAAGAATTGTAACAAGTGGTGGTTAAAATGCAGAACTCGTTTGGTCATTCTTGGGTAAGATAGCAGGAAAAAATTATACAAAATTAATAGAGTTCAAATTCGGTTTCGAGTACGAATGTCAATACTTAAACATTATTGAAAATAATTACGAACAATTTACTGCATGCTTTTAAAAATAATCATGTATGTATGTATGTATACGATAACTTACATACACATGTGCAAACAAACGTACACACACATATATATATATATATGTATATACGAGTATTTACACATATCTTGCTGGCTCTTGAAGAAACGCGACTTCTCAACACTCAAATTATTTGATAGTTAAACACAACGCAAACGGTATATATTTGGCTTTTCAAAAGGCCTTTGGTAAAACAAACAAGACAAGTCAGTTGCAAGGCCAGGGCTTTTAAAATTTAACTGTGTCATATACGAAGCCAATTCAATTCAACCAATGATCACGTAAACAAACAAAAAATATTCATATACATATGTATGTGCGTATCTTGCGCGATCGGGCAGCACTCTCTGAGCTTTTAATACGTTTCATTTTAGACAGAAATAGCGAATGGTTATCAATATTTTGACCCAACCTCGTAGTGGTTCAATTTCTGTACTGCTAAAATGCAAATGCAAATGTTAATTTTAAACGGAAACTAACTTTACTGAAATGAGTTTTACAATAGCAATTCTTTTGCAATAAAATGGTAAAGTATACGGCCTTATGTATGTATGCATGTATGTAAGTAGGTAGTAAATATAATAAATAATATTTGTAGCTATGAATCATCGGGCTTTTCGAAATTTTGCGTTCAATACTGCTTCGCTTTTTACACTGCACAGTAAGATTTTTTAAATATTGCGCGACACCTAAATTATTATTTTTTTTTTCAATTATAAATCGTTATTACCGCTTGAATTTTATGTCATTACAATTATGTTTCCAATTGAGCTAAGAAATATTTCGCCACGTTTTCACTCTTCCAAGTTTAGTCCAGTCTCCATGTGCACTTAAATATTGTTGAGCAGAATTTAAACATATCATCATACGAGATAAGGTAATCTAGGTGAAGGCGTCATATTATTTTATTGTATTCTACGAACTCTTGTATTCATACGAGTATATAGCGTTATTGTTGTATTGAGCATGGTAACAATCGCAGCAAAGCTGAAATTATTTGTTTGCTGATGTTGACGGAATTGTGGCAATTTAATTGCTTTTAGATATTGTTTAAATAGCTTTTTAAGTGTTGACTCATAACTTATATAATTGGACACTAGGGTGATACGCATCAATATACAGACATTATTATTTAGGGTTACAATTCACAATTTTATTTCGCTCGAGACCAGTTTATGGAACATTTTTTATATAGAAAAAACAACAACAGCTTTTTAATGGTAGAAGTTACAGTACTATTTCGGAAATCACCACATTTCATCATCAGACTTATTTTCTATTTTTAATTAATAATATTTATTCTTCATCATTTCCCCAGGCTTTGAACTAGGGACCTTGGAGTTGCAGAGCCATCACTAAGTTTAGAATGCATTTTGGCGTGCTTATCCATGCATATTAATTTGTTAAGATTTTTATTGTTTTTCTTTTTTTTTTAAATAAAAAATCTTCCATAAGCTGATTTTGAGCTCAATAAAATTGTGAATTATTTATTATTCATTTATAACTCCAATAAAAATCTTAACAAATTAATTGTAGGTTTACTACAACTCGACCATAGTAGAACTCAAAGCCAACCTACAACAAGTCTAGATAAGGTTCGAAGCGCGTACCAATGAAAATTTAAGCTCAACGATTGACCCATCAAGTGGCTTCAATAAGGTCGTACAACAAACACATACGTAAGTATTAAGGTTTAATCAAAGTTTCTTGTCGCTACTTAAAAACAATTCTTTTTAATAAAATCTCGAAAAGTTAAAATTGAATCCATTGGCATTTCTTGGAAATCCATCTATGGACATTAGGGTGATTCAAAAAAAAATTTCTTACAAACAGGCCGAAAAGTTTCAATTTGACGTAAAAAGATACCAGTTAAAATTTGAGCCCTTAATATTAATATTAAGACTGCATGCATCCCGTTTTTCTACTTCCCATAAGAATAACATGAACATTTTTTTTCGGCACCTAATGAATTTTATTACTAGCCTGTCGTGAATCATAAAACATATTCTTTTGCTTATTTTTGTAGAGAATTAAACGCTCTACAAAAAAGGTCTCATATGATATTCCGATCAACAATTTTACAATTTTACAATCGAACAATTTAACGTGATTTTTATTTTCATAAAAAACATTTATAACACAGTACGACAGTGGTTGGTACACATGAGAAATGTTAACAGAATATGAGAGAAATGTTAACAGAATATGAAAGTAGGCTTAAAATAAAGAAATACGTGTCTCGGCGTTTTGCTGGAGCACGTCAGAATTTAGAGAAAATCGATTTTTAAGCTTCAAAGGACCGCACAGTGTGAGATTTAGTCAATCTAGCATCTCAAAATTAATTTTTATATGAAGTTGTAGAGATATGAACTTGAAATTTGGCACGATCGTTAAGGAGATTATAAGCTTCAGTATGGTGAAAGACAACTAGTTCCAACTAGTGTCAAAGGGGACTAGTTCCGAACTATCCTCAAAAACACTAGTTGGGGACAATTTTTTTTTACACATTTATATTCATAATAAGATATTAATCAAAAACCCAAATAAAGAAATTATATACAAATTATACAAAAGTTAAAAGCGAAAAGTAGAAATAAAAAAAAAAAGGAATTTATACAAAAATAAAAATTCCAGAGAGCTGCAAGCAAAGTTTTTTATGCTAAATCATCAAATTCATCATTTAGTTGGGTGTCAGACAGAAGTGCAATGACCTCAGAAGGTAAAGTAGAACGCTTGGTTTTTGGGGGCAAACGTAAACTTGCAATCAAAGGGTCTGACGTGATAAGCAACTTATGCAATAAATCTATGTTGGTGTCAACTCGGGACGTTTTTCTTGTGAACAGTTCGCGATACTGTCTCGACTCTTTATTGCATGCTTCTTGCGCTTCTTCAGAAAAGTTTCCTATGGGAAGAATGCATGAAGAAATGATAGCTCCTCCATGAAACAATATTTTGTGGAGAGTTACTGGCATATAGTACCAAGGATATAAACTCAAATAAATCTCTCTTGTTTCTGACGTAAAATTTTGGAACGCATATATATTGATAAAATAGCCGCTGTTTATGCAAATAAGTATTACTCGAAACCGCTTGATCAGATCGACATTTATGCCTGTAATATCCGATGTATTTTCTGCTTCTTTGAAAAATCTTCTGGCCGTATTGCCATCATTTGTGTTTCCTGTTTTCTGTTTCGGCATATCCACAAGAAGACCCATTTCGTTCCTAAACCTGTCTTGTATTTTTTTCTTCCTTCTTGCAACGCTCTCCTTATTTTCATCGCCTGATACGTTCCATTTTTCTATTTCCAATCGGTAAGAAATGTGCAACAAGCACTCCATAAACCTTATGTAGGCATGTAGAGGTGAAAGACCAATAGCAAGCATATTTTCATCGATTTCGCGCTGTGATAAGGCATTCATGTCGTTCATAGTTTTTGGAGTTGCACCACATAAATAGCACGTTTGCGATGACGTGTAATTTGAAAGAGCGGTGCAGACTTTGCCGTCAATCATACATAGAATTAAATTGGCTTTAGCCGTGAAACTATAACCGTGAAGCTCAAAACTAGTTGGTTTCAAAACAGAAATTTGCTGCCGAATATGCTCCACTTCCGCTTTAATGACCTCACGCGTCTCTTTCGTGAAAATAAATTTGATCGGTCTACAATATCTTGTCGAAGACGCAGCTGGATTTTGCCAAAAAATATGTTTCCTTCCTTCAGCTCCAGAGTTAAGTTGAAGAGGCACCATCGAAAGAGAAAACATGCTTTCGTCTGACATGTTGTTATCCGAAAATTTTTGCTTGTAACGGTTCTGTTCAGCTCAATCGCATCCCCATTTTATTATTATGCTTAATTCATCCTGAATGGCAGGGAACGACTTAAAAACCTCATATTGTGCATCTATTAATCTTTTCACCGTGTGGTCTATTAAGGATTGCAAATTGATTTCGGCATATGTTTCAGTAACAGTAACAAGGCTTGGGTAGCACAATAATTTTGATTGCTTAACGAGGTCATAGCATGGATACAATTTCGGACTGTATGGTATCGTATGCAATCGTATTCCACGGTATTGCTCAGTTGATAAATTTTCGTCTACGATCATGGCCAGTGCTTGATCTGGTGTAAGACTTTTCTTTTCAGTAATGCTTACCCTTGCTCTTTTTATAGCTGTACCTCTCGAAGGGGATGAAGCCGACAACTCTTTGACAATGTTTGCTGAGTCTCTTTTTCCACAGGATCTCAGATGCATTGCGGTAGCCATAGTTAATTGTTCCGAAGCTACATTTGATATTAACACTTTGCATTTCCGTTTTTGTGTACTCGAAGCACTTTCAGCAAACTCTTTTTCTCGCCTTCCGCGTTGAGGTATTTGTTTTGAAGTTGATGGTGCGTGATCAAGAGCAAAATCAACAGCAGAAATTTTTGAACTTAGTCAAATAGCATTGTCATGCATAAATCTTGCTTTATCACGGTGAGATTTACTCCATCACGATTGAAATTGGAAGCAAAGCTTTTTTATACGATCTTTAATTTTGGTATCGTCAACATCTGGTCCAAAAATTGATATAACGTGCTTTTCGACCGCTTCTGTTTTTTCGCTTTTCACCTTGCTCAACCAAATCCAAAATAGCTCCTCTCGCGATATTTCACTCATACTATAAAAAGGCAAAAAATGGGCAGGATTTTATTTTTTAAATTTGTTTTGGGCACATTAACAAAGATTCTGCTGGCATTCCCATCACGGAACTCCGTGGGACTTGGAAGTTCTAGTCTATCAAAGATTTGAAAACTTTAAAATTTGTCTTACCTTTTAGGTGGTTATAAAACAATTTTTTCAAAGTACTTGAGTGCAAAAATAAATATTGTATAAAACAAAAATTTTAAGTTTAAGTAACAACCTTCAATACAAAAAATATTTTGGGCCAAAAAAACCACTCACAACTTCGACCTGATCACTCAAACTTTTGTGATCAATGCAAGCTTGCAAATCAATTGTAGCATGCTATGCAATTGCACGTGTTTGATAGCTGTTATCACGCCAATAACATTTTTTTATTCTCTTTTGTGTTTGTTTTCGTAATAATTGGGGTCTCTTCTCACGTAAAAAAAAAATATGAGCGAGTTACGAAAACATTTTTTTTTTGAATTTCGAGATGCCAGATTGATTAAATCTCACAGTGTGGACCGTGGAGGTTCACTTCTAATGTAATACTATTATAAAAAGTTCTATAAAAACAGAATGGGTGAACCGATTTTAGTGCTTGCGCCAGTTTTAAAAAAGGTAATTAAATTTGAATTTTTTTTATTAAGAAAATAATTTTTTTCCTTCGGTAGATGGCGCTTTAATTTCCATGTAAAGTAAAATCAATTTTTTATTTCGTACATTATTATATATAATGTTATTTTAATTCAGAGGTGGGCACTCACACATATTGTTACAGTTTTACACGCATACTATTACTATTTGTGTGTGAAGCAGCGAAAGCACGAATTTGAGCATGTCGTTCGGTACAACAACAGTGTACACTGAGTCTTGCTAGTTAACGTACAAATGTGCTATTGGGCGACATTGCTTTGCCAAAGCCAACGCAACAGTAAAAGATGCCTTTGTTAAAGAGAAATCAATATCATTATTATTATTACTACCATTATCAGTTTCAGTATTATTATTATTACCATTATCAGTTTCAGTATTATTATTATTACCATTATCAGTTTTAGTATCATTATTATTATTATTACCATTATCAGTTTCAGTATCATGATCATTTGCAATGAATTTAAAAAAAAATTCTGCTTGCAATTGCAAAGGCATTAGCTTCCGCTCACCTCCAGTAAAAAATTTAAAATTTTTATGGCAAGAGAAATAATGTCGGCTTAAACAAAATTTAGCATTGCGACCAACAATGTCGTTACAAATAAGACATTGTGCTCTTCCATCTAAATTTTCTATAAAGAAAAAATCTTCTTCCCATTCGCGCATTAACATTGTTAGCTCTCACTGTATATTTGAAATAGCGCAGCGTGGTGTTGCTTGAACAAGTGTTTGCATGCGACTGTTTTGCTTTCCCATAGCAACTGGTATGATTGCATTCAGTCTTCATTGTGCCGAGGGCTACCGATCGTTCGTATTCTATAAATAGCGTAATATTTTGTGCTGCTCGTCGCAGCAGAGGCCCTATGCACGCGTGCGTACGAAAATCAACTTGTGCCTACCTCTGTTTTAATTATACTTTCCATCGCAAAATATTAAATATTTTCGAAGATACACACCTAGCTACTTCCTGGGGGAAGTGGTTATGAAAAATTAATTTAATTAATTCAATAAAAAGAAGTCTGATGAGGAAATGTGGTGATTTCCTAAATAGTACAATAACTTCTAGCATTTAAAATTGTTGTTTTTTCACAAAAATCTTCCATAAAACTGGCCTTGAGCTCAATGAAATTTTAAAATATTAACATTTACTAGGCCAACAGAAAAATTAACAAACATTTATATTTTAAATTAATAAATTTGACTTTAAACAAGCTTATAGTTAATTCTTCGTAAGGTAATTTGTATCTGTATATTTTCTTTACAGGTACTAAGCTTACAATTTTTTTTAGACGATGACTGCATGATTATCAGTGAATTACATGACAATACATCTGTATTATTTAATGAAAAACACCTTAGGAAAGTAACTGATTGAAACAACTTAATCCATATTATGCTACGAGCTAAATCGTTTATCCAACGGTTGTCCACAACAAATTTTTTTATGTAAAAGTTTAAAAGTTACACTTTTTTCAAGCTAAATCATTTAAAAAAAAAATTTCTTTAGTCAAGCGTTTGCTTAAAAGTTTTAAAAAACGTTTGTATTAAAAAATAATTAATAACTTTTAAACAAAAGGGCCAGCATGCGAAACTTTTTCATGGAGAAACATGTACAAACGAAAGAAATACTCGCATTTTTGTTCAAAACTTGTATGCGGTGGAGCCAACTGCACAGAGCTACATACATATGTGCTTCCTAACGGGCGGCCATCTCCTGCTTTCATTTCGTGTTGGCTTTCTGCTTCTTGATGTCGCAAGCGAGATATAGATTGGTTTACTGGGCATTTTGAAAGCATACTTTTGTAGTCTTTTTTTCTCGAAATTAAATAAACGATAAGTTAGTTTAAGGGTTTGCGTCTTTATTTGTTCGCAATACATCAACGATTGCCACTTATTCGTAATGACCCTATTTTACCATTTCATTTCTAAAGGGTTGCCACACTTTTTCATTTGCAACATGTCGTCGAGTAAGAACATTCATGCTCTGCGTCCTATACAAACTCTAAACGCACACATATTATATTGTCGGTATGAATTAATCAATTTAAATTCACGTGCGACATCTCGCTTGCTTCCAGAAGTATGCGAGAATTGAAAGCAGGTGAAGACCGCCAGTAAAGAAAACTTGACAACTGTAAAACGAAATTTTTTTCTGTCCGCCTCTTTTCTGCTGATGCACTCCAGTATGTATGCATAGTCATACATTTACTATAGTGATGTCAACGAATAAATAACAAAAAAAACCTCAGGGAATTGCGAGTTTCAGGTAGTAGGAAGGCGAATTTAGTAAGGTGGCCTTAGTAAGCAGCTGATTGATTTGTTTTTTCTATCGCCGTGGTACAGCAAATATCAAAATCATTTGTTTGTTGGTTGGTTTTGACATTCACTGTACCGAAAGCAACAACAAAACACATGTACTTTGTTTTTAAACATTTTCTGTCATTATGAATTCGCCTTGGGTAGTCGTGTCTTATAGGTGTGGTCAGATCATTTGTAGTGAACTCAGCATTGGGGATTTTAGGTATGGTGAGTAAAGTTGTTCAAAGTTTTGAGTAGTAAGTTCAGGTATGATGCTATAAGGTTAAGCAACAAACAACTGGTTCTATTAGAAAGATGGGAAACTATTATAAATATATTTATAATAATTTCAAAACCAAAAACTTTACATTCGTCATTCTTACTTTGAGGTAGAGATTGCTTGAACATGTATTGCATATTTATGAATACCTTAATTTAAACATTATATGTTTCTGCGGAAATTTTTCAATCTAATCGAAAGAAACTTAATTTTTTGCAAACGCTTTTTCTTTCGTACGCGCAAATATTTTGAACCGCATAAATATGAAAAAATAATAATTGTTTCTCCCATATTGTTTAGAGTTATTAAAAAAAAAATTACGTTCAAACTTTTGTAAGCAAAGATATTTAGCATATATTGACGGACACATAACCTAATAAATAAATATAAATTTCAAACTGTGTACTGAACTTAAAAAAAAATCAGGGTATGTTTTGTAGCTCACTCGATCTTACTCTAAATATTTAGAAGAATGACAAAAAAAATCTCCAAAATCAACGCTATAATTTAAATATATATAATATATATATAATTTTGGCGCGTACACTATATAGCTCAGTGTTTGGCCGAGCTTCTCCTACCATTTGTGGTGTGCGTCTTTATATTATATCACAAATGGAGGGACCTACAGTTTTGTGCCGACTCCGAACGGCAGATGTATTTAATGAGAAGCTTTTTCATGGCAGAAATACCTTCGGAGGTTTGCCATTGCCTGCCGAGGGGTGACCGATATTAGAAGAAACTTTTTCTATTATTAAGATTTTGCTTGCCCTGACTGAGATTCGAACCTCGAACTCACCGGCATATCAAGTTATAGCACGCACCGCTACCAAGTCGACCACAGCGGCCGTGAATTAATGCTCATTTAAATTAAAAAAAAAAAAAATGTAAGTGCTGTTTTTTGGTTTCAGTTATTTAATAGAAAAACGTATATTTGTTTTTTTAATATTTTCTTTAATTTAATGAACACAAAAAAGGGTAGTTACAACTTGCAAAGGGTAGTCTTCAAAACTATGCAGCCGCTGTACTATTTTTTCTGAGACAAAATATTGTTTTTTTGTTCTTTGGAAAAACTTTGGACTTGCAGTCGGACAGTTATTTTTAAAGGTGCATCAAACATTTTGTTAAACATTCGATGGAGGAAAAATAGAACGAGAAGGAAAAGTTTGTACATATGTGTGCGTTAATTCTCCAATACGGTTTACCGATATCAAAATTTACTTACTTTACATGTCTAAAATACATACCGTGTCATAAACTGCATCGAACTCGCCTTATCAATATTTTGTTAAAGGCATTGAACAAGAGTTTCAGCTTAATGCCCCTATTATGATTCACAACTCAACTGATATTTTAGTTGTAGTTGTCGATTTTGTATTATGGTTTACAACTCAATTCAACTTTCAATCAGCTGTTCAATTAGTTGTCTTCGTTAAGTTGTTAGCAGTATTATGGTTCACAACCAAACAAGAATTTTGTTGTGTGAGCTGTCATATTAAAACAACCATTTTTTATCAGTTGTGTTATTGCCGGCAAGCTTGGAAAATGGAGAAAACATTGTAAGTGTATCTTATGAAATACATAAATATACATTAAGTGCTTAATGAAATACATATATTATTTCAGGAAAATATCAAACAAACTACAAATTGATCGCCTTGTCGATTTAGTTGAAAAGCATCCTGACATTGGAAGAGGAAAAGGCCAATCACATTTAGGCTGTAATAGCCTTTTCTATTGAGATATAGGTGCTGTATTTCCTTTCGTGGTGCACAGATTCGCACATGTGTACCGTCAACGAAGCCCATTACTCCTGGGAATCCACTTTGAGCGTAAACAGCAATTTTTGAATCTCGTACCTCCTCAGGTGTCATCGCCGCTTTGATCCAACGTGCACAGACATGCTGCTCTAAGACATTAATAGTCTCCTCAAGGACCATTGAAAATGTTGGCTGCGCTAAACCAACATTAAAATCATTACCGCTACTCTTTTGGTAGCTGCCGTCTGCAAAAAAACGTAATGAGGCGCACAATTTCATTGTCGGTGATATAGAAGAAGTCCTCTTTGATTGCTTGAAAAAGTCCTTCGTCTCATTCAGCAAATATATAAACGCTTCTTTGTTCAGCCTAAAGTAACTTATGAATCTAAAAATATAACTATTAAAAACTTTGTATGCTTTCAGTAAAACCGTAACGTACCTGGCCGATGGCAATTCCAATGGATTTGTCTGGTCTCTAAGGTTCCGTCTAATACGTGTAAGCTGCACGTTTTCTTCCTCCCCTTCCGTGAAATACGTTTCAACGGATATATCCATTATTAATACAAATATTAAAATTTTCACAGATTTTTTAGAACACTTGCGCGAATACCAACTTATTTGAGTTGTCAAAATTAACAACAATTCTGGTTGTCAGCAACTTAACGAAGACAACTAAAGTTGGTTGTGAACCATAATACGCAAAAATAGTTGAGTTGAGTTGTAACACTGACAACTCAACTTAGTTGAGTTGTGAATCACAATAGAGGCATAAATATTACAAAAAAAACACACAAAAACGGTTCTGGTGCATTCCACTGTTACGTACAGATAAGTTCAACTAATTTTACGGTTTATATTACATATAGCACTTAATTGTTTTATCAGATATATATATTTTTTTTCTCTAATTTAATAGATTATATACTAGTCTTTAATAGCGCGAAGAAACATTTAAAAAAAAGTCATGAAATACTGAAGAAAAATGCAAACAACCCACGTCACGTACGGGACACATCAAGTCAACCAACATTCGAAATCGTTATAGTTTTATTCAGATTTCAGCGAATATATTACAGGTGCACAAAAAGTGTCTTCGAAGGAAATTATAACTAAGAATCAAGCATGCTACTAGCGAAAAAAAATATTAATTAAAACACATATTTATAATTAAAATTTTTTTTTTATATTTGTCACGTACAGACAAGTCGCGTCACGTACGGGACACAGTTCAACTTAAATCTATAATATATGTTAAAATCAATATGTAAATACAGTTTTATCTTGGGAAAGGCAATGTTTTCTGCACTCCACAACTTTCTCCACAGTTTTAATAAAATGGAAGTTGGAAATACCAGTTATCGCTTTGGCATTGTCCCACGGCGATGCACTTTTAATCCTTTCACAAATTTCAGAGGATGGCACATAAATCACACGGGTTTTTGTGACTAATTGAGAAGCTAAATCAGAAAAGTCCTTGGCTGATTGGACAACAACATGTTCATTTTGGCTCATCATTTTCTCTCTTACAAGTCTTTTGATATTTCCGCCAACTCCGTCTATCACACCTTTTCCATGCGATGTAGCAAAATATTTCCAATAAAAGGGCCTTTTGTACTTTTTGCTCAACATTTATGTTAGTTTAACCAGAGAACGTACATTACAGAGAAGCTTCATTCCGGTCTATTCCGTGATTCGTTCCTCTACTGTGAATTGAGCTTGATTCTAATAGGCAAGTACACCACAGGTAGTAAGCAAATTCACCAATTATCAGAACTCATCAAAAGTTAACAGTTTTGAAGCGAGAAGTGTAATTGAGAGAATTTATGTATATATTTTACAGTACGTTCTCTGGTTGCAGGTGTATATTAATTTAATTTATTTTATTTTGATTTTCTATTTAGTAATTAGTACTTTTGCTACTCTTTTTGCAGCAAAACTATTTTCGTAATACATTTTTCTCAAATATTCTCTAGTAACCATATGATTTTGTTTTTTTTTTTTCTTTTCAAGGTATATCTATTTTTATGAAATTATGATTAACTATTTAATTGATTATTAATTAAAGATTTAAAATAAAAGCTATATTTTATACTATAAAAGGTGGATCCTTATGGGAAGACATCGAAATCTAGCAAATAGCATGCAAACACCGCCGAAATCACAAATTCGGTAGCACACGTATGTTTTTATATACACACAAATATAAATATGAACAAACGTACACTTGTTCACGTGCCCGCAAATACCCTCGAACTCTAAATGTTGGCCTCTGCTCGGACTTCCAACAATTCTGCTGCGTGACGAAAGCAAAAAACCACCACCATAAATTAGAGTTGGGTGCAAATAGTTTTCGTTTCGCACTATGTGCAAGGAAAAATAGCAGTAGTACAAAAAGGTACTATTTCACTCTCAGAGACATGTAACTAGGAGAAAATCAATAATATATAGGGGCATAATAAATATTAAGTTAAGATATTAGGTAATAAATATTTAGTTATCTAAAAGCAAAAAATTTATTATCAATTTCTGTTGCTACTTTTCTCAAAGCAGTAGATTTCCTACTCCGACTGCAAATTGCAGTAAATGGTTTGCAAATTCAATGATGACCAACACTTATGTTAAAATGCGACAAAATTCGGCTACATATTTACATATATAGTATATAAGCTCATACAAATGTACACAGCGCGTATTGAGGTGATGAAGATGTGCTGAGTATTTGTCTTGGGAAGGCCGATTTTGCGAAATAATACTGAATGCATTTATATATTTTCAATCGTTTTTTACAAAATAATGGTTTGTAATTGTTAAATATTGATAAATTATATATACATTTGGTAAAGTAATCTCGTATTAGGTGAATAATACCTAATATACATATTTTTAATTATTTGTTAACTACAAATTTGCCGGACTGGGCCATAAATAGCGAACGCCTCTGTACTTGCAAAGCTGAAGACGAAAATGTTGAAATTTATAAATTTTTGCAAGATCGCGAAAAATTTGCTTCGCTGGCAAATTTTAAGTTGTGCTGCAATTTATGAATGAAATGAGTTTTACGCACGCGCAGTTTATGAATGAAATCGTGTAGGATTAATGGCGCCGGCGTAACTGTTGAGTTTGCAATTGTGAAGGAAGTGAGGACAGAAGTGTGCACATCGATATGTCGATATGTATAAATATATGTAAATGTGTACAAATATTTGTATGTATGCAGACGTTATTTGTCCTTGAATTTGTATTTTGGCATGTGATGTAGGTCAGTTATATTATATGTAACATGGGTACTATTTACTTACATACATATGTATGTATGTACATATGTATATGAACATACTATGTATGTATTTTATTCAATAATAGAAATACATGTTCAACTATGAACTTTACTTATGCATAGTATGTACATACATGAACATATAATGATTTGCAGTATTTTATCGTAAATATATACTGAATTAAAGTCATAACTTATGTATATAAAAAAATTGCCAATATCTGACATGTAAAATGCCGTCGGCAAATCAACATTTGCCCTTGGGCACAGCAATTATAGCAAATCTTAAGCATATGGACATACCAAGTACCCACATTACATACATATGTATGTAATTGTCAACCTACATATTTTATGAACATGAATAAAGTTTAAAATTCATCATTTAAGGAAAATCGTTTTCCTTTATTGAAAATTCGCATGTAAAATGCCGTCGGCCAAAAGAGCTTGTGAACATGTACATAACTTCTAACAAACAAAGTGTATTTGTATGGTTTTCAATATGCACATATGCATAAACATATGTAATAGAAATCGACTCTTAGGGCAAACATACATATATAATAATACAGAATTTCATACATATTTTAAAATTTATCATTATTTTAGTTAATTTCAATGAGAAATCACAACTTAATCGAGAAAATGCATGATCTGTTAAAAATGTCGGCCTTGCTCAGCTCTGTTAATATATCGCTCTCAATTTTTCGCCGCCATTGCAAAAGTGGTGAACTTGCCTATTGCAATTTTGATGGTTTTTGACAATTCACACCGTCTTTCGGTGTTGAAGCTTCTCTGTAATGTACGTTCTCTGAGTTTAACCATATAACGGTTCTTAAATTCCGATGAAGGGCCGTCACTCCAAATAATTTTCGCTGAAGGTAAGTCTTCATTTTCTTTATGCATCAAGTCAAACAACTTATTGATGAAAACAAAAACTGTATCCTTGTCTTTCGAATTTGCATCTGAGCATATAAGATATGTTTGGCAATTGCCTTTGTAAAAACTTGCAGCAGTAAATAAAAGAACACTTGTTCGTGACAAAAGTGCGCTTTGAACTTCATTCTGGTATTCACAGCCAAAAGACATCGCAAAATCAACTTGAAGGATTCGCACATTTTCATTGTGTTGGTCTTTTTGAAATTCACCGGCTTGAACTCGTTTTAAATTAACATGCTTCTTCATAATATGGATAGAATCAATCAATTTTTCTTTAAGTTCACCTGAACTTGTTTCGTGGTTTACTAAAAGTAGTTTATTTTCTGAGTTTTTTTCCCATTCTTTCCATACACAGATTGTACTTAAATCCATAGAAATTAATATTTTTTTGCCATCAGAACAAGTATCACATTCATTTTTCCAGCTCTTCGAATCCAAAGAAGGATCACATAAAATCATAGTCCACCAGTCGTTACAATAATTTTGTTTCAAACCTTTCAATTTGAACATAAAATTTTCATGAGTTAAACATTTGCACTGGTCTGAAGGTGTGTCTTTCATTAGCAAAACGTTTTTCGGTCTTAGACTACAAAATTTTGAAAATCCAATTTCGATATTAGGAAAAAATTCTTTAAAAATGCAAAAGGCTTCTCGTAGGTACAAAGTCAAATAATGCTTTTGACACTTCTTCTTAATGCCGTTTTCCCAAACAACGATGAAATCATTTGCGCCTGGGCAGGTATACACAATATCCGGACGATAGTAAAATGCTTTCACGTCGTCATAACGTGTATCGTCACCTGATGTGCTAATGTTTGGGCTTTCTGCTAGAGCAATGTCCATTTTACGCGCTAGTTCTGTAAGAACCGCTTTTTTCTTTCTTGGTGATTGAGGCAGTGCTTTTAGAACCTTTTGAACAGCTTTAGATAAAGTCTGTTTCGACTTGTACGGAGATTCAGTACTTACAGGAGAATCAGTTGGATTTTTAAGTTCAACTCGCTTTTTTGCCCTTTGCAATCTCTTCTTATCCCTTTCCTTAAGTAAAATTGCTTTTAACTCACCTTCAGAAAGATTTTCTGCTTTTCGTTAACGAAGCTCACGCAATCTTTTAGTCTCATTAGCGGTAAAGTTTGGATCTTTCTCTTTTTGCTTTTCTCGAAATTTTCGCATGCGGCCAGCACTGGTTGATGGTCGCTCATTTTTGCGTTATTGAAATTTGCAGTACAAAAAAGGGCTTTGTTTATTACAAACGCCAGTAAAAGTTGAAAATGTCAGATAACTTATTCTTCGGCGTCACGTACAGACACTTTATTATCACCAAGAATATATTGTAAGCAAAACGATTTCAAACAAAATTGTTTCACCAGTTTTTAGACCGCTAAAAGTTAGCTGTTAACAGAAAAATTCAATTTTTATAGTCGACTTGTTTTACAATTATTAATAGAAAAAGGAATGTGACGCTTAATCGAAACTTACCTTTCCGTTATGATTAATTTCTTATCAAAAAAACACTTAACCAAAAAAATTAGTATGCAGTTAAATACAGCGGACCATACACTATAACTAAGAACATAAATCTAGTTTCTATCTGATAAACAATAGCGGCAGCGACCTCGCAAAAAGTTGTGTAAAGACTAATGAAAAAAATCCGACTTGTTGTTACTCTCAATATATAACGGTATTTAAAAAAAATTAGACATATTCACTACAACTTTTGTAAATTATTTTAGATGAGAGCATAATCGCACTATGTACGTGCAATAATATATAAAAAATGCATATTTGTAAAACAGTTCAGAGTTCCACTTTTTCATAGAATGCTCCTTCTTAGGAAATAACAAAAAAAAATATTCAGTTTCGTTAATATACTAACTCACGATACAATGCAAGCTGGTCAAGATCCCATGAGCCAAATTATAACATTTTTTCAATACAATTTATCGCTCTAAAATGCTTACAACTTACAAACAAGCACTGCTGGAGTTGGAAAAAAGATTGGGTCAAGAAAATAACCGAATAGCATAAGTAGTTAATGCAAAAAAGAATTTATCAAACTCTTATCGACGCAACATTTGTGCGTCTCTTGAAGAACAAATTACCAAATTCACGTTTGGTTTCTACTACTTCTTGCCGAGAATTTTTAATAATTTATAGCTCAAGGATCTACGGCATACCACCACTTCACGACGCACCATAGAGACGCGGCGATTCGTTTCGATCTTCAGCACGCGCGCTTGACATTCTACGTAACACCCAACGAAAGCGACTGATTTTACATACGCTGACAAAGTCATACTAATAAACGTAATAAGAATTGTAACAAGTGGTGGTTAAAATGCAGAACTCGTTTGGTCATTCTTGGGTAAGATAGCAGGAAAAAATTATACAAAATTAATAGAGTTCAAATTCGGTTTCGAGTACGAATGTCAATACTTAAACATTATTGAAAATAATTACGAACAATTTACTGCATGCTTTTAAAAATAATCATGTATGTATGTATGTATACGATAACTTACATACACATGTGCAAACAAACGTACACACACATATATATATATATATGTATATACGAGTATTTACACATATCTTGCTGGCTCTTGAAGAAACGCGACTTCTCAACACTCAAATTATTTGATAGTTAAACACAACGCAAACGGTATATATTTGGCTTTTCAAAAGGCCTTTGGTAAAACAAACAAGACAAGTCAGTTGCAAGGCCAGGGCTTTTAAAATTTAACTGTGTCATATACGAAGCCAATTCAATTCAACCAATGATCACGTAAACAAACAAAAAATATTCATATACATATGTATGTGCGTATCTTGCGCGATCGGGCAGCACTCTCTGAGCTTTTAATACGTTTCATTTTAGACAGAAATAGCGAATGGTTATCAATATTTTGACCCAACCTCGTAGTGGTTCAATTTCTGTACTGCTAAAATGCAAATGCAAATGTTAATTTTAAACGGAAACTAACTTTACTGAAATGAGTTTTACAATAGCAATTCTTTTGCAATAAAATGGTAAAGTATACGGCCTTATGTATGTATGCATGTATGTAAGTAGGTAGTAAATATAATAAATAATATTTGTAGCTATGAATCATCGGGCTTTTCGAAATTTTGCGTTCAATACTGCTTCGCTTTTTACACTGCACAGTAAGATTTTTTAAATATTGCGCGACACCTAAATTATTATTTTTTTTTTCAATTATAAATCGTTATTACCGCTTGAATTTTATGTCATTACAATTATGTTTCCAATTGAGCTAAGAAATATTTCGCCACGTTTTCACTCTTCCAAGTTTAGTCCAGTCTCCATGTGCACTTAAATATTGTTGAGCAGAATTTAAACATATCATCATACGAGATAAGGTAATCTAGGTGAAGGCGTCATATTATTTTATTGTATTCTACGAACTCTTGTATTCATACGAGTATATAGCGTTATTGTTGTATTGAGCATGGTAACAATCGCAGCAAAGCTGAAATTATTTGTTTGCTGATGTTGACGGAATTGTGGCAATTTAATTGCTTTTAGATATTGTTTAAATAGCTTTTTAAGTGTTGACTCATAACTTATATAATTGGACACTAGGGTGATACGCATCAATATACAGACATTATTATTTAGGGTTACAATTCACAATTTTATTTCGCTCGAGACCAGTTTATGGAACATTTCTTATATAGAAAAAACAACAACAGCTTTTTAATGGTAGAAGTTACAGTACTATTTCGGAAATCACCACATTTCATCATCAGACTTATTTTCTATTTTTAATTAATAATATTTATTCTTCATCATTTCCCCAGGCTTTGAACTAGGGACCTTGGAGTTGCAGAGCCATCACTAAGTTTAGAATGCATTTTGGCGTGCTTATCCATGCATATTAATTTGTTAAGATTTTTATTGTTTTTCTTTTTTTTTTAAATAAAAAATCTTCCATAAGCTGATTTTGAGCTCAATAAAATTGTGAATTATTTATTATTCATTTATAACTCCAATAAAAATCTTAACAAATTAATTGTAGGTTTACTACAACTCGACCATAGTAGAACTCAAAGCCAACCTACAACAAGTCTAGATAAGGTTCGAAGCGCGTACCAATGAAAATTTAAGCTCAACGATTGACCCATCAAGTGGCTTCAATAAGGTCGTACAACAAACACATACGTAAGTATTAAGGTTTAATCAAAGTTTCTTGTCGCTACTTAAAAACAATTCTTTTTAATAAAATCTCGAAAAGTTAAAATTGAATCCATTGGCATTTCTTGGAAATCCATCTATGGACATTAGGGTGATTCAAAAAAAAATTTCTTACAAACAGGCCGAAAAGTTTCAATTTGACGTAAAAAGATACCAGTTAAAATTTGAGCCCTTAATATTAATATTAAGACTGCATGCATCCCGTTTTTCTACTTCCCATAAGAATAACATGAACATTTTTTTTCGGCACCTAATGAATTTTATTACTAGCCTGTCGTGAATCATAAAACATATTCTTTTGCTTATTTTTGTAGAGAATTAAACGCTCTACAAAAAAGGTCTCATATGATATTCCGATCAACAATTTTACAATTTTACAATCGAACAATTTAACGTGATTTTTATTTTCATAAAAAACATTTATAACACAGTACGACAGTGGTTGGTACACATGAGAAATGTTAACAGAATATGAGAGAAATGTTAACAGAATATGAAAGTAGGCTTAAAATAAAGAAATACGTGTCTCGGCGTTTTGCTGGAGCACGTCAGAATTTAGAGAAAATCGATTTTTAAGCTTCAAAGGACCGCACAGTGTGAGATTTAGTCAATCTAGCATCTCAAAATTAATTTTTATATGAAGTTGTAGAGATATGAACTTGAAATTTGGCACGATCGTTAAGGAGATTATAAGCTTCAGTATGGTGAAAGACAACTAGTTCCAACTAGTGTCAAAGGGGACTAGTTCCGAACTATCCTCAAAAACACTAGTTGGGGACAATTTTTTTTACACATTTATATTCATAATAAGATATTAATCAAAAACCCAAATAAAGAAATTATATACAAATTATACAAAAGTTAAAAGCGAAAAGTAGAAATAAAAAAAAAAAGGAATTTATACAAAAATAAAAATTCCAGAGAGCTGCAAGCAAAGTTTTTTATGCTAAATCATCAAATTCATCATTTAGTTGGGTGTCAGACAGAAGTGCAATGACCTCAGAAGGTAAAGTAGAACGCTTGGTTTTTGGGGGCAAACGTAAACTTGCAATCAAAGGGTCTGACGTGATAAGCAACTTATGCAATAAATCTATGTTGGTGTCAACTCGGGACGTTTTTCTTGTGAACAGTTCGCGATACTGTCTCGACTCTTTATTGCATGCTTCTTCAGAAAAGTTTCCTATGGGAAGAATGCATGAAGAAATGATAGCTCCTCCATGAAACAATATTTTGTGGAGAGTTACTGGCATATAGTACCAAGGATATAAACTCAAATAAATCTCTCTTGTTTCTGACGTAAAATTTTGGAACGCATATATATTGATAAAATAGCCGCTGTTTATGCAAATAAGTATTACTCGAAACCGCTTGATCAGATCGACATTTATGCCTGTAATATCCGATGTATTTTCTGCTTCTTTGAAAAATCTTCTGGCCGTATTGCCATCATTTGTGTTTCCTGTTTTCTGTTTCGGCATATCCACAAGAAGACCCATTTCGTTCCTAAACCTGTCTTGTATTTTTTTCTTCCTTCTTGCAACGCTCTCCTTATTTTCATCGCCTGATACGTTCCATTTTTCTATTTCCAATCGGTAAGAAATGTGCAACAAGCACTCCATAAACCTTATGTAGGCATGTAGAGGTGAAAGACCAATAGCAAGCATATTTTCATCGATTTCGCGCTGTGATAAGGCATTCATGTCGTTCATAGTTTTTGGAGTTGCACCACATAAATAGCACGTTTGCGATGACGTGTAATTTGAAAGAGCGGTGCAGACTTTGCCGTCAATCATACATAGAATTAAATTGGCTTTAGCCGTGAAACTATAACCGTGAAGCTGAAAACTAGTTGGTTTCAAAACAGAAATTTGCTGCCGAATATGCTCCACTTCCGCTTTAATGACCTCACGCGTCTCTTTCGTGAAAATAAATTTGATCGGTCTACAATATCTTGTCGAAGACGCAGCTGGATTTTGCCAAAAAATATGTTTCCTTCCTTCAGCTCCAGAGTTAAGTTGAAGAGGCACCATCGAAAGAGAAAACATGCTTTCGTCTGACATGTTGTTATCCGAAAATTTTTGCTTGTAACGGTTCTGTTCAGCTCAATCGCATCCCCATTTTATTATTATGCTTAATTCATCCTGAATGGCAGGGAACGACTTAAAAACCTCATATTGTGCATCTATTAATCTTTTCACCGTGTGGTCTATTAAGGATTGCAAATTGATTTCGGCATATGTTTCAGTAACAGTAACAAGGCTTGGGTAGCACAATAATTTTGATTGCTTAACGAGGTCATAGCATGGATACAATTTCGGACTGTATGGTATCGTATGCAATCGTATTCCACGGTATTGCTCAGTTGATAAATTTTCGTCTACGATCATGGCCAGTGCTTGATCTGGTGTAAGACTTTTCTTTTCAGTAATGCTTACCCTTGCTCTTTTTATAGCTGTACCTCTCGAAGGGGATGAAGCCGACAACTCTTTGACAATGTTTGCTGAGTCTCTTTTTCCACAGGATCTCAGATGCATTGCGGTAGCCATAGTTAATTGTTCCGAAGCTACATTTGATATTAACACTTTGCATTTCCGTTTTTGTGTACTCGAAGCACTTTCAGCAAACTCTTTTTCTCGCCTTCCGCGTTGAGGTATTTGTTTTGAAGTTGATGGTGCGTGATCAAGAGCAAAATCAACAGCAGAAATTTTTGAACTTAGTCAAATAGCATTGTCATGCATAAATCTTGCTTTATCACGGTGAGATTTACTCCATCACGATTGAAATTGGAAGCAAAGCTTTTTTATACGATCTTTAATTTTGGTATCGTCAACATCTGGTCCAAAAATTGATATAACGTGCTTTTCGACCGCTTCTGTTTTTTCGCTTTTCACCTTGCTCAACCAAATCCAAAATAGCTCCTCTCGCGATATTTCACTCATACTATAAAAAGGCAAAAAATGGGCAGGATTTTATTTTTTAAATTTGTTTTGGGCACATTAACAAAGATTCTGCTGGCATTCCCATCACGGAACTCCGTGGGACTTGGAAGTTCTAGTCTATCAAAGATTTGAAAACTTTAAAATTTGTCTTACCTTTTAGGTGGTTATAAAACAATTTTTTCAAAGTACTTGAGTGCAAAAATAAATATTGTATAAAACAAAAATTTTAAGTTTAAGTAACAACCTTCAATACAAAAAATATTTTGGGCCAAAAAAACCACTCACAACTTCGACCTGATCACTCAAACTTTTGTGATCAATGCAAGCTTGCAAATCAATTGTAGCATGCTATGCAATTGCACGTGTTTGATAGCTGTTATCACGCCAATAACATTTTTTTATTCTCTTTTGTGTTTGTTTTCGTAATAATTGGGGTCTCTTCTCACGTAAAAAAAAAATATGAGCGAGTTACGAAAACATTTTTTTTTTGAATTTCGAGATGCCAGATTGATTAAATCTCACAGTGTGGACCGTGGAGGTTCACTTCTAATGTAATACTATTATAAAAAGTTCTATAAAAACAGAATGGGTGAACCGATTTTAGTGCTTGCGCCAGTTTTAAAAAAGGTAATTAAATTTGAATTTTTTTTATTAAGAAAATAATTTTTTTCCTTCGGTAGATGGCGCTTTAATTTCCATGTAAAGTAAAATCAATTTTTTATTTCGTACATTATTATATATAATGTTATTTTAATTCAGAGGTGGGCACTCACACATATTGTTACAGTTTTACACGCATACTATTACTATTTGTGTGTGAAGCAGCGAAAGCACGAATTTGAGCATGTCGTTCGGTACAACAACAGTGTACACTGAGTCTTGCTAGTTAACGTACAAATGTGCTATTGGGCGACATTGCTTTGCCAAAGCCAACGCAACAGTAAAAGATGCCTTTGTTAAAGAGAAATCAATATCATTATTATTATTACTACCATTATCAGTTTCAGTATTATTATTATTACCATTATCAGTTTCAGTATTATTATTATTACCATTATCAGTTTTAGTATCATTATTATTATTATTACCATTATCAGTTTCAGTATCATGATCATTTGCAATGAATTTAAAAAAAAATTCTGCTTGCAATTGCAAAGGCATTAGCTTCCGCTCACCTCCAGTAAAAAATTTAAAATTTTTATGGCAAGAGAAATAATGTCGGCTTAAACAAAATTTAGCATTGCGACCAACAATGTCGTTACAAATAAGACATTGTGCTCTTCCATCTAAATTTTCTATAAAGAAAAAATCTTCTTCCCATTCGCGCATTAACATTGTTAGCTCTCACTGTATATTTGAAATAGCGCAGCGTGGTGTTGCTTGAACAAGTGTTTGCATGCGACTGTTTTGCTTTCCCATAGCAACTGGTATGATTGCATTCAGTCTTCATTGTGCCGAGGGCTACCGATCGTTCGTATTCTATAAATAGCGTAATATTTTGTGCTGCTCGTCGCAGCAGAGGCCCTATGCACGCGTGCGTACGAAAATCAACTTGTGCCTACCTCTGTTTTAATTATACTTTCCATCGCAAAATATTAAATATTTTCGAAGATACACACCTAGCTACTTCCTGGGGGAAGTGGTTATGAAAAATTAATTTAATTAATTCAATAAAAAGAAGTCTGATGAGGAAATGTGGTGATTTCCTAAATAGTACAATAACTTCTAGCATTTAAAATTGTTGTTTTTTCACAAAAATCTTCCATAAAACTGGCCTTGAGCTCAATGAAATTTTAAAATATTAACATTTACTAGGCCAACAGAAAAATTAACAAACATTTATATTTTAAATTAATAAATTTGACTTTAAACAAGCTTATAGTTAATTCTTCGTAAGGTAATTTGTATCTGTATATTTTCTTTACAGGTACTAAGCTTACAATTTTTTTTAGACGATGACTGCATGATTATCAGTGAATTACATGACAATACATCTGTATTATTTAATGAAAAACACCTTAGGAAAGTAACTGATTGAAACAACTTAATCCATATTATGCTACGAGCTAAATCGTTTATCCAACGGTTGTCCACAACAAATTTTTTTATGTAAAAGTTTAAAAGTTACACTTTTTTCAAGCTAAATCATTTAAAAAAAAAATTTCTTTAGTCAAGCGTTTGCTTAAAAGTTTTAAAAAACGTTTGTATTAAAAAATAATTAATAACTTTTAAACAAAAGGGCCAGCATGCGAAACTTTTTCATGGAGAAACATGTACAAACGAAAGAAATACTCGCATTTTTGTTCAAAACTTGTATGCGGTGGAGCCAACTGCACAGAGCTACATACATATGTGCTTCCTAACGGGCGGCCATCTCCTGCTTTCATTTCGTGTTGGCTTTCTGCTTCTTGATGTCGCAAGCGAGATATAGATTGGTTTACTGGGCATTTTGAAAGCATACTTTTGTAGTCTTTTTTTCTCGAAATTAAATAAACGATAAGTTAGTTTAAGGGTTTGCGTCTTTATTTGTTCGCAATACATCAACGATTGCCACTTATTCGTAATGACCCTATTTTACCATTTCATTTCTAAAGGGTTGCCACACTTTTTCATTTGCAACATGTCGTCGAGTAAGAACATTCATGCTCTGCGTCCTATACAAACTCTAAACGCACACATATTATATTGTCGGTATGAATTAATCAATTTAAATTCACGTGCGACATCTCGCTTGCTTCCAGAAGTATGCGAGAATTGAAAGCAGGTGAAGACCGCCAGTAAAGAAAACTTGACAACTGTAAAACGAAATTTTTTTCTGTCCGCCTCTTTTCTGCTGATGCACTCCAGTATGTATGCATAGTCATACATTTACTATAGTGATGTCAACGAATAAATAACAAAAAAAACCTCAGGGAATTGCGAGTTTCAGGTAGTAGGAAGGCGAATTTAGTAAGGTGGCCTTAGTAAGCAGCTGATTGATTTGTTTTTTCTATCGCCGTGGTACAGCAAATATCAAAATCATTTGTTTGTTGGTTGGTTTTGACATTCACTGTACCGAAAGCAACAACAAAACACATGTACTTTGTTTTTAAACATTTTCTGTCATTATGAATTCGCCTTGGGTAGTCGTGTCTTATAGGTGTGGTCAGATCATTTGTAGTGAGCTCAGCATTGGGGATTTTAGGTATGGTGAGTAAAGTTGTTCAAAGTTTTGAGTAGTAAGTTCAGGTATGATGCTATAAGGTTAAGCAACAAACAACTGGTTCTATTAGAAAGATGGGAAACTATTATAAATATATTTATAATAATTTCAAAACCAAAAACTTTACATTCGTCATTCTTACTTTGAGGTAGAGATTGCTTGAACATGTATTGCATATTTATGAATACCTTAATTTAAACATTATATGTTTCTGCAGAAATTTTTCAATCTAATCGAAAGAAACTTAATTTTTTGCAAACGCTTTTTCTTTCGTACGCGCAAATATTTTGAACCGCATAAATATGAAAAAATAATAATTGTTTCTCCCATATTGTTTAGAGTTATTAAAAAAAAAATTACGTTCAAACTTTTGTAAGCAAAGATATTTAGCATATATTGACGGACACATAACCTAATAAATAAATATAAATTTCAAACTGTGTACTGAACTTAAAAAAAAATCAGGGTATGTTTTGTAGCTCACTCGATCTTACTCTAAATATTTAGAAGAATGACAAAAAAAATCTCCAAAATCAACGCTATAATTTAAATATATATAATATATATATAATTTTGGCGCGTACACTATATAGCTCAGTGTTTGGCCGAGCTTCTCCTACCATTTGTGGTGTGCGTCTTTATATTATATCACAAATGGAGGGACCTACAGTTTTGTGCCGACTCCGAACGGTAGATGTATTTAATGAGAAGCTTTTTCATGGCAGAAATACCTTCGGAGGTTTGCCATTGCCTGCCGAGGGGTGACCGATATTAGAAGAAACTTTTTCTATTATTAAGATTTTGCTTGCCCTGACTGAGATTCGAACCTCGAACTCACCGGCATATCAAGTTATAGCACGCACCGCTACCAAGTCGACCACAGCGGCCGTGAATTAATGCTCATTTAAATTAAAAAAAAAAAAAATGTAAGTGCTGTTTTTTGGTTTCAGTTATTTAATAGAAAAACGTATATTTGTTTTTTTAATATTTTCTTTAATTTAATGAACACAAAAAAGGGTAGTTACAACTTGCAAAGGGTAGTCTTCAAAACTATGCAGCCGCTGTACTATTTTTTCTGAGACAAAATATTGTTTTTTTGTTCTTTGGAAAAACTTTGGACTTGCAGTCGGACAGTTATTTTTAAAGGTGCATCAAACATTTTGTTAAACATTCGATGGAGGAAAAATAGAACGAGAAGGAAAAGTTTGTACATATGTGTGCGTTAATTCTCCAATACGGTTTACCGATATCAAAATTTACTTACTTTACATGTCTAAAATACATACCGTGTCATAAACTGCATCGAACTCGCCTTATCAATATTTTGTTAAAGGCATTGAACAAGAGTTTCAGCTTAATGCCCCTATTATGATTCACAACTCAACTGATATTTTAGTTGTAGTTGTCGATTTTGTATTATGGTTTACAACTCAATTCAACTTTCAATCAGCTGTTCAATTAGTTGTCTTCGTTAAGTTGTTAGCAGTATTATGGTTCACAACCAAACAAGAATTTTGTTGTGTGAGCTGTCATATTAAAACAACCATTTTTTATCAGTTGTGTTATTGCCGGCAAGCTTGGAAAATGGAGAAAACATTGTAAGTGTATCTTATGAAATACATAAATATACATTAAGTGCTTAATGAAATACATATATTATTTCAGGAAAATATCAAACAAACTACAAATTGATCGCCTTGTCGATTTAGTTGAAAAGCATCCTGACATTGGAAGAGGAAAAGGCCAATCACATTTAGGCTGTAATAGCCTTTTCTATTGAGATATAGGTGCTGTATTTCCTTTCGTGGTGCACAGATTCGCACATGTGTACCGTCAACGAAGCCCATTACTCCTGGGAATCCACTTTGAGCGTAAACAGCAATTTTTGAATCTCGTACCTCCTCAGGTGTCATCGCCGCTTTGATCCAACGTGCACAGACATGCTGCTCTAAGACATTAATAGTCTCCTCAAGGACCATTGAAAATGTTGGCTGCGCTAAACCAACATTAAAATCATTACCGCTACTCTTTTGGTAGCTGCCGTCTGCAAAAAAACGTAATGAGGCGCACAATTTTATTGTCGGTGATATAGAAGAAGTCCTCTTTGATTGCTTGAAAAAGTCCTTCGTCTCATTCAGCAAATATATAAACGCTTCTTTGTTCAGCCTAAAGTAACTTATGAATCTAAAAATATAACTATTAAAAACTTTGTATGCTTTCAGTAAAACCGTAACGTACCTGGCCGATGGCAATTCCAATGGATTTGTCTGGTCTCTAAGGTTCCGTCTAATACGTGTAAGCTGCACGTTTTCTTCCTCCCCTTCCGTGAAATACGTTTCAACGGATATATCCATTATTAATACAAATATTAAAATTTTCACAGATTTTTTAGAACACTTGCGCGAATACCAACTTATTTGAGTTGTCAAAATTAACAACAATTCTGGTTGTCAGCAACTTAACGAAGACAACTAAAGTTGGTTGTGAACCATAATACGCAAAAATAGTTGAGTTGAGTTGTAACACTGACAACTCAACTTAGTTGAGTTGTGAATCACAATAGAGGCATAAATATTACAAAAAAAACACACAAAAACGGTTCTGGTGCATTCCACTGTTACGTACAGATAAGTTCAACTAATTTTACGGTTTATATTACATATAGCACTTAATTGTTTTATCAGATATATATATTTTTTTTCTCTAATTTAATAGATTATATACTAGTCTTTAATAGCGCGAAGAAACATTTAAAAAAAGTCATGAAATACTGAAGAAAAATGCAAACAACCCACGTCACGTACGGGACACATCAAGTCAACCAACATTCGAAATCGTTATAGTTTTATTCAGATTTCAGCGAATATATTACAGGTGCACAAAAAGTGTCTTCGAAGGAAATTATAACTAAGAATCAAGCATGCTACTAGCGAAAAAAAATATTAATTAAAACACATATTTATAATTAAAATTTTTTTTTTATATTTGTCACGTACAGACAAGTCGCGTCACGTACGGGACACAGTTCAACTTAAATCTATAATATATGTTAAAATCAATATGTAAATACAGTTTTATCTTGGGAAAGGCAATGTTTTCTGCACTCCACAACTTTCTCCACAGTTTTAATAAAATGGAAGTTGGAAATACCAGTTATCGCTTTGGCATTGTCCCACGGCGATGCACTTTTAATCCTTTCACAAATTTCAGAGGATGGCACATAAATCACACGGGTTTTTGTGACTAATTGAGAAGCTAAATCAGAAAAGTCCTTGGCTGATTGGACAACAACATGTTCATTTTGGCTCATCATTTTCTCTCTTACAAGTCTTTTGATATTTCCGCCAACTCCGTCTATCACACCTTTTCCATGCGATGTAGCAAAATATTTCCAATAAAAGGGCCTTTTGTACTTTTTGCTCAACATTTATGTTAGTTTAACCAGAGAACGTACATTACAGAGAAGCTTCATTCCGGTCTATTCCGTGATTCGTTCCTCTACTGTGAATTGAGCTTGATTCTAATAGGCAAGTACACCACAGGTAGTAAGCAAATTCACCAATTATCAGAACTCATCAAAAGTTAACAGTTTTGAAGCGAGAAGTGTAATTGAGAGAATTTATGTATATATTTTACAGTACGTTCTCTGGTTGCAGGTGTATATTAATTTAATTTATTTTATTTTGATTTTCTATTTAGTAATTATTACTTTTGCTACTCTTTTTGCAGCAAAACTATTTTCGTAATACATTTTTCTCAAATATTCTCTAGTAACCAAATGATTTTGTTTTTTTTTTCTTTTCAAGGTATATCTATTTTTATGAAATTATGATTAACTATTTAATTGATTATTAATTAAAGATTTAAAATAAAAGCTATATTTTATACTATAAAAGGTGGATCCTTATGGGAAGACATCGAAATCTAGCAAATAGCATGCAAACACCGCCGAAATCACAAATTCGGTAGCACACGTATGTTTTTATATACACACAAATATAAATATGAACAAACGTACACTTGTTCACGTGCCCGCAAATACCCTCGAACTCTAAATGTTGGCCTCTGCTCGGACTTCCAACAATTCTGCTGCGTGACGAAAGCAAAAAACCACCACCATAAATTAGAGTTGGGTGCAAATAGTTTTCGTTTCGCACTATGTGCAAGGAAAAATAGCAGTAGTACAAAAAGGTACTATTTCACTCTCAGAGACATGTAACTAGGAGAAAATCAATAATATATAAGGGCATAATAAATATTAAGTTAAGATATTAGGTAATAAATATTTAAAGTTATCTAAAAGCAAAAAATTTATTATCAATTTCTGTTGCTACTTTTCTCAAAGCAGTAGATTTCCTACTCCGACTGCAAATTGCAGTAAATGGTTTGCAAATTCAATGATGACCAACACTGTTGTTAAAATGCGACAAAATTCGGCTACATATTTACATATATAGTATATAAGCTCATACAAATGTACACAGCGCGTATTGAGGTGATGAAGATGTGCTGAGTATTTGTCTTGGGAAGGCCGATTTTGCGAAATAATACTGAATGCATTTATATATTTTCAATCGTTTTTTACAAAATAATGGTTTGTAATTGTTAAATATTGATAAATTATATATACATTTGGTAAAGTAATCTCGTATTAGGTGAATAATACCTAATATACATATTTTTAATTATTTGTTAACTACAAATTTGCCGGACTGGGCCATAAATAGCGAACGCCTCTGTACTTGCAAAGCTGAAGACGAAAATGTTGAAATTTATAAATTTTTGCAAGATCGCGAAAAATTTGCTTCGCTGGCAAATTTTAAGTTGTGCTGCAATTTATGAATGAAATGAGTTTTACGCACGCGCAGTTTATGAATGAAATCGTGTAGGATTAATGGCGCCGGCGTAACTGTTGAGTTTGCAATTGTGAAGGAAGTGAGGACAGAAGTGTGCACATCGATATGTCGATATGTATAAATATATGTAAATGTGTACAAATATTTGTATGTATGCAGACGTTATTTGTCCTTGAATTTGTATTTTGGCATGTGATGTAGGTCAGTTATATTATATGTAACATGGGTACTATTTACTTACATACATATGTATGTATGTACATATGTATATGAACATACTATGTATGTATTTTATTCAATAATAGAAATACATTTTCAACTATGAACTTTACTTATGCATAGTATGTACATACATGAACATATAATGATTTGCAGTATTTTATCGTAAATATATACTGAATTAAAGTCATAACTTATGTATATAAAAAAATTGCCAATATCTGACATGTAAAATGCCGTCGGCAAATCAACATTTGCCCTTGGGCACAGCAATTATAGCAAATCTTAAGCATATGGACATACCAAGTACCCACATTACATACATATGTATGTAATTGTCAACCTACATATTTTATGAACATGAATAAAGTTTAAAATTCATCATTTAAGGAAAATCGTTTTCCTTTATTGAAAATTCGCATGTAAAATGCCGTCGGCCAAAAGAGCTTGTGAACATGTACATAACTTCTAACAAACAAAGTGTATTTGTATGGTTTTCAATATGCACATATGCATAAACATATGTAATAGAAATCGACTCTTAGGGCAAACATACATATATAATAATACAGAATTTCATACATATTTTAAAATTTATCATTATTTTAGTTAATTTCAATGAGAAATCACAACTTAATCGAGAAAATGCATGATCTGTTAAAAATGTCGGCCTTGCTCAGCTCTGTTAATATATCGCTCTCAATTTTTCGCCGCCATTGCAAAAGTGGTGAACTTGCCTATTGCAATTTTGATGGTTTTTGACAATTCACACCGTCTTTCGGTGTTGAAGCTTCTCTGTAATGTACGTTCTCTGAGTTTAACCATATAACGGTTCTTAAATTCCGATGAAGGGCCGTCACTCCAAATAATTTTCGCTGAAGGTAAGTCTTCATTTTCTTTATGCATCAAGTCAAACAACTTATTGATGAAAACAAAAACTGTATCCTTGTCTTTCGAATTTGCATCTGAGCATATAAGATATGTTTGGCAATTGCCTTTGTAAAAACTTGCAGCAGTAAATAAAAGAACACTTGTTCGTGACAAAAGTGCGCTTTGAACTTCATTCTGGTATTCACAGCCAAAAGACATCGCAAAATCAACTTGAAGGATTCGCACATTTTCATTGTGTTGGTCTTTTTGAAATTCACCGGCTTGAACTCGTTTTAAATTAACATGCTTCTTCATAATATGGATAGAATCAATCAATTTTTCTTTAAGTTCACCTGAACTTGTTTCGTGGTTTACTAAAAGTAGTTTATTTTCTGAGTTTTTTTCCCATTCTTTCCATACACAGATTGTACTTAAATCCATAGAAATTAATATTTTTTTGCCATCAGAACAAGTATCACATTCATTTTTCCAGCTCTTCGAATCCAAAGAAGGATCACATAAAATCATAGTCCACCAGTCGTTACAATAATTTTGTTTCAAACCTTTCAATTTGAACATAAAATTTTCATGAGTTAAACATTTGCACTGGTCTGAAGGTGTGTCTTTCATTAGCAAAACGTTTTTCGGTCTTAGACTACAAAATTTTGAAAATCCAATTTCGATATTAGGAAAAAATTCTTTAAAAATGCAAAAGGCTTCTCGTAGGTACAAAGTCAAATAATGCTTTTGACACTTCTTCTTAATGCCGTTTTCCCAAACAACGATGAAATCATTTGCGCCTGGGCAGGTATACACAATATCCGGACGATAGTAAAATGCTTTCACGTCGTCATAACGTGTATCGTCACCTGATGTGCTAATGTTTGGGCTTTCTGCTAGAGCAATGTCCATTTTACGCGCTAGTTCTGTAAGAACCGCTTTTTTCTTTCTTGGTGATTGAGGCAGTGCTTTTAGAACCTTTTGAACAGCTTTAGATAAAGTCTGTTTCGACTTGTACGGAGATTCAGTACTTACAGGAGAATCAGTTGGATTTTTAAGTTCAACTCGCTTTTTTGCCCTTTGCAATCTCTTCTTATCCCTTTCCTTAAGTAAAATTGCTTTTAACTCACCTTCAGAAAGATTTTCTGCTTTTCGTTAACGAAGCTCACGCAATCTTTTAGTCTCATTAGCGGTAAAGTTTGGATCTTTCTCTTTTTGCTTTTCTCGAAATTTTCGCATGCGGCCAGCACTGGTTGATGGTCGCTCATTTTTGCGTTATTGAAATTTGCAGTACAAAAAAGGGCTTTGTTTATTACAAACGCCAGTAAAAGTTGAAAATGTCAGATAACTTATTCTTCGGCGTCACGTACAGACACTTTATTATCACCAAGAATATATTGTAAGCAAAACGATTTCAAACAAAATTGTTTCACCAGTTTTTAGACCGCTAAAAGTTAGCTGTTAACAGAAAAATTCAATTTTTATAGTCGACTTGTTTTACAATTATTAATAGAAAAAGGAATGTGACGCTTAATCGAAACTTACCTTTCCGTTATGATTAATTTCTTATCAAAAAAACACTTAACCAAAAAAATTAGTATGCAGTTAAATACAGCGGACCATACACTATAACTAAGAACATAAATCTAGTTTCTATCTGATAAACAATAGCGGCAGCGACCTCGCAAAAAGTTGTGTAAAGACTAATGAAAAAAATCCGACTTGTTGTTACTCTCAATATATAACGGTATTTACAAAAAATTAGACATATTCACTACAACTTTTGTAAATTATTTTAGATGAGAGCATAATCGCACTATGTACGTGCAATAATATATAAAAAATGCATATTTGTAAAACAGTTCAGAGTTCCACTTTTTCATAGAATGCTCCTTCTTAGGAAATAACAAAAAAAAATATTCAGTTTCGTTAATATACTAACTCACGATACAATGCAAGCTGGTCAAGATCCCATGAGCCAAATTATAACATTTTTTCAATACAATTTATCGCTCTAAAATGCTTACAACTTACAAACAAGCACTGCTGGAGTTGGAAAAAAGATTGGGTCAAGAAAATAACCGAATAGCATAAGTAGTTAATGCAAAAAAGAATTTATCAAACTCTTATCGACGCAACATTTGTGCGTCTCTTGAAGAACAAATTACCAAATTCACGTTTGGTTTCTACTACTTCTTGCCGAGAATTTTTAATAATTTATAGCTCAAGGATCTACGGCATACCACCACTTCACGACGCACCATAGAGACGCGGCGATTCGTTTCGATCTTCAGCACGCGCGCTTGACATTCTACGTAACACCCAACGAAAGCGACTGATTTTACATACGCTGACAAAGTCATACTAATAAACGTAATAAGAATTGTAACAAGTGGTGGTTAAAATGCAGAACTCGTTTGGTCATTCTTGGGTAAGATGGAAGGAAAAAATAATACAAAATTAATAGAGTTCAAATTCGGTTTCGAGTACGAATGTCAATACTTAAACATTATTGAAAATAATTACGAACAATTTACTGCATGCTTTTAAAAATAATCATGTATGTATGTATGTATACGATAACTTACATACACATGTGCAAACAAACGTACACACACATATATATATACATACATATATATGTATATACGAGTATTTACACATATCTTGCTGGCTCTTGAAGAAACGCGACTTCTCAACAGTCAAATTATTTGATAGTTAAACACAACGCAAACGGTATATATTTGGCTTTTCAAAAGGCCTTTGGTAAAACAAACAAGACAAGTCAGTTGCAAGGCCAGGGCTTTTAAAATTTAACTGTGTCATATACGAAGCCAATTCAATTCAACCAATGATCACGTAAACAAACAAAAAATATTCATATACATATGTATGTGCGTATCTTGCGCGATCGGGCAGCACTCTCTGAGCTTTTAATACGTTTCATTTTAGACAGAAATAGCGAATGGTTATCAATATTTTGACCCAACCTCGTAGTGGTTCAATTTCTGTACTGCTAAAATGCAAATGCAAATGTTAATTTTAAACGGAAACTAACTTTACTGAAATGAGTTTTACAATAGCAATTATTTTGCAATAAAATGGTAAAGTATACGGCCTTATGTATGTATGCATGTATGTAAGTAGGTAGTAAATATAATAAATAATATATGTAGCTATGAATCATCGGGCTTTTCGAAATTTTGCGTTCAATACTGCTTCGCTTTTTACACTGCACAGTAAGATTTTTTAAATATTGCGCGACACCCAAATTTTTTTTTTTTTTTTCAATTATAAATCGTTATTACCGCTTGAATTTTATGTCATAACAATAATGTTTCCAATTGAGCTAAGAAATATTTCGCCACGTTTTCACACTTTATGGAACATTTTTTATATAGAAAAAACAACAACAGCTTTTTAATGGTAGAAGTTATAGTACTATTTCGGAAATCACCACATTTCATCATCAGACTTATTTTCTATTTTTAATTAATAATATTTATTCTTCATCATTTCCCCTGGCTTTGAACTAGGGACCTTGGAGTTGCAGAGCCATCACTAAGTTTAGAATGCATTTTGGCGTGCTTATCCATGCATATTAATTTGTTAAGATTTTTATTGTTTTTCTTTTTTTTAAATAAAAAATCTTCCATAAGCTGATTTTGAGCTCAATAAAATTGTGAATTATTTATTATTCATTTATAACTCCAATAAAAATCTTAACAAATTAATTGTAGGTTTACTACAACTCGACCATAGTAGAACTCAAAGCCAACCTACAACAAGTCTAGATAAGGTTCGAAGCGCGTACCAATGAAAATTTAAGCTCAACGATTGACCCATTAAGTGGCTTCAATAAGGTCGTACAACAGCGAGATTAAGATGCCCACTCGCAAACACATACGTAAGTATTAAGGTTTAAAAGTTTCTTGTCGCTACTTAAAAACAATTTTTTTAAATAAAATCTCGAAAAGTTAAAATTGAATCCATTGGCATTTCTTGGAAATCCATCTATGGACATTAGGGTGATTCAAAAAAAAAATTTCTTACAAACAGGCCGAAAAGTTTCAATTTGACGTAAAAAGATACCAGTTAAAATTTTAGCCCTTAATATTAATATTAAGACTGCATGCATCCCGTTTTTCTACTTCCCATAAGAATAACATGAACATTTTTTTTTTCAGCACCTAATGAATTTTATTACTAGCCTGTCGTGTATCATAAAACATATTCTTTTGCTTATTTTTGTAGAGAATTAAACGCTTTACAAAAAAGGTCTCATATGATATTCCGATCAACAATTTTACAATTTTACAATCGAACAATTTAACGTGATTTTTATTTCCATAAAAAACATTCATAACACAGTACGACAGTGGTTGGTACACATGAGAAATGTTAACAGAATATGAGAGAAATGTTAACAGAATATGAAAGTAGGCTTAAAATAAAGAAATACGTGTCTCGGCGTTTTGCTGGAGCACGTCAGAATTTAGAGAAAATCGATTTTTAAGCTTCAAAGGACCGTGGAGGTTCACTTCTAATGTAATACTATTATAAAAAGTTCTATAAAAACAGAATGGGTGAACCGATTTTAATGCTTGAGTCAGTTTTAAAAAAGGTAATTAAATTTGAATTTTTTTTATTAAGAAAATAATTTTTTTCCTTCGGTAGATGGCGCTTTAATTTCCATGTAAAGTAAAATCATTTTTTTATTTCGTACATTATTATATATAATGTTATTTTAATTCAGAGGTGGGCACTCACACATATTGTTACATTTTTACACGCATACTATTACTATTTGTGTGTGAAGCAGCGAAAGCAAGAATTTGAGCATGTCGTTCGGTACAACAGCAGTATACACTGAGTCTTGCTAGTTAACGTACAAATGTGCTATTGGGCGACATTGCTTTGCCAAAGCCAACGCAACAGTAAAAGATGCCTTTGTTAAAGAGAAATCAATATCATTATTATTATTATTAACATTATCAGTTTCAGTATTATTATTATTACCATTATCAGTTTCAGTATTATTATTATTACCATTATCAGTTTCAGTATTATTATTATTACCATTATCAGTTTCAGTATCATTATTATTATTATTACCATTATCAGTTTCAGTATCATTATTATTATTATTAACATTATCAGTTTCAGTATCATGATCATTTGCAATGAATTTAAAAAAAAATTCTGCTTGCAATTGCAAAAGCATTAGCTTCCGCTCACCTCCAGTAAAAAATTTAAAATTTTTATGGCAAGAGAAATAATGTCGGCTTAAACAAAATTTAGGATTGCGACCAACAATGTCGTTACAAATAAGACATTGTGCTCTTCCATCTAAATTTTCTATAAAGAAAAAATCTTCTTCCCATTCGCGCATAAACATTGTTAGCTCTCACTGTATATTTGAAATAGCGCAGCGTGGTGTTGCTTAAACAAGTGTTTGCATGCGACTGTTTTGCTTTCCCATAGCAACTGGTATGATTGCATTCAGTCTTCATTGTGCCGAGGGCTACTGTAACTTTCTTAAAGTGAAACTTTAATGAGTTCACCCACGTCCCTAAACAACTTCCAAAGAACTCGAATATTTTAGTTTTATTTAACTTTATTTAATGGGAACTTTAAAACATTTGTTTTATTTTCACGTGGGCTTACAAAAATGAACTGTCGATTTTAAGCTTCGTCCTCTTATATATGCAAAGTTTTAGATAGTTGGCATATCACGCCACTTACGCATATTAATGTACGAACATGTTTGCGTACATATTTGTAATTATGTATAAGCTAATTGTCAAAGAGATTGAGAAGATTTCTCTGCGAAACTAAGAAAACAAAATTCTCTAAGTATTACATACATAATATATCATATACAAATAGCAATAATCGTAACTAGCGGGATATCGTCATAGTAACAAGATACCCTGTGGAAATAGGTATGGGAAGTGCCCCTATAGGAATGACGGCAACATTCCCCCCCTCGTAAGCAAGCCCGGTTAGCTTACTCCTCTCGATTGCCGACATCCAGAACCGCCAGTTTCGCAGCAGGCCGCTCCATTATACCGAATTGTGTTTTCACCGTAGCGCGGAGGACCTGGCCATCTTGTGCTGATACGACGTTAACCACTACTCCCTTGGGCCAGCGATTTCTGGGTTGAGACTCATCCACAACTATTACAACGTCTCCCGTTTTCAGTGGTGGTTGCTTCGTAAACCATTTTGTTCTTTTTGTCAGCGTCGGTTTGTACTCTTTTATCCATCTTTGCCAGAATCTATCAGCGAACATTTGCGATTGGCGGTAGCGCTGATGTATGTCTCCAGTGCTTCCGATAGGTTTATAACCACCCGCTGATCCAAGAAGCATGTGATTGGGTGTTATTGCTTCGTCATCGGCCGCATCTATAGAAACGAAGGTCAGAGGTCTAGAGTTGATCATAAATTCGACTTCTAAAAGCGCGCTTCGTAGTGTTTCGTCGTTAAAGGTATGTTCTGGGTTCATCACAGTTTTAACTGATCTGATGAGGCGTTCCCATGCTCCCCCCATATGGGGCGCCGCTGGTGGGTTATACTTCCAGCGAATGTTATCGAACTTGGATTCTACAGCCGAGTAGTTAATTTTTTCTGATTCACTGCGCATGATTTTTTCTGCCGCCTTGAATTTTGTCCCGTTGTCAGTATAAATTTCCCTTGGAGTGCCCCGACGAGATATAAAATTGTTGATGCACATAATGCAGGAGCTGGTATCAAGGCTGTGAGCTACCTCTACGTGAACTGCGCGTATGGTAAGGCATGTGAATATAACGCCCCAACGCTTTTCTCGCCTGCGGCCTACGACCACGAATATCGGCCCGAAATAGTCAATGCCAACATAGCTAAAAGCCCTCTCATAGCATGCCCGTCTCGCGTGTGGCAGCGGTGCCATCTGCGGATTTAACGGCGTCGCGGCTTTATTTTTGCAAATTTGGCAAGTCTTTCGTATGGTTCAGTATAACACGCGCAACCGAGGGATATAAAACTTGCCCTTGACTTCGTTTACTACGGCTTCATGAGACAGATGATGGTATCTTTCGTGAATATCTTTAACGATCAAGTAAGTTATGTAGATGTTACGCGGAAGTACGATAGCATCTTGTGAGCATATGAATTCAGCTCGACTTTTCACTCGTATTATGTCTTGTTCGTCTAAGAATAAATTGAGCGATATTAGTTTACTTGTTTTTTTCAATGTTCTTACCGCGTTTCAGAGAAACAAACTCTTGCAGGAACTCGCTGAGCTGCGCTTGCCTCATAAGGGTCACCTTCGCCATATCAATAATTTCAAAGTTGAGTTTGCTGGGAGGAGACTTTGCGTGCACCTTAGCTTGCAGCCTCTTAGTGTATAAGATAAACGTAGCTACAGCACGGTACAATCGCTTCCACTTCGAAAAGTATTCGAAGTTCATAGCTACCACTTGTTGCTTAACCGTACGCATGTGTAAGACGTGATGTCTGGTTTCCATGTTGTCAAGTGGGCCGAAATCGCTGCGGAAGGGCTATTCATATTCATCGGCTTTCAAAAAATAAGGCCCATCAATCCACGCCTCCTCATCCGCCTTCGATTCGTGCTTTGTTGCGAGGTCTGCAGGGTTTAGTCGCGATGGGACCCACCGCCATTGTTGGAGATTTGTATCCTTCAGTATTTCGGCTACTCGTTACATGACAAACTGCCGGAATCGCCTAGGGTCCATGCTGAGCCACTTTAACACCGTAGACGAGTCTGTCCAGAACACTCTTCGCTTGATAGGTAGACGTGGGGTACCATCTATTTTTTTTGCCAGCCGAACGCCTGTTACCGCAGTCTGCAATTCCAGCCGCGGTATTGATACTGGACTAAGGGGTGCCACTTTTGATTTAGCAGCTATGAACGATAAGTTGACTTCGCCGCCGAACTCTACGCGCAAGTAACTCACAGCTGCATACCCATATTCTCCGGCATCTACGAAGGTATGCAATTGGACGTCTTTGGCACCATTCAGATCTGGCGAATAGCACCGCTGTACTTCTACGCGCAGCATCTGCGGTACTGTTGCTTTCCATTGACGCCACTTAGAATACAGATCATCGGAAAGCTCTTCGTCCCAGTCAATGCGTGCACGCCAGATTTCTTGGAGTAAAATGTTTAGCGCGATTGTAAAATTTGACAAAAAACCTAAAGGATCGAATATCGACATTAAAACTTGCAGGACCTCGCGCTTTGTTGGACATAAGCTGCTGACGACAACATCTCGTTTCAGCCTGGCAAACCTGAACGCATATTTAAAGACGTCCTTATTCGGGTCCCAGTATACACCAAGAATTTTTTCACTCGCGCCCAACTGCACGGCAGCTTGCTCTTTTCCGCCAGGCTCTTTCAAGCACCTAAGAAAAAAAGGTGAATTTGACGCCCAATTACGTATATGGAAGCCGCCTGATGCGTGTATTGCTTTGACCGCTTCCGCTAGATCTAGCGCCGCTTGTTCGCTGTCCTCACAATCTATGAAATCGTCTACATAGTGATGGTTTTTGATGGCGTCGACAGCTCTGGGCAGTTGTTGAACGAAATTTTCTGCGTTTTTGTTGCGGATGTAGTGTGCAATGCATGGCGCACAGTTTATGCCGAATGTTAAAGCGCGCATGACGTATACGCTGGGCTTGTTGAACTAATCATCTTTGTCCCACCACAGAAACCTTTGCGCGTGCATATCCGCCTCACGCACGTTGATCTGGTGGAACATCTCGGCGATGTCCCCGCATATAGCTATGCGACCGACACGGAACGCTAGTAGCATTTCCACCAGAGGATTCAACAAATCGGGCCTATTTGGATTTTGAGTCACAAATATTGGTAAATACCAGACGCGCCCACTATTCGCTTGTAATTGTGCAGGTTTCAGCTTAATGGCATATCCTTTTGTGAGTAAGTTTTTTATTTGGTCTTGCATTGCTGCCTAAAGAGTGGGTTCTTTTATGAATCTTTTGTGAAGACACAATAGCCTCTTGTACACCATTTCGTAGCTATCGGGCAGTTTCACTTCATCATGGCGCCACAGCAGCCCGACTTCGTACCTATCTCCTGCCTTTTGACATGTTGCGTCTAGTTTAGCCATCGCCTTCGAGTCTTAGGGTGACATCAGCTGTGATGGCGGCGACGAATCTAGCTTGAAGCTTTCCTTAACTAGTTCGTGTAATGTATCGTAGTTTTGCCTGCATGCACATGTGTGAATATTCAAATGCAAGCTCTGTGACGGATTGGATCCACGCCCTTGAATCGTCCAACCCAATCTGGTTTTGGTCGCGATCGGTTGGTGCCAGTTGCCCTCACGTACTTTAATTGGGACAGCGAGGTGCCAGTTGTCAGATCCAATAAGAATGGTTGGTTTTGCTTTGGTGTATGATCGTATTGGTAACCCATTGAGATGAGGGTATTCCTTAGCGATTTGGCTCATATCTACAGTTTGCGTTGGGAGCCCCATATTGCGAACAGTATGCGCATCGTTTATGGTGAATATTTTACCGTTGTGCATGTTGCCGATACGAAGCATAGTCCTTTTCGATGAAGCTTCATTGCGGGTGTTGTCGCCGGTCCACCGGAGACAGAGTGGATCCGAAACGCCCTTTAAGTGGAGCTGGTTGAAAACAGCGTCTTCTACCAACGTGACGGACGATCCCTCATCTAGAAACGCAAACGTATCTAAGTAATTATTATTGCCATGAATACGAACCGGAATGACTCGAAAATAAGGCGAGCCCTTTTGCTGGGTACTGTGTGAATTCAATGACCCATTTGCTGGGCGCTCGATACGCTGCACATCCTGTTTGAGGAAGCTTCGGTGAAGTAATTGGTGATGCTTTGCGTTGCATCCATCAATAGCGCAGGATTTACAAAGCAGCGCCGTCGGTGAGTGTCTAAGCACTGTCGGCATAACTTTAAAGAACGCACGACCTCCCACTTGTGATCCAGCGACAGCATTTTAAAGTCATCGCATTGAGATGGCACAAAATTGGCCAGTCCGCTCCGCAGTGGCCGCAGTCCTTTTTTCTTTGCGAATTATCTGCTTGTGTATGGGTATTTACCATGCCACTCTTCTTGAACGTTGTAGGCGTAACAACCTTACTTGCTGCTTCTGCTAACGAGTAAAGCCAATCGCTAAAGGCTTTAACTGCCGGAATTTGGTTATCTTTGGGATGCATGGCCCAGGACAGCTTGTACGTATTTGGTAGCTTCTCCACTAGTTCCTTGACTAACATGGGGTTGCTCATGTATGAATCCATATGACACGATGCCATCGTAGAGCATATGTTGCGCACGCACAGCGCGTAATCAATCAGCGCTTCCAGCTTGTCTTTCAACGGCTGCACTTTTCCCACCTTCTCGATCAAATTTTCAATAATGAACTCCGGCCTTCCACAGCACATGCGCAGAGTTTCGATTATTTCTGGAACCATCGCTGGCAGTAGCAGTTTACTTCGAACCATTTCACGCGCTCTTCCCTTTAGGCTTGCCTGTAGTCGCATCAGATTTTCTGCGTCTGAGTAGCCGGCAACCTGAGTGCTAGTCTCAAGCCTGTTTATAAAAATTGGCCATTCCTCCGGATCGCCATGAAAATGTGGTAAGTCCCTTGGGATCGCTTGCCTAGCTGCTATCTGGGTGGCAGTAAGTGCGGAACGCGAACTCGCGTTGTTAAGGCATGGCGTAGATGCGACTCGCGATTCCGATAAGATCTCGTATTTTCTCTCCAGGTAATATTGTTGAAGCTCCTTTTGCTCTTCTAACATCGCGAGACGAAGCTCAAGTTTTTTTGATTCGTTCTCAGTTGGCTGCATAGTCGGATTTGTTGCCGTCGGGTGTTGGTCTGCCTTGAGACTTGGGTACATTGTTGCGGGATATCTTGCCGGCGCATGTAATGTTTCTGCGGCCAATTTCGTTGGCAGAGCCGTTGGACGCGCTGCTTCGTTCGGCATAACGTTACCGACCGTCGTAGTCGATCTTTTAGATAATGCAAAATTTGTTACTGGAACAGGTGGCGATGCTCGCAATTCGTTCGACGGCGAAGATGACGCCTGTGGGTGATTTGAATGAACTTCACGGGGTGTATCGTATTGCGTGTTTGTAGGGGGAGCTGTAGCACTCGTTGTGGCTTTGGTGGCTAGTGGATTGCAGTTAGTGCAGCTCCGACTTACTTCAGCGACACCACTGTTGACCCCTACGCAATCGAAGTGATACCATTTATCGCAATGGTCACACTGCACCATGTGTTCATCATCCCACTTGTCACAGAGGATGCAATTATGCTCTGCACTCGACCGACTTCGATGCATGACCGTTTACTTCTTAGTTAATTAGTGTTTTTATCTTTGATTTATTTTATTAAATTGTACAAATTCGCGTATCGCGTTTGAAAATGTTTTAAAGATTTGTAACTTTCTTAAAGTGAAACTTTAATGAGTTCACCCACGTCCCTAAACAACTTCCAAAGAACGCGAATATTTTAGTTTTAATTAACTTTATTTAATGGGAACTTTAAAACATTTGTTTTATTTTCACGTGGGCTTACAAAAATCAACTGTGGATTTTAAGTTTCGTCCTCTTACATATATATGCAAAGTTTTACATAGTTGGCATATCACGCCACTTACGCATATTAATGTACGAACATGTTTGCGTACATATTTGTAATTATGTATAAGCTAATTGTCAAAGAGATTGAGAAGATTTCTCTGCGAAACGAAGAAAACAAAATTCTCTAAGTATTACATACATAATATATCATATAGAAATAGCAATAATCGTAACTAGCGGGATATCGTCATAGTAACAAGATACCCTGTGGAAATAGGTAGGGGAAGTGCCCCTATAGGAATGACGGCAACAGCTACCGATCGTTCGTATTCTATAAATAGCGTAATATTTTGTGCTGCTCGTCGCAGCAGAGGCCCTATGCACGCGTGCATACGAAAATCAACTTGTGCCTACCTCTGTTTTAATTATACTTTCCTTCGCAAAATATTAAATATTTTTGAAGATACACAACTACAAAAAATATTCAGGAGTTTTTACTTAATTAGGTAGAAGGAAATAGCTTTCACAATAATTGAACAATGCGACTTGCAAAGATATTTTATACAAAAGCAGTTTTAAGTGTTCGGGTACGAATGCTGATGGTTAGTAAACAGCCAAAGCCTGTTCACTAAATTTTACTGGCCTTTCACTTTGTTGCAGGAACTCCCTTTTTGTATGCTAAAATTTGCGAAAATAAAATACATAAAATAAAACAGATGCGAGTATCGATAGCGACGCTAATATCATACATTTTGTAAATACCGTTGCCTTTATTACCTAAATTGTTATATGATAATACAAAGTAACTATGTGGGTACAATTTTTAATCAATTGCCACCTCTGCCTCGATCGTCTGCTTATTAGCTCGCCTCGCTCATCACATCGCTCGTATGCCGCGCTTATCTGATTCCCCACTCACACGTACCCTCATGCGTGGCCGTTGTTAGGGCCAGGAAACTCTACTTGCTGCTGGTTAGGCCTCGCTTGCTACTCGGCTACTTCACGTCAAGTTAGCAAAGCACCCCAAAACACACAAAAACAACATGTGCAAGAAAACTAATTATTGCGCAACTAATTAACAAGGAATTAGCGGCAAAATACCGATAGTATGCCGTTTTGATTTGCCATGGGTACTTAGCTAACTTCACGCTAATCGCATCAAGTGAAAGGTGCAAGTGAAAGTGGTGCATTGTTATTCTTAACCAACTTCAATAAGACTAGGATTTTATCAGTTTTTCGGAGTATGTTTTTAAATTTTTCATAACTTTGGACATCGTTGTTATGCGATCCAATAACAATTGATCAATCTAAATACTAAAGCCCTCAAATGTAAAACCAATATTTACACAAATAATTGACCTCAATAAAAACTTATTTTTAAAATTTTACTCCAGTATGCATTTTTTTTAATTGATACGAATACGTATTTATGTAATGAGATCTAAATTACTTTTATATTGAAGTTATTTCTAATATACAGTATGACAAGTAATTGTTTGAAAGTAAAATGAAAAATTGCACTCAAATTTGAGTTCAACAGTTAATAACACCAGGAAGCGAATATGTTTCAAATTTTTTAATTTAATTTTTCAGTTTATTTTCTTTTATTATATCTAAAAAAAGTTTATGTTATAAAGCGAAAGAAAGAGAGAAAAAGAAACAAAACAAAAAAATACATTTTTCACAGTGTCAATTAATTGTTTGTAAATTTTAAGAATTGGATTTTATTTTGTTACAAAAATAAAATAAAAAAAACAAAAAGGTGTTTTTCATAAATTTTGTTACATAACAGGAGCATCAGGAAGTCCACAAACTCCTCTTCCCTGAATTTAAATCGCATACGATCCATACCGCTAAATGTGAATTAAAACCATGGATATAAAGAGGTTAATACATACATATGTATGTAAAGGATGTTTTTTTAGACATGTGTTAAAAACCACAAGAAATAAAATGCATATAATTTAATGCTATGGCCAATAATTTAGCTTTATTATAAAGATAAGGGGGGTTTGTATTATGTTTTAAAAATGATTTCGAGCAAGTGCGTTCACTTGTGCGGTCACACGTGCGGCTAGCTCGAATAAATTCCAGCCGATAGGCCCAATTTTCGACTACTTGGTGCAGCAATTGGGCCGTATGTCAGCAAAAACGCGCAGAATATTCTCTTCCAATGTGTCAATTGTCTCGGGCTTATCTGCGTAGACAAGCGACTTCACATAACCCCACAAAAAATAGTCGAGCGGTGTTAAATCGCACGATCTTGAAGGCCACGTCACAGGACCACGACGCGAGATAATGCGCTCACCAAAAGTTTCCTTCAATAAATTGATTGTTCCGTTGGCTGTATGGCATGTAGCGCCGTCTTGTTGGAACCAAAGGTCGTCCACATCATTATGGCCGGTTTCACTTTTGAAGAAATTTGGACAAATGATTCCCTCTGCCAATAGACCACACCAAACATTGACTTTTTGAGGATGTAATGGCGTCTCAACAATGACTTGTGGATTATCATCACTCCAAATGCGACAATTTTGTTTATTAACGTACCCATTCAACAAAAAGTGAGCTTCATCACTGAACAAAATTTTCTTGTGAAAATCGGGATCGGTGGCCATCTCGTTTTGGGCCCATTCACCGAACGTTTGCAAGCGTTCTTCCGGAGTAAGTCTGTTCATTATAAAATGGCAAACCAAACTGAGAATAAATCAAGGTACAGCTGTCAAAAAGACCAAATCCGAAAAACGTATTGCCTCATTGAAAACCACACGTCGAAAAAAATACCCTTTTATTTAAAACGGCACAATTGTGTTTACCATGCCGTTGTGGATAAATATGTATGTATTTATTTTTCCAAAGTACAAGCATATTTGTAATATACATTTTTTAAAACATAGGTATTATATACGAAATTCTGCCCATAAACACTGGCAATCGGAATTTTTTTCGGTTCTTCTGAAAAGGTACTGAAATACACTTAATATTGACGTATTTAGGGAATCCACGTGTCGTAAAATGTCACAAAGTTGTAGTCATAAAAATTTTCGATAGCTCAAAATTTCGTTTTTGTTGCATTGCAGCGAAAAATGGTGTAACATAACATAAATAGCTTTTATTTGTCCACTTTTATGACTTTATGACAATACGAGAGATCTTCCCGTCCGTTGCCTAGGAACTATAAATTTGTATATTTTGCTCACAGGTCTAAATCATCCGCATTAAGCATTGCCTGAGATTTATAAGCGATCAATGCGAAGCTAAGTTTCTAATCATCTTAATAAACAGTCTCGCCCCGTTAGATAGCGCTGATGGTTTAATGCTAAAATGAGAAAAGCCTCCATAAAAATCGAGCAGTCTATGGAAATAAAGCTTAACATCCACAATTTAGGACTTTATTTTATATGTCTAAATAAGATTTATAGGTATATATGTAGCACCGTAGTTGGAATTAATGAATTTGTTTTGTTGGTTAGCTTATATTCTTTGTTATAAATTATAAAATGTGAAATGTGAAAGCTACGTTGTCTTTAATTGGTAAAATCCAAAAAGGGATGACCTTTTTGATGTTCGCCGTTAGTTGTCTCTTCCTGAGTTATCTCTCATTCTTATCCTCATTCTCTTTTGAGAATGAGAATTAATAATGATGTAATGAAGTATGGTGAGTTAGTGACGACGGAGTTGCCACAATACTTCCCTTCTTAAAAAAAAAAATATTGCAATGATATTACATAGTGATTAAATTATCCTAGTATGTTAATACAATGGCGATTATGAATTAGTTACACAATTAAATTACAATTTAATACAATTTAATATTAATAGGAAAAGAAATTATTTAGGTGAATTCTAATACTAAATATCATCCGCAACAAAATAGACAAAATAGTCTGTCAATGGAAATCGCTGTGTTTACGCGTTCGTAATTGATAATAAAATATTTTTCGTGCCGAGTAATAATTTGGTATGACCCTTCATATGGGGATGAAAAGGATGGCCCATTTTGATCGGTGCGGACTAGTACATGGGAGCACGAGCTTAGTTCCTTTGAACGCAAAACCGGACGAGTGCCATGCCGCGATGTTTCGGTCGGTGCTAATGTGTTGAAGTGATGTTTAAGATCTGCGAGAACACGTTGAGTGTTGGAATGTTTGTTTGACGGTGCTAGCAGTTCGCCTGGTAAACGAATTGGTTCACCATACACGAGTTCAGATGGCGTACTTTGTAAGTCCTCTTTCCATGCAGCCCGCAGGCCAAGCAATACAGCGGGAAGTGCGTTGAACCATGTTTCATTGTGGCACAGCAGTGCGGCCTTTAATTGCCGGTGCAGTCGTTCCACTAAGCCGTTAGACTATTTTCACTATCTGTGTGAGTGCCCAGCTCTGGCACGCCTTCGACAAGAAACACTTGGGTTTATCCCAAGAGGGCTGAAGGAGATCTCTAAGTGTAATATAACCTGTTTAAATAGCTTCATCCACAAATCAAAGTGGTTCGAAAATTAAAGACCGTAGGACATACCAGAGGTTCCATGAAAATAGCGTAGCAAAATGGTGCTTCCAGCGCTAATTGGGCGCTTGTCACTAAAGGACTAGGCAACGCTTCAACCAACCAACCAACCAAGCCGTTAGACTGAGGATGATAAGGTGTTGTGCGAAGATGTTTAATGCCAAATAACTTCATCAACGATTGAAACAATGTTGATGTAAATTGACCTCCTCGGTCAGATGTTATTCTTATAGGTACTCCGTACCTTGAGATCCAATTGGTAATCAGTGCAAGTGCTACGGTGTCTGAGTCTCTATCGATGATAGTGAGGCATTTGTTGTACCCGCGAGACACTAAGTCGATGTGTATGTGTTCAAACCTTTGCGTTGGTAGCTGGAAATTAGCAATTGGCGATGCTACGTGCCGATGAATTTTATTTCGCTGACGACTCAGACATGCTTTGGGCCATTCTCGACAATCTTTTTGCACTGACGGCCAAACGTATCGCTTGGTAATGAGCGAAGATTTGATACCTGGATGTGCAAGTGAGTGCAATGCCTCGAAAAGTTTCTTTCGCAACGGCTTCGGAACATATAGACGCGGTTTTCCTGATGAAACATCACAGAAGACTGCGACTGGGTAGTCGTCAAAAATAATTTTCTGCCATTGTAATGATGTTGAAGCGTTAGCGAAAAGGTCTTCCAGTTCAGGGTCGTTTTCTTGAGCCTTGCATAGTTCGCGAGTGGTAATCGGTGGAGAAATAGCTTCGACTCTAGACAGTGTGTCCGCGACTGTATTTTTATGCCCGGCAATATATCTGAAATCACTCGTGAACTGTCCGATGAAATCCAGTCGACGATGAATAATGAATACAATTATATGACGTTTGAATCAGGTCAGACATTTGGAAAAAAAATGTTCAAATTAGCTTCCATTTCACACCATATTGAAATATTTGACCTTACTTATTTTTGCATTGAATTTAATTTTTCAAACCGGTGTCCACTTACTTTGAAGATGTTTGCTTTCGTTTTGAAGCTTTTATAACTATCTCTTGCTTAACACGCACATACGAAAATTTTCTGAAAATTAATTTAATGGCAACCTAATTTCCTTAAGACATTACCGCCAATCTCATTCCAGAATATAAAATATTTATTTGCAGAATTTTATTCCAATTTTTCTAGCCGATCAGTCATATAAAATGCACAGCAAAATATAAAATCGCGGCGTCTCATACTCGTATTTGTATGTATGTAAACTTTTTAGCGCAGTGATGTGCCGCGTAGACTACGTAGTGTCGACGACATTATTAAAGTTTGAAGTATAAATAGGGTTCCAAATCAAAGAGGCATACTCGATCTTGGAGCGAAATAGGGAGTTGTACAAAATTTTTATAGCATTGGGGTCTTTAAAACCACTCGCATATCGTCGCAGAAAAACATGTCCTTTCTTTTTGTCAAGGGTGTTGAGCCCTTTCTTCCATATAACTTACTATCAGGTGTTAACAGGGCGTGAAGTGCAAGATGACGGCTGATCTTCGGATCCACCTCTCACTATCAATCTCCATCTTTTTCCTTCACGCTGGTATTACTGTTAACCTAATCCTCGGTTTCGAGTTGGGAGCCAATAATTAATGGAAACGCCAGTTAATAAAAATAATAATAAAAATAAAACTTCGTCCTTCCCTCCACGGGATAAAACAGTGCCGGCGCATGAGCCAAAGGCACCTTTTTCGCCGCTTAGCGGCCATCTCCGGGTCTCCTCCAGGGGCAACCCTAGAGCGTCCCGTGATTTTGGGCGTTATGGTGGGGCCAAGCACCAGAAAGGCTGGAGGGGTCGTGCTGGAAACGGCAGGTCGTCTCCTGGCGCGGTGCACCCATCCAATTCCGGCACGGCTGCAAAGCCTTTACCTATGCGGGCAAAGATATCACGACCCGGCACAAATGGGGAAGGGCGACAAGCAGCCATTCTAAAGAGCAACCAGGAAATCGTAGCGATGGAAACTACGGGCGATTCAACCCATGGTTGGTCGAGCGGGCGGCACACACGTACGGCGTAGGGCTGCTAGAACACTCAAAAAATATGAGGGCGCGTTACTGGAAACGCTGCCCCAGAGTGCAAGGGATGGGTAGAAAGAGCTAAATCTCTACTACCAAATTACCAACCCACGGCTGGGGCGTCGGTTGAAGGGGGCGCACCCGCAGCCAAAGAGCAAAGGTCGATCGAGAAGCAACAACCAGCTCCAAAAAAGAAGTGTATCCGTTCCGGGGTGGCCAGATCCTGCTTTGCTGATGTCGTTAGAGACAGTATTCTTATCGTTTGTCTGGACCGCGGCAACAAACTCGGGACAATTCCCAGGCACCACTGTGACGTGTGACGACACAAGGTCGGCGGCGCTGTACAAGGCCAAAGGCGGAGCTCTGTACCCCGGGGCGAAACTCGAGGTGGTCGACTGGAAGGACATTTTAGTCAAACCTAGAGCGAGGGCATGGGTGCCCGTCACGCCGTCAGTGCCTGAGAGCATCTTCAAAATGCTTTAGGTAATGAACCCCTTAATCCCGAAGACTGAAGGGTTCTCCGAGTGGAGGAGCCAGATGGGCCGTCTATATGGCGTACGAGGCGGAGGATTCCCCTCAAAGTCGACTCCCGGAATTGGTGAACGACCACAGAGCGGGCTTAGTTCTGATCGGTTGCGATGCTAACGCCCACCATGTTCAGTGGGGTAGCTCCGACATCAACAGTCGAGGTGAGTCTTTTTTTAACTACCTTAGTTATATGCAATAGGGGCACCGAGCCCACTTTTATAGTCAAAAACCGATGTAGTGGAAATCTGCATGATATGTTGTGGATAAACAATATTTTTCTGACCACATGTATATTGAAACGATTTAAGATCTGGAAGAACCTGTGGAATACTGACTGGGTTTTCTACAGGGAAATTCTTGATAATAACCTAGCGCATCCAGTATCCGCTGGTGAACTGGATGACATGGTGAACACTTCAAACACAATCTGCTCGCGGGCTCTGGCCAAAGCCTGCCCTGACCCCAAACCGTGGGGAAAGCGTAAGCCTCACTGGTGCTGGACTCACTGCGCAAGGATTGCAGGACGCAATTCAACAGGGCGAAAAGGCTGAGTCAGGAGTCTGAGTGGCAGACTTATAAACAGCTCTTGCGGGTGTACAAGAGATCCTTACATGAAGCAAAAAGGTCTACATGGAGAGAATTTTAGAGCGGCGTTGAGGGCGTTACCAAAACTGCCAGACTAAGGAAAATCTTATCGGGCGCAGCAAACCCTTCTTGACAACAACGGGTAGAGCAACGGTCAAATTGCTTCTAGACACGCAAAACCGTGTTTCAAGCCATGTATCTAAGGGGACCCCGCAAGGGTATCTAAGGGGACCCCGCAAGGTTGCGTGCTTTCACCCCTCTGGAATCTGACAGTGAAGTCTCTTGTAACGACAACCTTTACTTGAACGGAAGTGTGAATGCTAGTGTGTGTGTGTGGACAAGTATGATGGCTACAATGCCCATTCGAAGTGCTAGCTACTTTGTATATGTTGCCAGGGTCGGTCATCATGCGGTGCTGGCAACACGTAGCTAAAGCCTTCGGTACGAGTACGGACGAAAGTGTGTGCGTTTTCTTTAGAAAAATGGAGATCTTTTCTAATCCACTTTGTGGAAAATTCTATAAAAGGCCCGCTGGCCGGCCAACGGCGCAAAAAGTATTGTGGTGACGGCAGAGGCCGGTGCGTGAAAAATCAACGCGAGTGCTGATTTGTTTTTTTGATTATTTCTAAACAAAAAAAAAAACGTATATCGTACGTATTCAAGTCGGTAGTGATTGAAAATAAAAATTAATATAATTAATAACATATATATGTATATATGTATGTATATTTTTAAATTTTAATAGGAGTCGAAGGTAGGTACCATTGGATATGTCTCTCAGGGTGCGTTTATGTTGGAGCTGCGATAATAGCAGAGAAAATTGTAAAGGAGAATCTCGTACGAGTATATGTGTTTATGTTGGAGCTGCGATAGCAGCAGAGAAAATTGTAAATGGACATACCGTATATGTGTTTATGTTGGAGCTGCGATAAGAGCGAAGATAAGAGCTGCGATAATAGCAGAGATAATAGTAAATGGGCATTGCGTATATGTGTTCATGTTGGAGCATAGCTAAGAACAAAGACTAACGTTAAGAGCATAGAAAATCGTTGATCACGTTGATCACGTAGTAGCTAATAAGTGATATTTTTGCAAGGGATGATATATGGAACCAAAAAATATGGAAACCACCACAATTGAAAAATATTTATTTGCTATATTAAGTTAAAAAAAATTATATTGTTCATGTTTTTTGTAATACTCCAGCATTGTTGTTCGAGTGTGAAAAGTTACAATAAATCGTATGTCATGCAAAATAGGTCTGCTATGACAATTGTACCATTTTTTCCTAACTTTTCTTCAATTTTAAATAAAACATAATCAAAGGCTTCAGTATTAATTCGCATATACTCCGAAAATTGGCCAAATTATAAAATACGTCAAAAATCTGCCATTCCTCAATAATTGGGTTGCAGAAAATTTGCGGCCTGTGTACTTTTAAATAAACTATATAAATAAGTTAAAGACAAAAACAACATTTCTTCATCGGAATCGGAATTTTTTTTGCTTTTATTCACTTTCAAACTAAAACCGCACTGATATCAACTCTTTTATCGCAGGTTCAACATAAACACCACATCGAAGCGTTGTTCCACGCTATGCTCTAGTCGGTGCACTCTCAGCTCTCTTCGCTTTTATCGCAGCTCCAACATAAACACTACATCAAAGCGAAGATTTTTAGCTATGCTCTAGTCACTACTATCTTCGCTCTTATCGAAGCTCCAACATAAGCGCACCCAAGAAATTAAGATAAATAAGCAAAACGTTGTATACATACATACATGCACGAGAATGTAGGTACGTACTCGCCATATACATATGTTCTTCTTAAACGCAATGTAACAAAAGATTTCTGGGAAATGTTTTACCAGGTCACCTGCAGCGGAAGTGCAGAGGACCTCCTTTTTTTTTCGTCACCCTCAACTTTTCGTCTGAAATTTCATTGGACTCTGGGGATAAAGTCCAGCAACACGCCACCGTTTGGCTATACATGCGAAGCGGCTTAACAGCTGATCGCGAACGGGTGAAAGACCTAAGAATTCCAGTAATCAGTTAAACAGCAAGAGCGTAGTGGGAACAGGGAAGTAAAAACACAGAAATAAGATCCCAAGAAATACATAATAAGCAGCAGGAACGGGAGATTAGCTGGCAGCACCTACAATTTGATCGCGCTTATCTACACCAGCGGCGGAACATCATACCAACAATTTTTTTTTACGATATTAAGAAATTACGAATAATTTATGTAAAGTATTGATGATTTATATACCTTTTTTTTTAGTCGTAATCCGATTTACTTACTTTGTATCTGTTTTTCTGATTTTTTTTATATTTTTGCTTATACATATGTACATATGTACATATATAAGCTTTGAAGAATTGTTTTTATTGCCACCTGGCTGGTATATAGGAGCCTAGGTTTTTTTGTTTTTTTTTTTACGAGGAGGAAGCATCGAAAGCCTGTACCCCGTCAGTGTGGGACTTTAACCAGCACTAAACCTCCTACTGTCATGTACCGAACCCCCCGGTTCCACCGTCAGGTATTCCGTCGGGAGGTGGTTTGAGCACTAAGCTCGATCGTACGTTCTAAGTCTATTGTAATCTGTCTTGGGCCGCAGCCTCGTCCCCTTTAAGCTATTTATTATAAAAAAGGCATCGATGTACTTACATATGCATGCGACGAGTGATTCCATGTAGGTAAACGTATTAGTTGAAAGTTGCCAACGGGAAGATGACCATGTTTGCGTCGTAGCGTCGTAACGTCTATGACTGAAAAATATTTGTATATTACTGTATGAATATAATATTATATTTCCCCCGTTGGGAGCTTTGGCGGTTGGAACGCGCTGGGTTCCAATCCGCGTCGTCGCCTGAGTGTGCGTGTTTCGGCAGAAAGACCTTGAGCAGTCGGAAAGTCCGAGATTCCGATCTGCTCGTTTATTGGGTCCAGCGGAAGTTGTGGATGCTCTACTTGGCTGTTGGAACGCCCTGGGTTCCAATCCGCTGTGATGCATTAATTCCTATGCTGCATTTATGTATAAAAAACACTTTTATATTATTAAATTATCTATTTTTGTTATAATATTTTTTTTTCTCATTGCGTAGTTTGACGGTTGGAACGGCCTAGGTTCCAATCCGCCTGAGTTTGTGTTTCTACGGAAGGCCTTAAGCAGTCGGAAAGGCCGAGATTCCAATCTGCTCGTACAGTGGGCCGAACGGACGATTTGGATACACCACTTGGCGGTTGCAACGGCCTTGGATCCAATCTGCTGTGATGCATTAGGGCACACAAGACCTCTTACCTCGTCGTATATGGTAGTGGAACTTCTGCGTCTTCTTCTTTGCTCACTTCTTAAAACCTTCATCGTCGATGAAATAAAGCCGTTGGCCAAATTCCATTCGTCTTTGCCCATCAGCATGTAATTAACGATCGCTTGTAGTGAAAGGTTTTGTCGAACTGCTGATTGAAGTATGCTCCTCTCGTGGATAAAGCGCGGGCACATTAGTAAAACATGTTCCGCGTTGTCTACTACTCCGATACCACAGAAATCACAGTAAGGGTCGACCTCGTGTTTGAATCTATGTAGATACGACTTAAAGCATCCATGACCGCTTAGAAATTGGGTCGTGTAAAAATCTACTTCGCCGTGGCTTCTTTGAATCCAGCGCTCTATATTCGGTATACATCGGTGTGTCCATCGCCTGTTTGGCGCGCGATCCCATTTATTTTGCCACTCCGCTAGGCTTATGTCTTTGGCTTCCTTGCGTGCGGCTTCATTTGCTACCCTCATCCTTGTGAATATACATATATGCAGACATAGTTTTGAATACACTGCATACCCTGAGTGCACACAGGCGATAATTTGACATTATGCCCCGGAAGTAAGATGAGTGGCATACCGCCTCGAACCACACCGGAGCTCCGTACATTATTTGACTTCTAACTACTCCTGCCAGCAGCTTTTTGCTTCGCTGCTTTGGTCCTCTCGCGTTGAGCATAATTCTTGATAGAGAAGTCGTTGTGGTTGCTACCTTGTCTCTAGCGTATTCAAGGTGCATTTTAAACGTCAACCTTCTATCGATTATGATACCTAAATACTTTATCGCGGGCTTCGTGGATACAGGATAGCCGTTAACTCTGAAAGTTATATCCTCCAGCTTTTTTCTGCTTGAGATAAGAACTGACTCTGTCTTCTGTTCTGCTAACATTAGCCCCTGTTGGTCGAGCCATGTCTTTATTTTCTCCACTCTAGGTATGTATATATATATTTTTTTTTTTTTTTTTTTTCTTGAGGTGGCACAAAGCATTGAAAGCCGAAGTGTGGGACTTGCCTTTCGACTCACCACTAAAAACCACCCCTGCTCCGTTTCCCTCGCTCCGTGGAACTACCGTTAAGTATTACTTCGCGGAGGGGGAGCGGCCTATTGCCTTTCTATGAATTTCTGCGGAGTTGCTCCGCTTGACGCAGTTTAGTTATGATTTTGTTCGCCATATTGCAAACAACGGACCAATTTTCTTTAGATTCGAGCATAGTATCTACAAGGTTTTTAACCGAAAGTGATCTCCTCAACTTCGTGCTCGAGTCATCCCTTTCAATTGCAAACCGCGGACAGACGAAAAAACAGTGTTCGGCGTCTTCAACACCCTGATTTGCACAGAAGGTGCAGTAAGGGTCATCATCATGTTTATACTTGTATAAATAGGACTTAAAGCAACCGTGACCTGTCAATATTTGGGTAAGGTAGAAATCTACTTCACCGTGTGGCCTATCTAACCATTTATCTAAGGAAGGAATAAGTCTATTCGTCCAGCGTCCCTTACCTGCAGCGCTCCACCGCCTCTGCCACATCCGCAAACAGTTTCGCCTGACCACCTCGCGTTCAGCAATACTCAGTGGGGTTTCTACAGCCTCTTTAACCAAGATCTCGATTGGACATAGCCCAGCCACTACTAGCGCCGCTTCTTCTGAGGTTGTTCTAAATGCACTGCACACTCGTATAGCGCAAAGTCGAAAAAGTGATCTCATTTCTCTTGCGTATGAAACTTTTTCAAGCGCAGCCGACCAGATTGGTGCCCCGTATAGTAGTACTGAGCGTATTACGCTTGCATACAACTGCCTACTTTTCTGCTTAGGACCTCCTTTATTTACCATAAGCCTCGTTAGCGCTGCTGCCACCTTCTCTGCTTTCTCGACTGCATATTGTACGTGAGTCTTAAATACTAATCGAGCGTCAAACATAATGCCTAGATATTTAAGGGCAGCTTTTGAAACAATTTCATGTCCTCCGACATTAATTTTAATAACCTCTAGGATTTTTCTGCTGCTAATTAACACTGCCTCAGTTTTCTGTTCGGCTAACTGCAGGCCATTTTCTTCCAGCCATGTCTGAATTCGTGCAGTCATGAGGTTTGCCTCTCGCTCCACGTCTTTTATATGCTTGGCAACAATAACCACCGCTATATCATCTGCAAAACCAACAATTTTTGAACCTTTAGGTACTTGCAAGCGCAGAATGCCGTCATACATAATGTTCCAGAGCAATGGTCCAAGAACGGGTCCTTGAGGAACTCCTCCGGTTATATTATACTCTTTGCTGCCTTCGTCTGTATCATATACTAGGACTCTATCTTCCAAGTAGTTACTTATGATTTTTCGCAAATATCTTGATACTTGAAAGCCACGGAGGGATTCGATAATTTTCCTCCAGCTAGCGGAATTGAACGCATTTTTAACGTCAAGTGTCATGACCAAGCAATATTTCTTAGATCCGCCTTTCCATCTTACTCCACTTATCGCTTCTTCTGCCAGCTTCTTAACAAGCATAGCCGCGTCAACTGTTGATCGCTTTTTTCTAAAGCCGAACTGCGTTTCTGAGAGGTTTCCCCCTGCTTCAATTTCTGAGCTCAGCCTATCGCTAAGGATTCGTTCGAACAGTTTTCCGGCTGTGTCAAGCATGCATATTGGGCGGTATGCGGACGGGTCTCCTGGATGTTTACCAGTCTTTGGTAGGAGTACTAACCGCTGGCGCTTCCATATAGGGGGAAATATACCTTCTTTAAGACATTCATTGTACGTCCGTACAAACGCTTCGGTGTTGGTATTTGCAGTTAGCTTCAATATGTGGTTCGGTATCAAATCAGGACCTGGTGCCTTTTTCTCTTTAAGGCTTTTAACGGCTTTTAAAATTTCTTCTGCCGTAACTAGAGGCGTTTCGTACTCTATAGGCGGAAATGTTTCCCGTTCAAATGGTGGTTGGTCTGGGAAAAGTGCGCTTACTATTTTTTCCAACTCTCTAGGGCATGAAATCTTCGGTTGTATCGACTTTTGTAGCTTTTCAGTCACTACTTTAAATGCTGAACCCCAGGGGTCTTTATCTGCGCTGTCACATAGACTTCGAAAACATTTCGTTTTACTGGCTTTTATAGCCCGTTTCAGCGCCGTGCGCTTTTCTTTGTAGTCACTTTGCTGCACCGCAAAGTTTGCGTTTCGATTTCTGGCTCTTTGGTAGTTTCGCCTTGCGCTGTTACATTGTCGGCGTAGGTGCGCAATCTCTTCGTTCCACCAATACACCGGTGGGCGTCGGAAAGATACGGACTTTCTTCTCATGGAGGCTTCGCAAGCTACTTTAATTCCGTCTATTAGGTGGTGTGCCATATTAATTGCTCCTTCTGGGAGGATTATGTCGGTTACCATCACCTTAAGCCCTTCTTCGTCTAATGTGTGCAGCCTCCAGCCAGCTGATTTTACACTTGAGGTATTTTGTGCCCCTTCATCGTTTTTTATCGAAAATATAATAGCTTGATGGTCGCTATGCGTATAATCTTCGCTTACTTGCCACGACGCTCGTTTGAAAATTGTATTGCTTACAAATGTTAGATCGATAATAGATCCCCTTCCATCTCTTTGGAAGGTAAGTTTATCGCCTGTGTTAACAAGCCACTCTAGGTATATACATACATATAGAACACATATTAATCCATTTGTATGTACATAAACATTCTTTTTTTAGCAGTTGATTTCTTTTGCATGCGCACATGGTTTTCGTTATATTTTTTTATATTTTTTTTTACAAAATAACCGCGTATATTTTCATTTCAAAGTCAATTTTTTTTTGTACTTATTAATACACCTTTTTTATTTTAAACTTCCATTTTTTTAGTTAGCTCACATTCAGTATAGACGCGTTAGTATTAGTAGCTTTTATTTTTAAAAATCTAAAATCCAAGAATTTGTTACATTTTACTAATTTTATTTTATATTAGTACCATAACATTTTTATTTTATTATAACTCGAAATTTGTTTTTGTATTTTGGCACGTTTTCTTTTATTGTGCAAATCAAATGACTCGCCAAATGCCCGCAATCATGAGCGAGTGAATTGCCGGTCACTATAAAATAATTGTACCACTAAATTTACGAAAGGGTGTGCATAGGCATAATGTTTTTTTTTTTTTTTTTTTTTTACGGACGTTGGGATAGCGCGCTATCCATCAAGAGGCCCGTATGAATCTCTGGTGAAGCCACCTCCCCGGGACTACTCACGCATTTCATCAGGGAGGGGCTATGGCATAAATATGCCTGACTTCCATGACGCCGTTTCCATAGTCCCCCATCCACGTAAGGTGATTAGGGGTTCAGGAGCGTTCTACTACGACTTCACCTGTGAAAGATACAAGCAAATAAAAGATTAAACATATTCAGGACTAACTTAATCGCGTTGCTAAACGACGGCGTTGTTCGCGTATTCTGAGCTCAGTCATAGGCATAATGTAATATTGTATGTATGTATGTAATGTCTCTTCCCACACAGTTTCTTCTCCATAAATGTTGGTACCATCATCTTTACTTATATATATTTATGCATACTCAACCCTGATGTTGGTACCATCATCTTTACTTATATATACTTATGCATACTCAACCCTTTTTGCACATACATAGCAAACATACATATATCTACACATACTGAAAACATCTGTAAAGAAATAATGACTGAGCTCAGATTACGCGAGCAACAGCGGCGTTTAGCAACGCGATTAAGTTAGTCCTGAATATGTTTAATCTTTGCTTGCTTGTATCCTTCACAGGTGAAGTCGTAGCAGAACGCTCCTGAACCCCTAATCACCTTACGTGGATGGGGGACTATGGAAAAGGCGTCATGGAAGTCAGGCATTCATTTATGCCATAGCCCCTCCCTAAACCCTGATGAAATGCGTGAGTTGTCCCGGGGAGGTGGCTTCACCAGAGATTCATACGGGCCTCTTGATGGATAGCGTGCTATCCCAACGTAAAAAAAAAATACTGTGAAGTAGACGTTAATAAAGTACATAAATATCAGCTCTACATAACGCAACTATGTGTTCAACTGCTGAAACAATTTGAAATATTCAGTTCAGCCGAGAGAAAGCACCAATTCGGTAACGCGCACTTGTATACGCCATTTTTTATCAAACTCAATTTTACTTTATAAATGTAAAACTTAATTAATTTAATAAATCATAAATAGCCACGAATGCCTTAAAATAAGAGTTTTGCCTTAAAATTACTAGTTTGACATGACAGTTTACCGAATTGCTTTCTGGGAAAAAGTACAGCTTTAGGCAGCCAACATAGGAGATTGCCAGAAACATTGTGAATAATTTATTCAGCTGTATATTCCGTAGCAAATTTTCGCAGTCGCCAATAACCGTCCACCACAGGCTGGACAATCAATCGCCTTTTTTGCAGTTGCGTCGACGCTGAGAAATTCAAAAGAATTTGTAACCGTCATTAATAAAAAAAAATATTTCAATCGTGAGCACCTTCGTCAAGTACATTGCTACTGTTGCAAACAGTATAGTTGCTCCACTCACACCTTCGTATTTCGACCAGTGAACAGATGATTACAAGAAATAAGCAGAAGAGAAGCACAGCAAAGCAGAAAAACGGAAGAGCTGTCAGATAATGAAGACAGCTTGAATAACACTATAGTGGAGCGGAATGCGCTTCATATTGAGAATTCTGTGAATTGCTCTTTTTCGCAGAATCAACTTGCAACGCTTTTAGCAAGTATTAATTCGCTGAAACAATCCGCCAATGAACTTCTTCGAGAGATTCGCAGCGACGTCAGAAAGTATCATAAGAACACCGCCGTACATATGTCAGCAGAACAGTTTCAAAGAAACCACGCCGCCGCCGCAGTTGCTACAGCTTCTGCAGGAGAACAACAAACAAATTTTACTATTCCTGTCAACTCATCTCATACTTTCGAAATCCAAATATTGCCAACTAATAATGAAACGCCGTTTGTTATGGTAAATTTTAATATGCCACAGTATCATCACTCACAGCCACCTCAGCTTGGTGAATCAGCAGCGTAACCAAGTATTAGTACATCGTCACTGTTTGGATTTCCGATCCAAATATTTTCGAACCACCCTAATACGCGTTTCACCTCATTTGTGTTCATACACATTTGCTACACACACCCACACACACATGCACACTCATATACGGGGCACGGTTGATGTCCTACCGTTTGTTAATGCCACCCGCCGTACGGTGCTTGCGGAGGGGAAACTTGACGAAAGTTGACCGTGGGGCGGTTCTGGCCGACAGCGAAAAATTGCATTGACCACTCTTTGGAAGACTTCACAACCAAACGGAGCAGCTACCACCACGTCATCAGGTAACACTGTTAAAAACTTCACATAAACAAAAAATATAAACTCTAATTAGATTGTAACACTAATCACTGTGTTTTCATTATTTCCATTTCGCTATATTAGTCGCTAAAAAAAAATACGCTTCACATTGGAGCGTAACTTCCCATAAGTCGCCCCCGTGTGAAGATTTGGTCCTTCGGAGCCGAGAAAATTAACAACATCACATATTTCATCAGCGCCAATTTTGAATATCCCAAGCAACAACACCAGCTTATTTTTAAAAACATGTTCGATCATCGCAACACTGGTTACCACTTCGTAAGAACACAACAAAAATTGCCACAGCATTTTCACAGTACAGTTCCACATCGTCACAACACAGAGTTTTATATCATCACAATCAAGTCCACCAACATACATATCTGCACAGAGTATTATACTGCCACATCACCTGGCAAGAACACATTCACACGATTATAAAATCAGAGCTGAGTTCACGGAAACAAGGCACGTGGTTATTTTTTCCAAGAGCACTTTAGTTTTTCAAAAAAAAAAATTAAGTGAAACGACTGCGATCCGTAAATTGTGAAAAGAGCTAGTTTTGTGTTTGCCCTTCAATCAGGCGCACCGTGCAACCATTTTGTGCATTTGGCACACACATATATTCATATATACACACTCGGCAGTGAACATTTTCTCGAACGTTTGTTGTTATTCTTTTATTTTTTTGCACCACATTCAATTATAAAGTTCTTTTTTCTCTTAATAATTTTTCCATAATTTCACTGAGAAAGTTTTTTGTGCAAACATTATAAAATGTCGGTCTAACATTTTCTTCACTGCTTTCCGAGTTCACATAACCTCAGATTATTTTTTTCACTTAATAATTTTTCCATAATTTCACTGAGAAAGTTTTTTGTGCAAACATTATACAATTTCGGGCTAACATTTTCTTCACTGCGTTCGGAGTTTACATAACCTCTGAATTATTTCGTGTCACTTCGTTTACAATTAATTTGGTGAAATTATCCCAGCTGTGTGTGGATCACATAATTTTAATTAAACTCACATTATACGAACATTTTCTCACTGCTGCCGTAGCACTGATCACCGTACCGCAGAAAACATTCATACATACATATATTAAATATACATACATATATTATATAGACATATGTACATATGTACATATATTAAATATACATACGTCCATAGTCGATATTATTTTTGCTTTGTTGGGTGGCGAGTGGATTTTTAAAGAAAACTGCAATAAGTACTGAAAATAAATAAAGATTGTATTCTGCATTAGAAGAAAAGGATAATCGAGATCTTTGCTTTATCATTGGTTGGGATTCACTTCTTAGCAATTACTATGGAATCTTTTATTCGTTTAGCGGAAGCTATAATCGAATTCGATGCTGACTTCAGTAGCACGCCCACCTCTGCACAAAACAAGCATGGTCTTGCAATACAACAAGCCGAATTAAAAGCCATGTGACAAAAAGCTAAACTAGCATACAATATGCTAAGTAGTGCAGAGGGATTAGCTAAAGAAGACATAAGAGCAATTAGGAAAAAGCACAAAACCTGTTTTGCAAGTTATTTAAATAGCATGTCTGCAATGGCCACTCAGGCTGAAGCGTTTACAAAAGCAGAAAAGGATGTATCAAGTCAGTCGATACGTGAACACAATATTCACCTTCCCCCGTGTGATACGGACGTGTTTAAAGGAGACTACTTGGCATGGCCTTCATTTCGTGATATGTTCACGGCCATATACATCCTTAACAAGCGCCTTACTCCGGTGGAAAAATTATTTCACCTTAATCATAAGACCCAAGGGGAGGCCAAAGACATCGTTCGAAAATGTCCATTAAATAATGAAGGCTTCCAGACAGCTTGGAAAAATCTGTGTCAGAGGTATGAAAATAAACGTATCCTTGTAAACACACAACTAAAAACACTTTTCAATTTACGTTCAATTGACAATGAGTGTGGTAGGTTAGATTAGTGCGGTTGTCGTTACAGACACACTTAGGCTCGTGGCCCATTGTGATGCCGCATTTGGGGGTTGTAACTCCCCACGAAGGAACCACCCCCTCAAACCAATCAGTGCTTCGAAGGAACTTAAGGAGATCTCTTATTTCAATCTCCCCAAGCACTTCCAGGTCGTTGAAGAACTGTCTGCCCTTAGTGGAGAGTCTTCTTCGGGATAGAGCAGGACATTGGCACAGAAGGTGCAAGATCGTTTCTTCCTCCTCTTCGTCGTGACAGCATCTACAGAAGTCGTACAGTCTCAGCCCTAATCGAAAGGCGTGTTTACCTATATGACAGTGTCCTGTTATGACCGATATTACCATGCTCAAGTCGTGTTTATTCATGTTTAGTAGTTGCCCTGTGCGTTTTGCGCTGAGAGCCGGCCATAGTTGCTTCGATATTTTGCAGGTTGTTTCCTGTCGCCATCTATCGTTCGATAATTTTGTAAACCTTTCGGCTATACGAAGCTTGCAAGTTTGCAAGGGTATTCCTAGTTCATCGCATATATCTTCGGTCGAGAGCACAGTACCGAGCCGGGCTAGCTCGTCGGCCTTACAATTTCCCTCTATACCGCTGTGACCTGGGACCCATGTCACCCTCAGGCGAAATGACTCAGCCATCTCGTTAAGAGATGCGCGGCATTTCATAGCCACAACGGAGGTCGTTGATTGCTTTGTGAGAGATTTTATTGCCGCCAAAATGTAGATATCAATCACGGGTATCGTATCACACTTTTCCTGTTGTGTGGCCTTATATATCGCCATCAGTTCCGCATGAAAGACACTGCAGTGGTCTGGAAGACGGAAGCTATAGGAGATCCCCAGATGCCGGGAATATACACCTCCACCCACCTTACCCTCAAGCTTTGATCCATGTGTGTATACATGGATGGACTCGCTATTACCAATCAGTGCTTCGAAGGAACTTAAGGAGATCTCTTATTTCAATCTCCCCACGCACTTCCAGGTCGTTGAAGAACTGTCTGCCCATAGTGGAGAGTCTTCTTCGGGATAGAGCAGGACATTGGCACAGAAGGTGCAAGATCGTTTCTTCCTCCTCTTCGTCGTGACAGCTTCTACAGAAGTCGTACAGTCTCAGCCCTAATCTAAAGGCGTGTTTACCTATAAGACAGTGTCCTGTTATGACCGATATTACCATGCTCAAGTCGTGTTTATTCATGTTTAGTAGTTCAGTTTCCACTCTTCTTTTGAAGGTAGGAGGGTCGTAAACGCCGTGGTGAGGGCAGCGGGCGGAAGCGCATAATCCACCAGACCAGGAAGCTCCGAGAATTCCGCTAGTATCTTGCCGTGACCGTAGGTACTGTTTGACCATTTCTTTAAGATGTTTAAGCGTATCGCCGTAGCACTTGCTACCTGTTTGGCATGCAGGTCTATTGGAAGTAGATTTAGAACGGTATATAGTGACTTCGATGCCGTTGTTTTCATCGCACTAGTTATGAGAATAGACGCCAGTCTCTGAACTTTATTCATCATTTTAAAGTTTACACCTTTCTGGAGGGAGTCCCACCATACTACTATGCCGTAGCATAGGATCGGCCTGATCACCGCTGAGTATAACCAGTATATAATTCTTGGTTGCATTCCCCACCTTTTCCCAATTGTCCTGTTGGAGGAGTAGAGAGCTATTGTCGCTTTACGCACTCTGTCTTGGATGGCTGGCTTCCAGTTAAGCTTCATGTCCGAAATGAGTCCCAGATACTTGGTCTGTTCCCTTACTACGAGGGTGTTTCCCCCTAGAGTTATTTGCATGAGATCTGGTGTTTTGTGCTTCCTAGAGAAGAGCACCAGGTCCGTCTTTGATGCATTTACTCCAAGTCCTCGGATACTGCACCACAGAGTTAAGCTATTTAACGATCTTTGAAGCAGGTCCGTTATTGTGGAGAGGTGTTTGCCTGAGATTGCTATGACGATGTCATCCGCGTATGCAATTATTTTGCCACCCGCCTCTTCGAGTTTTTGCATTCCAGAGGAGTGGTGAGATTACTCCTCCTTGAGGCGTTCCTCGGACTGGGTACCTCCTAAGGGTAGACCCACTTAGCTCAGCGCTCAATTCTCTTCCAACAACCATACGCCCAATGAGCGAGGCCAGTGAGTTATTCACCCCAAGGTTGACCAGTGATGAGGTGATCGCCACAGGAGAGATGTTATTAAAGGCACCCTCGATGTCTAGAAAGGCAGCTAGGGTGTATTCCTTGTAATGCAGTGATCTCTCAATCGTATTGACTAGGGAGTGTAGCGCTGTTTCCACTGATCTTCCTTTGCTGTAGGCATGCTGCGCGGTGGTAAGTCCACTGCCAATATTAACTCTAATATGTTCGTCTAGTAGCCGCTCAAACGATTTGAGTAAGAAGGACGATAGACTAATTGGTGTAAAGTCTTTCGGTCTCGTATGGGTTGTTCTACCTCCTTTAGGAATGAAGACTACTTTTACCTCTTCCCATCTCCGTGGTATATGGCTATACCGTAACACCGCCTCGTAGTCGTGTACGACTATAGGCGCAATTAGCTCCGAAGTGTTCTGAAGGTCGGCAGGGATGATCCCGTCTAGTCCAGGGTGTGGTAGCTCAATAAAAATGTTGCAGCGAGATATAAATAATTGTTTATCATCCCTGAGTAGTCATCAAATTGACATTTCTAATTGGGACGCAATTATTATATATCTCTGCTCAACGAAACTTCCAGAAAGCACACTGGCTCCATGGGAACAAACCATAGACCACAAAAATGACATACCAAAGTGGGAGGATATGGACAGGTTCCTCTCCAACAGGTTTCAAACATTAGAAACTTTATCAGGTTTGAAGGAGTCCAAATACTCTAGAGCGCCAAAACCTCAAGTTTCCAGACATCCTTCAGAAGCCCCCACTAAACGGCTTGGCGTCTTTCTGCAAAATGTGCAAAACGAATGAGCACAAACTGCGCGGCTGCTCACGGTTCCTTAAACTAACACCAGCGGATAGAATCGAGTTTTTGAAGAAGAATAACGCTTGCCAGAACTGCCTGAGTTTTGGACATACTGTGTCAAAATGTACAAGTGCATTCAATTGCAACACATGTCACTCGCGACACCACACGCTCCTCCATATTCAGACAGCTCAGCCAAAGGCAAATATGCGTTGGACACCTCCAAGCTCCTCGGATAATACTCCATCGACGTCAAAGCAGGCCCAAGCACGACGAGATCTAAGTAATGTAAAAGATAATGGCAACATTAATATTCAGTCCTGCTATGCGAATACCAATACAGGTGTTTTGCTGGGAACAGCCCGTGTAAATGTGCATCTGAATGGCACAGGTTATTCAGCAAGAGCTCTCATTGATTCTGGGTCGGAGTGCTCTTTTATAACAGAAAGGCTCAAACGCAGAATCAACAAGTACTATTAATCCTACTCAAAATATAGCGTCATATTTCAGCGAAGTTTCCTTGGAAAAGCAGATTGCGGCTTTCTGGGAAGTGGAAGATTTGCCAAAGAAGCGCCGCCCTAGTGAGGAGGACGAATATTGTGAGGAGCTCTACAAAAGTACGACACAAAGAAACGCAGATGGGAAATATATAGTTTCGCTACCCTTCAGGCAGGATTTCCCAGCAAGCATTTGCCTAGGTTCATCTCTCAAAAGGGCTTGCTCGCAATTCTACCGAAAAAGAGACGCGACTCGGAAAAAATCCAGCTCTGCAAACGGAATATAACAGGGTATTAGCAGAATACTATTCCTTAGGACATATGTCAAAAATAATTAAAAACATACCCGCCAAATGACAGCTACTTTTTACCGCATCACGCTGTCATCAAAGCAGAGCGCACCTCAACCAAAGTCCGCGTGGTTTTTAACGCCTTAAGTCCCACGGCTAATGGCACCAGCCTTAACGACGTCCTTTATCCCGGCCCAGTTCTCCAGGCTGATCTTCCAATTGTCATTCTACGTTGGAGATTATACAAATACGTATTTAACACCGAGATCGAGAAAATGTATCGGCAGATTCTGGTCCGTGATAACGATACAATATGCGCTTGGCATAGCATGGAACGCACGAACAGATCAATTTTATTTTACTACCAGGCCATTGGAAGAACGCGACACACCAACAAAAAGGGCGATTCTGTCGGATATTGCAAAACTGTTTGATCCTCTCGGATGGCTCGCGCCCTTTATAATTGTAACCAAGATGCTAATGCAGAATATTTGGCTAGAAGGCATAAACTGGGATGAGACCATATCCGCGACCACCTTATATCGCTGGAGAAATTTTATACACAATTACAAAGAAATTAACAATATACGAATACCACGGTGGGTAAACTTTTCACCAACAAATGAGGTAGAAGTCCACGGTTTCTGTGACGCATCAGAGAAGGCGTACGCAGCCGCAGTATACCTACGCGTTAAACAAAATACAACGATTGTAGTCAGCTTACTTTTGGCAAAAACCAAAGTAGCTCCAGTCAAAACCATTTCATTACCACGACTAGAACTCTGCGGAGCCGTGTTGCTCGCAGAAATCATAGAATCGATAACGGAAGGTTTAGATTTAGGAAATTTCAAGTTACACCTTTGGACAGATTCAACAATCGTACTCGCATGGATTTGTAAGCCACCCTGCTCGTGGTCAACCTTCGTCGCCCACATGATAACAAAAATAGTGGAAAAAGTTGGTAACAATAACTGGTTTCACGTGGATTTAGGCTCAAACCCCGCCGACTTAGCCAGCAGAGGTCTGCCTTCTTGGTTGCCAAAAGACCAAACAAAATGGCCTGCGCAGGAAAAAAATTACAACACAGTTATCGAAGAAAAGAAGGTACTCGTTCACGCAACAACTAAATTCAATAATTTTACAAATATTCTAGATAGATTTTCGGAACTACCTAGGGCTTTAAGAGTTGTCTCGTATATTATAAGGTTTTTTCACAGAACTCATCCAAAAACAAGAGCTTCGTTTCAAGCAAAGATTTTTCTAGTTTTACTGGATGAAATTAAAACAACGACTCAACTTTTGATAAAGATCTGTCAGAAACAATATTATCACGAGGAATACAAAAACCTGAAATCTTGTAGCTCGAAAAGTGAAGTTTTGTCTCTTAATCCATTTATAGACAAAGATGACTTAATGAGAACGGGTGGTCGCCTCAGTGCTTCCCAAGATTTAGCATATAATGAGCGCCATCCAGTAATCCTTCCATACGATTGTAGATTTTCTCGACTTTTGGTTTAGTTCATCCATGAGATTTCTCTGCATGGGGACAATCAACTAATGTTGCGACTGATTCGTACGAAGTATTGAATCCCTAGAATCAAAAACATGATCCGATCTGTCATACACAATTGCAAAACTTGCACTATTTATAAAAAACGGGCACAAATCCAACTTATGGGAACCCTGCCAAAAGAGCGAACCACATACTCACGACCGTTCACGTGCACCGGAGTGGATTTTGCTGGACCCTTTGACATTAAAAGTTACCGCGGCCGTGGTTGTCGCATTTCAAAGGGCTACGTCTGTCTATTCGTTTGTTTTGCAACGAAAGCGGTCCATCTGGAAGCACCAAGTTACCTCAGTACCCCATCTTTTCTTGCAGCATTTGCTAGGTTTGTTAGTAGAAGAGGATGTCCTAAGCATATGTATTCTGACAATGGTACGAACTTTGTTGGAGCTTCTCGATCGTTACGATCGGAATTCAAAGCCTTTATAGCAAACACTCGTGACCAAACAGTCTCCAAGTATAGTCATCAGATGATAACATGGCATTTCATCCCCCCGGCGGCTCCTCACATGGGAGGATTGTGGAAAGCGGGAGTTAAAAGTTTTAAGTCATTTTAGAAAAATTGCCTCATCCCACAAATATACCTTTGAAGAATTCTCCACGCTACTATGCCGCGTTGAGTCTTGTCTCAACTTGCGGCCGATAAGTCCCTCATCAAATGAGCCAAGTGATTTGGAGCCATTAACCCCTGGTCATTTTCTCGTAGGTGGACACATACTGGCCCCACCGGAAATAGATACAACTGAAAATCCGGCCTCTATAGTCAATAGATGGCAGAAACTTAAAGCTCTTCATCGAACTTTTTGCAGACGTTGGAAGTCCGAATATTTATCTGAGCTACAGAAGCGAATTAAGTGAAAACACTCAATGCAGAATTTGGAAGTCGGAGACTTAGTCGTTATCAGAGAGGAAAATCTAGCTCCAAACGAATGGAGATTAGGCAGAGTAACTAATCTGCATCCAGGTTCGGACAACAGAGTGCGTGTGGTAGAACTCGCCACGGAGAAGGGACAGACAACAAGGCCGATAGCAAAATTGGTCCTTCTCCCTCCACATAAAGAAAGAAATGAAAATTCAACGGATCAATAAAACACAAACATAATTCCACTTCGTAACCGAAATAATATATTCCACTTCTACAACAGCGAATATTACATTTTTTCATTCCACTCCTAAACACCCTATTATATTCCACAGCTAGAATCGCGAACACGTAGGAATGACTCATGAAACTGGAAACTACCCTCGCAGTCTATTGGCAATCTAACTCACATTTGCGCAGAAAAAGGAAGTAGATAAAGTGAAGTATATAACCCAGACCAACATCATTACACAAGAATTAAGTTTTAGAACACCCTTACCGGAATTCCAACGTACTTGTGGCGACAGGCGTCCAAGTTCAATAAACGAAAAGCTAACATTTCAACATTTACTTATCTTCATCTCTCATTTAATAAAGTAAATGGTTTGTTATTAAAAAACATGGACAATGCATACATACACTTGATGAAATACAAAGGTACAGCGTTTTAAAATTTTGAAAAGAATATAAAGGTTGCGACTGCAAAGTATGTAATGGTTAATAATATAAGTCATAGAGATTCGTTTCCATATAAGAAAGAAAAACATTCACTACACTGAATTCAGTTAGGGTTCCATTTCAGAAAGCAGTATTAATCTTAAATAGAAAATAGTCAAAATTTAGACAAGTTGGCCAAAAGGACACACCGTACAAAAAATTCATTAGCCTATCTGCGATGTGTTCCCGTTCCGAAATCAAAAGGGGAAACTAGTGCATCATCTATAATACATATTTTAACATATTCTCCTATAGGGTTTTGTGCTGGAATTTAAGAAAATATGCATCACCAATTTTATACAAAATCGACTGAATACCGAGTTTGAAACGAGGACTCTTCGCCTGTAGTGGAACCAACTCGACAAAAGTTGGGTACTCACACGCATGGTGTCATTGCTTTTGTTTTGTGTGAGCGGCTAAGTGTTGAGAGTACTTAAATCAATCGCTAAACGTAGCCTGAACTGCGCATATATTATCGTGAGGAAATAATGCGGGTCTAAGTCCGATAAGTGCGAGATTGTGCCGATTACCGATAATAGTTTTCATACACTACCGTTCTTAAAGAATATTTCTTATTTTGCATTTTGTGAAATTCATAGTTGGCAAAGCGAAATTGCAAGAAAATAACACCCCTCATCATGCCACAAATCTTCCTTGGCAAGATCGGTTTTTTCAAATCCGCCTGTATATTTCCATAAATGCAAACACTGATCCATATTACCAACATGAACAGACCAAGAATCTACTCTACTTCTTATCATCCACCAATTGCACAGAGGTTTTGTAATTCTTTAAATTATCATACATATAACCAGGACGTACGAGTACATTGTGTGTGCAAGGCATAAATGATTTCTTTATCACTGAGCATGCGACTTTGCGATTCTTTAGATGGCTAAATTTTACGCACCGACAACTTTGAAAACCATGAATCGGCTTCGTTGAGTGGTGCTGAGGTAGCTACCGAGCATACTGCTGTTATCAAAAAAAAAAAACGTTCGATAAATTTCTTAATTTAATCATTTTACTTAGTTTATTTGTATTTGTTAAAGGTCGTTATGCGGTAACAATGCCGACAGTGGCAGATAGTAGAATCGGCAGCAACAACTACAGAATTATTTAAACTCAAAGGAAATTACAAATAAACGTCACTAACTGGAAACAACTTTTTGAAAATTAAACAACTACATACGCTTTACTGCGTGCTGCCCACTTTTTCGCTTGCTCCAAAAATTCCACCTCACTTCTTATTTCTTTCACCTTTTGCTCACAGACAAATTGTCAACCATAACCCTTTTACATTCTTACATAGAATCCATATACTAAACTGATAAATATAAACATATATTGCGTACATGCTGACGCATATGCATATATTCGAAAAGTCCCTCGGTATAAGTGAACTCAGAAAAGGATTAACTTTGTTAACATAATTATGGTAAAAAATAAGTTTAAGTCTTTTATCGTAGCAGTTAAAAACGTACTTACATTGAGGGTGGAGTGGGCGGTATTGGTGTTTTAGATGCGCCTATTATTGTTGCTGTTGCTGTGGCCGTAACTAGAAGTGCAAATGATGTAATAGCTGCCTTTATTGCCGCTTCACCAAATGCGTCTCTGACGGAACGAGGTAGCCTTGAGCCATCCCCCACCACGTCTCTATTCAGGCACGCCTTTGATTGAATGTTGCCTCGTGTTCGTTTGTGTTTTTGCACCTTGAAATATGGAATAGGTAATTTTATTTCATACGGCACGAACCGAAAATAGTTTACCAACACTTTTTTGTTCTGCATATCACGAGAATTTAATCCACAAGTGCTTTTGAAATAGCATTTAACTCCAAGAAAGTAGTTTTCTATCATTTTTCTTCTCCCAAGTTGTTTTCCAGGACCCAATTGCGTTCAGAATGATCTCAATCAAAGCGCACACGTAAAAATCGAAAAGATACTATCATTTCAGATATGTAATAGACATTCAAATGAGTAAAATTTTATTTTTTACTTACCTGCAACTCCAAACCGCACATTCACGGAAGTCAGCAAGTCTCCACAAACGTAATGGTCGATGGTCTTTCGATTGTAAATAATCGAATAGGCTATATTATATATACTTTGACCCGTGGTCAATTTAACGAGTACTCGTCATAAACCAAGTAATTTTTCGATACCCCGATTAATGTACATTTACAAATATATGTGCATACAAATATTAATAAATACTTCTTATAAAATCAAGTTTTGGTTTTATTCTTAGCGGCTTTCTAGTACATTGCAAGAGTAGTTACATAACTCATGAGCGTGAAGTTAGCTAAGCACCCATCGCAACGAAACGGTATACTATTGTAATTTTACCGCTAACTTGTTGCTAATTAGTTGCGCAAAAATTAATTTTGTCGCTCTTTTTGTTCTTAATTTTTTGGGGTGCTTTGCTAAGTTGATATGAAGTTAGCTAAGCACCCCCCTAAAAAATTAGTAAAACGCGATATAAAAATTTAAAAACTAGTCCCAATTTTGCCGCTAATTTGTTGCCCATTAGTTACGCAAAAATTATTTTTTTTGGAAATAATTTTTTTTTTTAATTTAATTTCATATGGCATAAACAAAAAGAGCAACAAAATAAATTTTAATGTAATCACTTAGCAACTAATTAGCAACAAATTACAAACGTGGTTAAAATCGTTTTAAGGACGTTTTGAACTTTTTCAGATTTTTGGTCCAAGTATGCCAACTCCATATGAAATTAAATTTAAAAAAAAAATTATTTCCAAAAAAAATAATTTTTGCGTAACTAATGAGCAACAAATTAGCGGCAAAATTGGGACTAATTTTTAAATTTTTACATCGCGTTTTACTCATTTTCTAGGGGGGTGCTTAGCTAACTTCACGTCAACTTAGCAAAGCACCCCAAAAAAACAAAAACAAAAAGAGCAACAAAATAAATTTTAATGTAATCACTTAGCAACTAATAAGCAACAAATTACAAACGTGGTTAAAATCGTTTTAATGACGTTTTGAACTTTTTCAGATTTTTGGTCCAAGTATGCCAACTCCATATGAAATTAAATTAAAAAAAAAAATTATTTCCAAAAAAAATTATTTTTGCATAACTAATGAACAACAAATTAGCGGCAAAATTGGGACTATTTTTTAAATTTTTATATCGCGATTTACTCATTTTTTAGGGGGTGCTTAGCTAACTTCATATCAACTTAGCAAAGCACCCCAAAAAATTAAGAACAAAAAGAGCGACAAAATTAATTTTTGCGCAACTAATTAGCAACAAATTAGCGGCAAAATTACAATAGTATACCGTCTCGATTTGCGATGGGTGCTTAGCTAACTTCACGCTCATAGTAAACTCATATCAAATTAAATCAAACTCTTATTCTTACAAAAAATAACAAAAACAATACTTTCAACACATTTTGTACTAATTGTACTTGTTAAGGAAAACATAACAAAATACCTTTCGATGCGAATGATAACAACATCATGCAATATGTTCAACAGTATCGAGTACTTTTATCAAAGCCAATATTTACGAATGCATTATGATATCGGAAAATAACTAGCCATGATCACTAATAGAAAAGGGCGCCATCTGTGGGTTTCATCACCAAACTATGTTTGTTTAGTAAGTATTTTTCTCATGAGCTACCCTGTCTTTATGCAGTATACAACTAAACTGACATTTCAACGTTTTGGGCGGCCAAACTGTTGGCAGAAGTCTCCAAAATATAACGCTATTGAACTTAGAATGCAATTCAACAGAACAAATTATCTGCAAAAATTAAAATAACTCAAAATAATCTATTCAAACGTCGCAAAGATTAATATATGTATAAAATATAAAATATATAATATTACTATTTTAATGTGCCAGCCAATGCAGCCCTGCGCAAGGGCACCAGTGCTACCCATAATCGAGTTGACATAATAAATGGATGTACATTATGCCATATTTCCATAGAGTAAACGTACTCGCATGTATTATGCCGAATTTACACTGGCTGAAAATCGCATTTTCATGTAGAGCAGTATTTTCCCCTTTCGACCACTCGCCACCCGGTAGCATATCAAAAAGGGATCTCTGTATGTTTCATATTCCCCTGCTAGGGTAGGCACCTTGACGTTGGTGCAGGGGCTTAGTCGCACCTCAAATAGGTCCCGGTCATCCGATCGTATCAGCGCCTGTGTGCGTAGGTCCGGGCTGATGGTCGGGGCCGCTTTGGGGTGCGATGACTAAGAACTACCACCTCCTAAGCCAGGGTGTTATGCGACGCCGTGCCCATTGGCTGGTTTGCAGCCAGGAGGACAACCGGCTGTATTTATACGGAGCCTCTTCGACACCGGGCCAACTCGAGGAGTAGCAGTGGCCTTACCGCGGCAAGGGGCGCTGTCACGGCGTACGTCCCTTTTCCCCAAATAAAAGAAGCTGACTGCCAAGCTTGGCCTAGGTCGAACTAGCAGTAGTAAGAACAAGATGAAAACAACTAAAACATACAAAAACCAACAACAACAACAACAACAGCCAAAGCAGCAGCAACAACAACAACAGCGGCGACAACAAACGCAGCAGCTGCAAATAACAGGTGGCAAAGAAGCGTCGACGGCAACGAAGACGACAGGAGGTGATGTCGCTGGCAACTCGGCCAGAACATCCACCTTGGTGACAGAATCGCCAGGAACTGCAGCGCTAGAGATGAGTAGCAGTGCGAAAACCTCTAAGCGCAGGGGCAGTTTCCTGGACCGACTATCGGTAGAAGAGGCAGCGCTGTTCGTCGAGCAAGCCAGAGATGACGACGAACCCAGCACCAGCAGTGGTGTCCGTCGCGAGAGGGCCAAACAGGTGAATGGTGCAGACAGGTATGAATATTTAATACCCTTACATGAGCATAGTTCTGTAGCAGATCGGTCGCAAGACAGATCAAGTAGGTCTCGTTCCAGGTTGGAGGAAGCAGGAGGCTGTCAGCGCTCTAGGAGCAGAAGACGCTCCACGAGCAAACAACGGGAGCAGAGATCCAGGAGCCGGCGCCGCTCCAAGAGCCGCCGTCGCTCCCAAAGTAGACGCTCCGACTCCGTCGCCTCACGCAGCTCCGGGTGGCAACAGCCACGGAGAAGGCATCGGCGGGCCAGGGCTCCCCCACTCCCGCAGCCAGGGCAGCCGGGGGCGCTTGACGACCACCGTAGAGCCGGTCTAAGCGGTTCCGTGAAGCAGAAGAGACCCGCGCCCGTTGATAGACGGAGAAGCGGGGAACCCACTAGTGTACGTGGAAACATAGCTCCTGCCACTGGGCAGAGAAGCGGCGCTCAACAGCAGCAGCAGAGACCCGCGCCCGTCGACAGACGGAGAAGCGGGGAACCCACTATTACATGTGGAAACACAGTTCTCACAACCTCCGTAAAAAGAGGGAATGTGGAGATCACACCACCGGAACTACCCACAAGCAAGCGTCAGCGGGGGCAACCTCCTCTTCCAGCGGCGTGGAGCGGAGGGCGGGCTGTCTCGGGGGGGGGGGGGGGTGCGGTTGGAAGTGCGCAGCGGCCCAGCTACTCGAATGCCCTGCAAGGCGTTAGAGTGGCTGTGCTGTCCCGCGACTACCCGGCTGCTGCCCTAAGTTCGGACGATCTGACCCGCCTGCAGAACACCATTATGTTCGCGGTGGCCAGGGGATGGTCGCAACCGCTGGCGTTTTGTGGCGTACATTTCCGCTCAGGCATGCTCCTTGTGGACTGCAAGGATGAGGGTACCGCATCTTGGTTAGCGGAAAAGATACCGCAGCTTGAAGGCTGGGTAGGACCAAATTTGTGCACACGTAGAGGCGACGACATCCCTCCGGTGCACAATGTCTCAGTATTCCTCCCAAGAACTAGTGTGGAGTTGACCAATCACGCCATGGATTTACTCCGGGCACAGAACTCGGGTTTCCACACCTCGGCATGGAGGGTGATGTCTAAGAGCGCTGTGGAAAACGGGCTCCGACTAAACCTTTGCGTCGATGAGGAGTCCTTTGTGAACTTGAGGGAAGCTGGCTTTGTAGTCAACTACAGATTCAGCAGCGTCACGATGAGGCCGTGGCGGCCCAGAGCACAGGTGGGAAAGACGGCTGCGCCACAGGCTCCCCAGAACCCTGGGGCTGTGGCTCCTGTCGAGCCTGCAGTGACTGGGTCAGCGGCAGTTTCACCGTGCCAGCAAGGTGCGAGCCAATCGTCAGCTCCAGTGGAGGGGCCCGAGTCAGTGGATGCCGATGGCTCAGCTGAGCAAATGCCCTCCACCCAGGAGCTCCTAGAAGGCATCGACCTAAGGAGGCTAGAGCTGGAAGAGCAAAGCGAGGGCGGTCTAGGGCTCTCGGACGAAGAAGAACCCCAGCTCTGACAGTAAGACGCGTGCGAGCAGCCCAGGTCAACCTGCACCATGCGATAGCCGCCTCGGCGGTCATTGCAAGCAGGTTCTCCACGGATGACCTGGGCGTCCTGCTCGTCCAAGAACCGTGGACCTACAAAGGCCGGGTAAGGGGCCTAAACCAAAACATGAATAAGGTAATATGGGACCTCTCCTGTGAGAGGCCAAGAGCATGTGTAGTGCTAAGATCAGGTATAAACCACTTTCGCATTACAGAGTTTTTAACAAGAGATCTTTTGGCAGTGCAGGCGACCCTGATGGTAGACAGCCGGGAGACCGAGGTTGTCGTCGCCTCCGCCTATTTTCCGGGGGACAGTGCCAGTGTGCCGCCCCGTGAGGTACAGCAGCTAGTAGACCACTGTCGGAGGAAAAGGCTCCCACTTGTCCTAGCCTGCGACGCAAACGCCCACAACCTGGAGTGGGGCAGCACCGATACAAACCTTAGGGGTGAGTGTCTTTTAGAATATATCAGTAGCGTTGACCTTAGTATAAGCAATGTCGGAAATACACCGACATTTGTAACCAGGGTTCGACAGGAAGTTTTGGACATTACCCTCAGCAATGAACTGGCTAGCCCTCTGATCTCTCGATGGCGGGTCTCATCGGAGCCGTCCTTGTCGGATCATAGGATCATCCGATTCGAGCTGGAGGCAAGTGTTCAAACAGGCTATCCGAGCAGGGCCCCAGAAGGGCAAACTGGGCGAACTATAAAGAAACTCTTGCGTCCAACTTACCAAAAGTAAAATCTGGACACAACAGGGGAGGTTATATGGAGTTAGACGACAGAGTTAAAGGGCTTAACAGTGTCATTATAGATGCCTTTAACTCGAGCTGCCCTGAGAGTAGGCCAAGGGACAGAACCCAGCCGGTGTGGTGGTCTCGGGAACTCACCAAGCTCAGGAAAGAAGTGCGAAAGCTGTTCAAAGGAGCACAGCGCACAGGGCAGTGGGCCCAGTATGCAGCTAGTCTAACAAAATATAGCAAGGAAATAAGGAAAGCAAAACGTGGCAGCTTCAGAAGCTTCTGCAAAAACGTTACTGCAGTCCCTGCAGCTGCCAGACTCCATAGGGTCCTGGCAAAGGAAAACACAGAATCCAGGTTGGCAATTAGGCTACCTGATGGTACTTATACAAGCAACGAGAGAGAGAGGTCGCGTGCTCTGTTGGAGGCTCACTTCCCGGGTGCGGTGCAGGTGTCGCGGAATCCTGGTCTTCGGGCCCTCAGCCCCACCCCGACTGACTGGAAAGTAGCCAGGAAACTTGTTAACTGGCGAACAGTCAGTTGGGCTCTGGGGACGTTTCAGCGGTACAAGGCCCCGGGAGTGGACGGCATTAGTCCTGTGATGCTACAACAGGGCGGGACGCTACTAACTCCTCACCTAGTAAAAATCATGAGGGACAGCCTAGCGCTGGCATACCTTCCGGAGGTATGGCATAGAGCTCGAGTTATCTTTATACCAAAAGTAGGTAGACGAGACTACTCGCTTGCAAAATCCTTCAGGCCCATAAGCCTTACTCCTTTCATGCTTAAGGCCATGGAGAAGATTATTGACAATGAAATCAGGCGTAACGCTCTCAAGCGACAGCCTTTGCATTTTGATCAGCATGCCTTAAGGGCTGGCAGATCAACGGATACTGCGCTCTTCGCTAGATATATGCGATCAGCGTTTGTGCCGAATTAAATCTGCAAAGGAACTATCGCGGAGAGAGAATACTCATCCTAAGCGACAGCCAGGCAGCGCTCAAAGCCCTTACGTCCTTCGAGGTAAAATCCTAAATGGTCTTGGAGTGCATAAATAGACTAAATGATCTGGCAAAAAGGAATACCATAAGTCTTTCATGGGTTCCAGGTCACGCAGGGATCGAGGGAAATGAGATGGCAGACGACCTGGCCAGGTTGGCGGCTAGCTCGAATCCCATAGGACCAGAGCCCTTCTTTCCAATAGGACCAAGCTCTATAAAGGAGGCGCTCAGAAAGGAAACTAGACAGCTCAGGACTCAGCAATGGGAAGAGACCCTGGGCCTGCTACAGGCAAAGAAACTATTGGGGGGTACAGTAACAAACGATAAAAGATACTGATAGACCTCCCAAAAGCAAAACTTAGAATCCTCACAGGCATCCTCACAGGTCACTGCAGATTGAGGGGTCATCTGCATAAACCAGGTATCTGGTCGAGCGACCTGTGTCGCTTCTGCGACAGGACAAAGGAGACCCCCACACACCTGCTCCTGGAGTGCGATGCTGTGGCTCGACGAAGGGAGAGATGGCTAGGTCAGATGTGGCCTAAGGAGGAGTACATACACTCCCTGTCACCGGGATCCATCTTGAAATTCATAGATGCTCTTGGACTAGGGGATGTGTTGTAGGTTACTATCTATCTATGTTTCATATTAAACACTTTTAGGAAAAATGACGCCATTTACCACGCTCCGCAGAAAAGCCGAACGAAACGCCCACCGCTTTCCCCAAGCTTGCCGACTCTGCGACGCCAGACACCCTATTCGGTTATGTCCTGTTTATCGTATGAAGACACCGGAGGAAAGGTTGCGAGAGGCACTGCTGGGGCGCTATTGCTCCAATTGCCTAGCCATGGAACATCAATTAAAGGACTGCAAAAGCATGGGACGATGCCGGCGGTGTGGTGAAAAGCACCATTCCACCCTTCACTTCGATGAGTCTAGGAGCAAGCGCGAATCTTGGCGGGCCCAACCTCAAGAAAATTCAGAGGAGGCAACCTACGACTCTAGCCAACATGCTGGCAGCCCCAACAAACCCTGGAGTGTGCAGGTCGAGGAAGCGGAGGCAGACGGCACACTATCGCTTTACGCCTCAGACTCTGGAACGGAAACTAGGTCTTTCCGTCTGGATATAGAGCGTGGCGCACGTGAAGTGGAGACACCACTTCCTATCGCGAGTGGACCGGAAACACGGTCTTTCCGGCCACCCTTACAGCACGAGCGCACACGTCTAACGGGATCGGAAACGCGGCCTTTCCGACAACGTTACGGGGCACGCCAAAACCGAAGAGCGGAAACTGGGCCTTTCCGCCGACGTTTGAATAATATAATCCGATCCGAGGATGGACTGGTGACTCGGACTCGCCAGCTATCGCTCCCACAACACTTTCGAAACACAATAGTGGTCCCTACATTGCAGCCTACCACAGCTGTCGCGCCGACGGCTGTCGTCAAGATTGAGGCAAGAGGGCGTCTTCATTTGGTTCGCGCGCTTATCGACGCCTGCGCCCCAAACACGATCATCTCCGCGGACCTGGCCCAAGAGCTCGGACTGCATCAAACTCGCATAGGCGCACAAAAAGGCTGTTTCCTTTGCCTAAGGGGCAAGCACGGGCAGAACAAGCGGGTGACCACCCATGCCCTGAGTGTACGCGACTGTCATCGAGTCACCCCTACTACAGATGTGGATCCCACCGTTGCTATGCCTTACATACACATGCGCCTCGCGGACCCACAATTCTTCACCTCAGCACCAGTACGCTTGATCTTCGGTGCCGATATATATGCAGACGTAATGCTACCCGGTACATTACAGTCATCATTGGGTTCTCTTGTAGCGCACAGCACGATTTTTGGTTGGGCATTGTCAGGGGCTTGTCGGCCATCCATGTGATATAAATTTTTTTTTTTTCATATCCAATAACTACATATAATATTGAAGTATCTGTAATAAAGTGCACTTGAAAATAACCATGCCTGTTTCATTTTCACATTCTGTCTCCCATTAAATTAGCAAAATTTAGTTATGACAACGTGACAGCTATGACTACAATTGAAGCGAAATAATTCAGAGATGGGGGACCCTAGCAGACGACAAGCTAAACAAGAGCCGGAACACATTTAACGTTTTGTTTTGTTGTAGTTGCTTCGAGGGTACTTGTCGCAAGGGGGCCGGGATGTTTGGATTTCCGATCTAAATATTTTCGAACCACCCTAATACGCGTTTCACCTCACTTGTGTTCATACATATTTGCTACACACACCCACACACACGCACTCATATACGGGGCACGGTTGATGTCCTACCGTTCGTTAATGCCCCCCGCCGTACGGTGCTTGCGGAGGGGAAACTTGACGAAAGTTGACCGTGCAGCGGTTCTGGCAGACAGCGAAAAATTGCATTGACCACTCTTTGGAAGACTTTACAACCAAACGGAGCAGCTACCACCACGTCATCAGGTAACACTGTTAAAAACTTCACATAAACAAAAAATATTAACTCTAATTAGATTGTAACACTAATCACTGTGTTTTCATTATTTCCATTTCGCTATATTACTCGCTAAAAAAAATACGCTTCACATTGGAGCGTAACTTCCCATAAGTCGCCCCGTGTGAAGAGTCACCGTATGTGATTCCGCAAACGTCAAATACTTCACATACGGGCATGGTTTCCTATATTGACAACGCAGTAGCCAAATTGTATCCATTGTCGAACTTTGACGGAAACCCAGAGGACTGGCCTCTGTTTAGATCGAGTTTCTGCGACAGAACTAGGGAATTCCAATACAATAATCGTCAAAACCTGATGAGGCTGCGTAGAGCATTACATGCTAATGCCAAGCGCGTAGTTTCTTCATTATTAATTTTTCCTGACAACGTGCAGCAAGTGATGGAAGAATAACAATTGAATTTCGGTCGTCCTGAATTATTAATACGCGTGCAAATGTAGAAAATTCAACGTTTTCCTACAATTACTGAAAGTCGTATTGAGCAGATTGTTGACTTTTCGAACCAAGTTAGAAACATCGTCGCTTTTTTTGAAATCTGCCAACTGTGAACACCACTTGCATAATCCATTGCTTTAGAGGAATTAGTACTCAAGCTTCCAGCTTCAAAACAATTTGAGTGGAGTCGTCGTGCATCTGAGGTGTCACCTCATCCAACCATTAATACGTTCGCAGATTGGTTGAATGGTATCGCCAAGGTAGTCAGCATAATGCAATCAACGTTTTCGTCGACGCTACGGAGGAGTTTGCCTCCTTCAGTACCCACTTTGCATGCAATTACGCAATCGTCATCAAGCCGCCAACCTACCAACGTATCGCAAAGGGTTTTACACAACCATGAACCTGGCTGAATTGAACAACAACAACAACATAATTTTTTAAGCAGCAGCATCTGAATCGAATATTTCGTTGAATTCTATCCTTATGAAAGGTACAGAATGTGCTCAGCCTTTGATGTCGATAATGTTCAAGTTTCGCCAGCGTCCAGTTGCTGTCGCTGGTGATATACAAGAAATGTTCTCTCAAATTAAAATTCGCCCGGAACATAGACAATCACAACGTTTCTTGTGGAGACATGGGAATCCATCAAAGCCAATACAGGTGTACGCTATGACGTCTATGATATTTGGTGCAGCCTGTTCACCATGTTGTGCCCAATTTATAAAGAACTTAAACGCTAATCGATTTCGTGAAAGTATGCCCCGAGGTCTAAACGCCATCATTGAAAACACCTATGTGGATGACTTAGTTGTGAGCTTTGATAATGCTCAAGAAGCTAACGAAGTCGTTAATGAAGCCATCACAATAAATTCAGCTGCAGGGTTCCATTTAAGAAACTTTGGGACTGGGCTTCGTAACCTAACACCCAAAATATGTGGTATTACACCATCCCATAAAATTAGTGCAACGCCACCTAGCAATAATTACCAATAAGAAATATACAGCTGACATATCACTAATATGTAATTGTGTCATTGCACCATTCCATTTCACAAGCAATATGCTTATTAGCTTGCAATGCAATGAGTGCAACGACACTTATGCAAACAGTAGAACGTAAGAATTAGCAATAAGAACAACAAGAAATATCTTGTTGACTAGGCAATAAAGTATAATAAGTATTAGCCAAATTAGCTTTATACGTTGATTGTAATGTATCGCTTAATTAAATAAACACCTAAAAAACAAAAGATTTGTTTTTTTTAAGCCACGACAATTGGCATTCCTTATCTGGCGCGGTAGGATTCAATTCTAAAGAATTAATAGAATCGGATGAATCCTTAAGGATCATCCAAGTAAAAACGGGTAACAACTAAAGTTGTCGGGCAAATCCTTAAGGACTGCACGGTAAGTTATGGTGTCGGCCTGAGACGGAAAATTTTCACCCTCTTCGTGATTACTTTCTATATTGTCCACTTTCATGGATTCAGGCTGATTTGTTTTGTATTGTCTTGAATTTTTACAACTTGTATTATTCTGGAATCGCCTACTCTGTTGGGAATTGAGGTTGAATTGCCCAGAATTGGCTTTCGTTTGTCTTAGTTGTCCTGAAGAGTCGGAATTAGTTACTCGTCCATGAGTTTTTGTATTTTGCATAGATCCATGTTGGGAAGATTGCTGTGTTGACTCGTTGTGTCGGTTATTTTGGGTAAATCTGTTCGACCTACTTGTTTTGCTGTCATATCTCCTGATCATTCCTGTCTCTTCTAGTAAATAATACGTTTCCCTTAGTGATGTCTTGTTTCGACTGTATATTATGCTAGCTAAATTTGGATCTATGCCATTCAAAAATGTTTTTAAAACTATTGATTCATTTATTTGTGGAGCGAACTCTAGTGGTTTATTATTATCCTGTTCATACTTAGTGTTAAGCTTATCTAAAATATTTCTAAGATAATAAAAATAGTCACTCACATTATAATTTCTTGTGTTGATAGCTTGGTGGTAGAGGTTGTGGTATGTTTCCTTTATGGCGAAATTTCTTATCAGTTCTTATTTGATTTCATCCCACGTTGGTGACGCACCAAGGGTCCTTAGTGCGTTCAACGCACCTCTCTGAAGTTGGCAAGCCAACTTTTACTTAAGGATAATTTGCCGTAAATTATCCGTGAAAATAAAAATTTTGCCGGGGTCATATTCCAAGAACTGTCGCATGCACTGCTAACTTCAGCTGAAGTTAGCTTGCCACCTTTAAACAAAGTATGAAGGAGATCAGCTAGAAAAATTTTTCTTGCACAGTAATTTGCCGCTTTTTGGCGTAATTAAACGACCTAATTCAAAAATACTAAACAAATTTTTTTTTGAATTTTCCGTATACATTGCCAACTTCAGGTGAAGTTAGCGTGCCACCTCTAAAAAAAGTATGAAGGAGATAAGCTGAGGAATTTTTTCTTGCACAGCAATTTGCCGCTTTGTTGCCGTATTTAAACGGCATAAATCAAAAATTCTAAAAAATTTTTTTTTTAATTTTCCATATCACTGCCAACTTCAGGTGAAGTTAGCGTGCCACATTAAGGAAAAGTATGAAACAGATCAGCTAGGGAATTTTTCCTTGCACAGTAATTTGCCGTTTTTTGCCGTTATTAACCGGCATAAATCAAAAATTCGAATAATTTTTTTTACCAGTCACAAAAAAGCAGCGCGCACCACGAATTTTAAGCCAGAAATGAACACTAAAGAGCTGTACAACTTTTAAGAAGCTAAATTTCCTGTAAACATAATTTTAAGCAAACAAATTTTGACTACTGCGTTTTTATATGCAGCAGAAGGTAAAAGGAGATGAACTCAAATACTTACCGGCTAATCATAAAAAGAGAACCGCGCAGTGATGCCAATATGAAAAATTTGTTCATAAAAGAGTTATTTTTTTTTTTTATTAATTAAAACATATGAAACAAATGCCATTAATGGCAGTATATGATAATAATAATATTTTTTTTTAATTTTTGATTTATGCAGTTTAATTACGGCAAAAAAACGGCAAATTACTGTGCAAGAAAAATTTCCCTAGCTGATCTCTTTCACACTTTTCCTTAATGTGGCACGCTAACTTCACCTGAAGTTGGCAGTGCATATGGAAAATTTTTAAAAAAAATTTATTCGAATTTTTTATTTATACCATTTAATTACGGCAAAAAAGCGGCAAATTTCTGTGCAAGAAAAAGTTCCTTAGCTTATCTCCTTCAAACTTTTTTTAAAGGTGGCACGCTTCATTCACCTGAAGTTGGCAATGCATATGGAAAATTAAAAAAAAAATTTTTTTTAGAATTTTTGTTTTATGCAGTTTAATTACGGCAAAAAAACGGCAAATTACTGTGCAAGACAAAATTCCCTAGCTGATCTCTTTCATACTTTTCCTTAATGTGGCACGCTAACTTCACCTGAAGTTGGCAGTGATATGGAAAATTAAAAAAAAAATTTTTTTTAGTATTTTTGAATTAGGTCGTTTAATTACGGCAAAAAAGCGGCAAATTGCTGTGCAAGAAAAAATTCCTCAGCTTATCTCCTTCATACTTTGTTTACAGGTGGCACGCTAACTTCAGCTGAAGTTAGCAGTGCATGCGACAGTTCTTGGAATATGACCGCGGCAAAATTTTTATTTTCACGGATAATTTACGGATAATTTACGGCAAATTATCCAATAGATAATATTTCCTTAAGTAAAAGTTGGCTTGCCAACTTCAGAGGGGTGTTCAACGCTGCTCCCTGTTTTTTGGTCCTTATATATCGTTGAAATATGAATTCCTGTAGTGATGCGTTCTCGTAAAATAGCGGAAGAGTAAGTTTCACTTCCCTGATGAAGGCGGATAGATCGTAGGACTGGTCCCCTCTAAATTCTTTGATTCTTGATGCTTCCTTAATTAGCTCCGTTACTGGAATGGTAAGGGGTTGCTGGCAGGCTGCTTGGTTTTCCGTCATGTATATGATGTTTGTTGGTGGGTCTTTAACAACGGCACACATTTTATTTGGAAAAATAATTGAGGATTTTCCCGGTTACGTGACTTATCTCAACTTCGGTTGAGTTTTTTTTTTATACGTTATTTTATGCGGACAATCCTTGAGGATTTGCACGGTTAAGCGATCAACTTCGGCTGAGTTCGCGGCGGTATGAACTTGAGCAGTCCTTAAGGATTTGCCCGACAATTTTAGTTGTTACTCGTTTTTACTTTGATGATCCTTAAGGATTCATCCGATTCTATCAATTCTTTAGAATTGATTCCTTTTCGACTGCGCCAGATAAGGAATGCCAATTGTCGTGGCTGAAAAAAAACAAAGGAAAGGAAAACTCCCTAGCTGACTTCTTAAGCAGAATCAATAGTGAAACAGGTGATATTTACTTGACAAACGCAGACGCACAAACAGAGGATAAAATAGACAACATGAGCACTCGTGCAACAATACATTCTCAGTAGGAAGAACTCAATGATCACTTTCCAATTCTAGATATAGTAGTTAATCGCTTCTCTATCCAACTAATCCTAACGGAGTATAAAAGTAGAGATAGAAATTTTCGGTAATAGAAGAAAGATATTTGTTAGCTTAGATGATATTAACAGCGGTTTTATGTCCGACATCTTCCGAAGATTCCTCAAAACAGGAAAAGTGGAAAATTTTTCCGAACTTCCCGACAGTGAATATAATATTGTACAACAAAAATTAATAGAACTGTTTAATGGAAGAATTTAATTCTTCAAATGTTCGTACCATGCTAAAGAGATGCGGGACGAAGACGAATCATTCAGATACATAAAAAATTATCAGTTCACCGAAACTGGCCACTCAGGCCTCAATGAGAATTATGAAGGATTAAAAAGCTCATATACTATAAAAATTTAAAACAACTTATTCAAAAATTCATCAACTATTGCGATATATGTTGCCAAACTAAATACGATAGGAAACCATTAAAACCAAAATTCCATGTGACAGAAACACCAAAGGACATCAATGAAATAGTACACTTGGACACTTACACGATTAAGAAACATAACTTTATGACCTTTATTGACAAATTTTCAAAATTTGCTGTAGCACTCTTCTTAGAAGATAAGAACAGCATTACGTTTGTTGAAACATTACGAATGTATTTCGCAATGAGAGGAAAACCTAAATTATTTATAACCGATAATGAATTTAATTCTGTAAACGTAAAAAACTTTTTAAGAGAGGAAGGAGTAGAAGTTCATTTCACCAAACCGAACAGTCATACAGGGAATTCAGATATAGAAAGGCTCCACAATACAATCGGAGAAAAATTTAGAATCATGGAATTAGAATATCCAATTTTATCAACAAGGGAGAAAATGTACAAAAGTATCCAAACCTACAATAATAATATTCATTCCATACTGAAAGAAAGACCTGCAGACAAAGCGTTTGAAAAAATTGACAAAAAGACAATCCATGATAGAATAAAAGAGTCTAAGGCGAAAAACATTAACAAGGTTAATATGAGAAGAAAAGTTTATAACGAAGAGAGATCCACAGGACACGTAAAAAATTATAGAGCACTAAGACATAAGCATGAACATAGATATAGAAAACTACCTCTCCAAAACACCGATGCAAGTAATATTAAAAGACCAAGAAAATTTACAGGTACTATCAACATCAATAATAATAATACTACTACTGGTAACGAAAACGACCGCAACAATAATAACTGAGGACATTACAAGCGAAGACGGTTTTGCAGAAATTAAACTCGACAATGTAGAGGCGATCACGGACTTTGACATCATCCTCCCCATAATCAGACCACAAGAAATAGAAAATATTATTGACGCTCTGGAAAATTTAGCAAGAGACTCGAAACTAACCGAAAAAGAACACATTTTAACACAGGAATTTTCCATACTTCGAAGTAAGCTTAACACCTTATTACCACACAAACAGAAAAGAGGACTTATCAACATACCTGGTACAACAATGAAATGGCTGTACGGAACCATGGACGACGATGACAGACATAATATAGAGGAGCATCTCAAACTTATTGACACAAACAACCACAATGCTATAGATACTTTAAACAATAATATACAAATTAACGATAATTTTAACAAAACATTCCAAAATATTCAAAAAGCCATTGAATCAGACAGAAGACAAATTTCCCTTAAACTCAACTCACTACAGTATGAAAATCGAGACATACATAAACAACTCATATACCTAGACATACTGCTGAGAATTAAAACGCTCAGTAATAGCATAGAACACATTCAAAACAACTTAGCATCAGACTGAACTTAATGTCCAGCAATATTTTAGCCCCTGAGGAGATAAACATATACAATGTAGATATATTTAAACTAGAGAATATCGAACTAGGAACAGCCGCTCCCGCAGATAACATAATATTTTCAATAAAAATTCCGACAAACACAACTGTAGCAAAACATTTATTTATAACGCCTTGCACAAATAAAAATTCAGAAGAACTACAATTCAAAAGTGAACATGTATTAGAAATAAGTAATATAAAAAACATTTATTCAAAACAAGGGGTTTTTTTGCTGGCTCGAGGTCAAGTTTATATAGAAATAAAACACGAAGTTTTATTTTCTTATTTTTCTTATTTAAAATGGAAAGGTCGCCAAAATCAATGTTATTTATTCAAAACATTTATATCAAAAGAACTTAAAAATCTCAAACTCATGTGTAATCAAGAAGAACTGCAAAAAAATTAAAAATAATAAAGAAGAAATTATGGAAATTGAAAGAGGCTTAATAATTGTAAAAAACACAAAAGGAATTAAAATAAATAGTACATGTAATGAAAGAATTCTGAATCTAATAGGAACTAAGCTAATTTTATTCAATGATTGTGAAATTCATATTAAAAACAAAACCTTTAAAAATTCTAATAAATCATTTTCACAAAAATATGTAGTACATTACCTTGAATCAAATATAAACCTCGCACAGCTCGAACCAACGTTTGATGAATTAATTGAAAACGCTCAGAAAATTGAAGAACTCACATTCCACAAGAAATCATATCAAATAAACATTTGGCTATCAATTTCATCCATTGTAGTAACTCTAATAGTTTTATTCGCAGTTTTAATTAATTTTACAAACAAACATAAAGCCATTGAACTTAACATTAATGCAAAAACCCAGGAGTGTTTTCAATCAAGGGAAGGGGAAGTTACGTCACCTGGTCATTCCACTCAGAAAGACAATATAATTGAAGTGGACTGGGCTTCGTAACCTAACACCCAAAATATGTGGTATTACACCATCCCATAAAATGAGTGCAATGAGTAATTGGTCATTGCAGCATTCCAGTTCACAAGCAATATGCTTAGTAGCTTGCAATGAACTGAGTGCAACGACACTTATGCAAACAGTAGAACGTAAGAATTAGCAATAAGAACAACAAGAAATATCTTGTTGACTAGGCAATAAAATATAATAAATATAAGCCAAATTAGCTTTTAACGTTGATTGTAATGTATCGCTTAATTAAATAAACACCTAAAAAACAAAAGATTTGTTTTTTTTAAGCCACGACAATTGGCATTCCTTATCTCGCGTGCTCATTCGTTATTGGTTTCAGTTAAAAAGAAGTACCCAGTGTGCGTCCGCCTCGCAGTAATGCCTGTCGTTCCACTCATAGGGCAACTGCCACCTGATCGATTGACACCCTACGTGCGTCCTTTTTCTTACACAGGTGTCGATTATTGCGGTCCATTTACTGTGGCTATCGGTCGTCGACGAAAAAAAGGTCGATAGCCCTATTCACCAGTTTGACGGTCAGAGCTGTACATCTTGAAGTTGCTGTAGACTTGTCAACAGATGCGTTCATAATTTGTTTACGAAACTTTGTAAATCGTCGTGGAGTACATGTACGCATGAGAAGTGATAATGGCACTAATTTCATTGGTGCACCACGCGAGCTAAAGCAGGAAAATCAACTTTTCGACTTTGACCAAATTCAGCGAGAAATATCATATAAGGGCTTTGAGTGAAATTTTAACTTCCCAGCTAACCCTTCTGCCGGTGGTTGTTGGGAACGCTTAATTCAATGCGTAAAGATGGTATTTCATGGAGTTCTAAAGGAAGATGCGTCTCGCTTAGAAACGTTTGGTAGCGTTATAATAGAAGCAGAAAATATCATTAACAGTCGACCATTGACTGAAATACCGTTGTCACCTGATAGTGAGGAACCGCGTACACCCAACCATTTTTTATTGGGATGATTAAACTTAACGCAAACACCATGTGAATCTGCCGCAAATATTTGTGCGCGCAAGCAGTGGAAGATTGCGCACAATCTAAAAGGTGCGTCTCGCTTAGAAACGTTTGGTAGCGTTATAATAGAAGCAGAAAATATCATTAACAGTCGACCATTGACTGAAATACCGTTGTCACCTGATAGTGAGGAACCGCGTACACCCAACCATTTTTTATTGGGATGATTAAACTTAACGCAAACACCATGTGAATCTGCCGCAAATATTTGTGCGCGCAAGCAGTGGAAGATTGCGCACAATCTAAAAGGCCGCTTTTGGAAGTCCTGGATAAATGAGTATTTGCCTCAATTGCTAACAAGGCCGAAATGGCAGGAAGCTGTGAAACCACTAAAACCAGACCAATTAGTAATTGTATGCGACCCTAGCTTACCGAGAAGCCAATGGCAGACAGGTCGCATAATCGATGTGATCACCGCCAAAGATGGACAAGTCCGAAGTGCAATCTTAAAAACAAGAAAGTTAGCCGTCTTGGGGTTTGTGAATCCCACGGAGGATTTACCGCGGGGTGGAATGTGAACTAGACGTTAATAAAGTACATATATATCAGCTCTACATAATGCAACTCTGTGTTCAACTGCTGAAACAATTTGAAATATTCAGTTCAGAGGAGAGAAAGCACCAATTCGGTAACGCGCAATAGTATACGCCATTTTTCATCAAAATCAATTTTACTTTATATATGTAAAACTTAATTTAATAAATCATAAATAGCCATGAAGACCTTTAAATAGGTGTTTTGCTTTAAAATTACTAGATTTTCGTTGTATTTGAGCTCAAGGCCGTATTATAAATAAAATGTAAATTGCAAATTTGTTTTTTATATTTTATTTATTATTGTCGATATTTCGCTCTCAATCTGAGGGCATCTTCAGGACTGAAAAACATACATCATTACATTATGTACATACATAGATTCGAAACATACATCAAAAAAGCGACTTACACTAATGGATTTGTCCGGTCGACTAATCATATATTAAAATTTTATTAACAAAATAAGTGAGAAGACAATTAAACATACTCGTAACTATGGAAACATAAACATGAAGATGTAAACAATTTAAAATACAGTAAGTGTAAACAAAACAAAAAACCACAACAACAATACATGAAGCGACAAACGGCAAGACGAGGAAATGTCCGTATGGAGATCATCGCAGCATCACATTGTTGTCATACGGAGTATTGGTAGTGGACCGACGATCGATTGAACCTTAGCACATATTCGAATTAGGTTACGATACACATGAGCGCAGTTCTCTGTGTCCGTTTTAAAATTCATCCTTCTATTATTAGGGGTGTTCGCAATATGTAGCATTTCTAAAATATATCGTTTACTATAATTTTTCTCTTCTTGCAAGATTGCTACATTTTCGAAGTCGGGATAATGGCCCATTACATTGCAGTGCGATGACAAGGCTGTTTTGTTGTCTGTATAACCATTCCTTAATTTTATATTGGATTTGTGAGCGGAAATCCTTGTCTTTAGTTTAGATTTGGTTGTCCATACATATACCATATCGCATAAGTGGGACCCGTCACCATTGCATGGTATTCTATAAACTATCTCAGATTTCTCACTTCTAGGAATTTTATCTTTAGTATTAGAATATAATTGTTTTAAAGTATTGTCATAAGTAAACGCTATGTGGAAATTTTCCTTGTCATATATTTTAGATTGTTTAATCCTCTCAGAAAGTCCCTGTACGTACGTTGCCGATTTATAAGGTTTGACATCTTTCACTTTTTCTCTGTTGAACTCGACGTAATGCTCGTGAATGAGTTTATTTATTAATCCAAGAGGAAATTCGTTTTTCTGCAGAATATCTTTAAAAACGGTTATGTTTTTGTGGTGGTAACATTGGTCACTTATAGTGAGAACTCTCCTTATAAAATTGTTTGCAGTATTCATAATTGTTTTCTTCTTATGTTTGGAGTTAAAATTTATGAGCCTCCCTGATGCTGTAGGTTTCTTATACCAGTCAACTGTTATGCTATTGTCTTTCCTAACTATTAGGGTGTCCAGGTAAGGTAAATGTCCTTCTTTTTCAATTTCTATCGTAAATTTAATTGTTTTGTTATAATTATTTAATGTGTTAAGCATCTTCTCTATATCTGCTGTTTTTACTATTGCAAATAAATCATCAACATATTTGGTCAATAGCCGTGGTTGGTTGTTGGAGTCTTTTTCAAAGTTTGTTAGTATTTCTTCCATAACTATATCCGCTATTACAGGTGATGCTGGTGATCCCATAGGCATTCCTGACTTTTGTTCATAAATTTTGTTATTATATTTAAAATAGCGGTTTCCTTGACACAAAATTTTAGTATGCTTAAAAAAAGTTCTTTAGTTAAGAGTGTGTATTCTTGTATTGAACTCCATTTTGACTCTATAATACTTATTGCTAAGTCTACTGGGATGCTCGGAAACAACGAGACGACGTCAAACGACACTAAACTTTCATCGTCGTAAATATACGTGTTGCCAATCTTATTTTTAAACTCGGTTGCGTCTTTCACATTGTATTTTGAGCACATTGTTAAATTTTTGAGTATACGGACAACATATTTACATAGATTATAGGACGGAGAATTAATTGACGAACATATAGGCCTGAGAGGAACTCCTTCTTTGTGGACTTTCGGTAATCCATAAATTCTTGGGGGATTGGCAGTTTTGCTGGTAAGGTGGTTTTTTTCTTTCAAATCAATAATTTTGTTTGTATACATTCTCATCACTATGTCATTATTTTTCGATTGAAGTTTATTCGTAGGGTCACGTTTTAAAACTCTTATATGTTGAAATGTCATTTACAATTTTTTGCATCTTCATGTCATACTCCGATTTGTCCATTGCTACCGTCACATTCCCTTTGTCGGCACTGAGTATCGATTTGGTCATAAGTTTTTAGGAATGTCTTAGTAGAGTGCAAGGCATTATAAAAAAACCTGTCTCTTGGGGCATTTGTCGTCTTATTGAGGTGGTTGCGTATTAAGGCCGTCAAGTTATTTCTTTCAATTTCCTGTTTTTCTTTATCTTTAATCGTCTGTATGCAGTTTTCGCCATCTGCAATAATTTTAAATAGAGGGACAACCAAATCTAAACTAAAGACAAGGATTTCCGCTCACAAATCCAATATAAAATTAAGGAATGGTTATACAGACAACAAAACAGCCTTGTCATCGCACTGCAATGTAATGGGCCATTATCCCGACTTCGAAAATGTAGCAATCTTGCAAGAAGAGAAAAATTATAGTAAACGATATATTTTAGAAATGCTACATATTGCGAACACCCCTAATAATAGAAGGATGAATTTTAAAACGGACACAGAGAACTGCGCTCATGTGTATCGTAACCTAATTCGAATGCACAACAACAAACATTAAGTAAGTGTTATGTGCTAAGGTTCAATCGATCGTCGGTCCGCTACCAATACTCCGTATGACAACAATGTGATGCTGCGATGATCTACATACGGACATTTCCTCGTCTTGCCGTTTGTCGCTTCATGTATTGTTGTTGTGGTTTTTTGTTTTGTTTACACTTACTGTATTTTAAATTGTTTACATCTTCATGTTTATGTTTCCATAGTTACGAGTATGTTTAATTGTCTTCTCACTTATTTGGTTAATAAAATTTTAATATATGATTAGTCGACCGGACAAATCCATTAATGTAAGTCGCTTTTTTGATGTATGTTTCGAATCTACATATGTACATAATGTAATGATGTATGTTTTTCAGACCTGAAGATGCCCTCAGATTGAGAGCGAGATATCGACAATAATAAATAAAATATAAAAAACAAATTTGCAATTTACATTTTATTTATAATACGGCCTTGAGCTCAAATACAACGAAAATTTATACAAAAATATTGGCCAAAACAAATCTTAAAATTACTAGTTTGACACCACACATACCTATTAATTAACATTAAGGTGTACCGGATGCAAGTTTCTTTTTTATATTTTTTCATCTAATTGCTGTTTTTGGTTAGTTAGCGTATCATTTTAGGAATTTAATATTTTTTTTACTTATAAGTGCTGATACTTCTATATATACTTTTATAGGCGTAGTAGATACTAGTTTTTTATTGTTTAAATTAGTAATTAATAAAAATGTAAATTGCGAGGAATCCAGAAAAAAAGGATGAGATAATTTTATTTATATTGGTGTGGGTGTTCCGCTTGTGCGTAAGAGGGGACGTGAGGGTAATGACGGGTGACAGGACTGTTAGACTTAGGAGACAGTCGGACTAACTGACGTACTTAAATCAGGCGAAGGGGGCGTTGTAAGGAAGTAGAAGTCAGCACAACGCCCAAGGATTGGCGTTTTCAACACGCGAAAGTGGGTGAGAAGATCCCACCTGACTGGACGGGATCATTCTTCTTCTTTCTCTACCTAACATTTTCTTCATTTTCAGCTTTTCTTTACCCCTCAACAACATTCGACATGATATATTTTTGATATATATTTTGTGTAGATAGGTGGTCCGCGCGATGTGGTCTCAGTGTTAACTCGGGAAAGGTGGAACTTGTACTCTTTACTAGGAAATATAAGATGCTGGAATTAACTCCGCCGGCACTGAATGGAATCCGACTGAGTCTAAACCATGAAGCCAAGTTCCTTGGCGTTACCTTAGACACGAAACTAAGCTCTAAGAACAATATTATCCAGCGACATAGGAAGGCTTCCGTGGCACTTTACTCTTGCAAAAGAGCCATTGGAAGGAGATGGGGTCTCAATCACAGCGTATGCCGCTGGATCTATACGGAGGTAGTTAGACCGATTCTCCTCTATGGAGTTATTATATGGTGGCCTGCCTAGAGCAGAGCTACTAATATCAAACTACTTGGCAAAGTGCACAGAGCCAGTATGATCTGCATTATCAGAGCGTTGCGAACAACACCACGCGACGCCTTGAATGCCTTTCTGGAGCTTCTACCCTTAGACTTAGTGGGTCCGCAAATAACGGCTCTTGCCGCGCTTCGGTTAAGAGAGACATGTCAATGGAAGTCTAGCTTGCACTCACGCATACTGAATAACTATAGAATGCTTCCGGAACACACAGACCACTCTGTGGATACTGTGGTCCTGGACAGGAAATTCGAGATGGTAATGCCAGGTAGGGACGCGTGGTCGAGAAACTTCTACACTCCACCTGGAAGTCTCACAGATGGCTCGAAACTGAATGGCAGAGTGGGAGGAAGGGTCTTCTCGCAAGACCTATTCCTGAACTCTTCTTTTCGGCTGCCGGATCACTGTAGTGTTTTCCAGGCTGAGGTTTTAGCCATTAAGGAGGCTATAGACTTGTTACAGACCATTTTAAAAAGCAAGGATATATTTATATTTAGTGATAGCCAAGCGGAAATCAGAGCTGTGAGCTCATACCACGACTTGCAGGATTTCTAGGCTGACTTGGCCAAGATGGGACCGTAAACGGTCGCATTGTGTTTATACCTTAAAACGAGACGATATATCCCAAGTAATTGGCGCTTTAACAGGGCACTGCCTCATAGGCAATCATGCCGGTCGTCTTGGAGTACCCTTCCATAGATGCTGTAGAAGCTGCAAAAATTATGAAGAGGAGGAAACGGTCCTGCATCTTCTCTGCATCTGTCCAGCTCTAGCCAGAAGCAGGCTACGATTTCTAGGGACACTGGTTTTTAGGGACCTTGGAGAATTAGGTGAATTAGACCCTCTAATAATGGCCTAAGTGAGTCGCTGGATTAGCAGTGACAGCCACTCATACCTACCTACCTAAAGCAAGACACATTAAAGAAACTATTCAGTTCTTTAGAAAAGATTAAAAGCATTTTGAATGTTTATATAACAATATTAACTAAAGAACATAAAGAAATTGCTATAGAAATATTTTGCTCAAATAGGGATAAATTAATACAAAAAATTCAGTCGCTTGCTGACTTCGGCACTAATCACACGTTTCGCTGCTACGTTTGAATCTATCTGCTAAACTAAGCAAGTCTTATAATCACGCGACACAATTCGTGTTGACTTAACGTTAACAACAAAATCGTTTGAGAAGAAGAAAGATGAATGAACCACCTGATTTAAATAACATACAACAGGACAATGGACCTCTTAACATACCAAACGAATAAAAACATACATTTAAAAAATAGCTCTAATGCACCTAAATATCTTATAATGTCAAGAACTAATATTACAGAAACTTGTCAAAAGTGTCCCCGTTTCTAATTAAAAAAATAATACGACTCCGTGTGCAGTGGTGAAGTTGATCTATGCAAAAAACTCCGAAACGGAAATATACTAATCAAAACCAAAACATATAACCAAGCAGTCAAATTGAAAACTTTAACAGCCCTCAGTTAGAAAAATAATGAAAAAACAAGAAAACAATTTAATCGAAACTGGTATGACAATATTAACATTCGATATTCATAACCTACCTAGTGAAATTCTTATTGGCTATGAAAAAGTGCAAATACGACCCTTCATACCCAGCCCCCTCCGTTGCATGAACTGCCTTCGCTAGGGTCATTCAGCAAACATATGCAAAAGCAACAGAATATGTCCAAACTGTGCAAAAGACTTCCACATTAACCTTGAGACTAACGAAAAGTGCAACGAACCGATGACCTGTATTAGCTGCATCAATAACGACGTTGATAATAGTAACCACACTGCATTAGACAAAAGCTGCCCAATATTTTTAAAAGAAAAAGAAGTCCAAGCGATAATGACTCTCGATAAAGTAGACAGAAGGAAGGCAAGCGCTGTGTACAACGAGCGACACCCACACAGTACAACAACATACTCTTCGATCGCCAGGAAAAGTACAAAAAAAGCTTCAGAGTCAATGTCATTAGACCTATAAATAGATTAACAGCACACATTATTTCTCTTGCTTAGAAAGAAAAAAAAAGCATAAACAAATCTAATCTACATATACACCAACACGTTTATATTCTTTAATTTTTTTTTTACATACATACCTAGTCACATATCTGCTTATTAATGACTCTAAAAATCCTCCAGTGGAATATGAATGGTTATATTAACAACTACAATGAACATTAATAAAACGCTATGGATTAAAAATCATCTCCGTTCAAGAAACCCATCTTCGTCCTCAACCAACCAACTTGTACACAAATCTATACAACATACAGAAGTACAAACAAATCAGGACTTCGACAACATTACTATAGAGATACATTCAAAAATTAAATTAAACATTACCTCCGCATATATATCTCCTTCCAAGAATTTTCAATGTCATAATCTAGAAAACGCCCTAAACCATGGAAATAGTCCCTGTCTGGTGACAGGAGATTTTAATTCCTGGCACAAGGATTGGGGTTCAAGTAGAAACAACCGTAAGGGTGTGCTTTTAGCAAACTTTATAAACCAATCAAACTATGTACTACTAAATGATAAATCGCCGACCCAATTTTCAACACATAGCACCCTCACCCACATCGACCTTTCTTTTTGCTCACCCGAGCTCTCTACTCATACAGAATGGAAGGCACAAGACGACCTAAACGGTAGTGACCACTTCCCAATTATTATTACACTATTTCGGGATTCACTAAATACAAAAACACGCCCCAAAAGAAATTTTCGAACAGACCTTGCCGACTGGCTACTCTACAACAAAAAATGCGTTCAACTTGAAACTACTCGTCCAGTTAGACTAAACGTAAATGTGGAAACTGCCAACTTGAAAAAAAAGTATACTCCAAGCAGCAAACGAATCCATCCCTCAACCACCAATGCACAAAAAAAAAAAAACTCGGTCCCATGGTGGAATAGCATCCTAGAGGAATTAAAAAAAGACAAAAATAGACTCTTTTACATTTTCAAAAGAAACATGACTCAAGAAAACTTAGTAGGCTACAAAAAGGTAAACGCGGCTCTAAAACAAGAGATTAAAAAGGCAAAAGCCCTATCATTTAAAAATCTCACAATCGAGATAAGCCCGAATACTCCAACAGCAAAAATATGGGCAAACATACGTCGATTTTGTGGGTATAAGCTGTCTCATGGAATCCATTGTCTGCAATCGAGTAGAAACCTTTCTCAAGAGTTAACACAAGGCAAAGATATCGCCAATGAATTCGCCAACCATTGGAGTGAGCTAGCGGCAGACCAAAAATTTCCACAAAACTTCCAAGAAAAAAAAAATAGAGTATTACAAGGCATACCAAGTTATATTACCTCACAGCAAGCACAAGAATTAGAACAAGATATTAACCTCCTAGAATTTGAAGCAGCATTAAATAAATTAAAAGGTAAAACCCCAGGCACCGACAGAATTTCTTACCCGATGATTCGCAAAGCCTCTTACACAATTAAAAATCGCATAGTGAACCTCTATAACTCCATTTTAATAAATAATATACCTCAAACATTGAAATACAGTATAATCTTTCTAATCCCAAAGCCTATATCTGATAAAACTAAACCCGAATCCTACAGACCGATTTCCCTCAACTTATGTGTGGCCAAGATACTAGACAGAAAGATGAAAATCGGCTTTGGTGGTTTGTAACAAACAACAAACTGCTAGATAGCCGACAGATTGGCTTTAAGAGAGCAAAATCGACAGCTGATAGTCTACTTCTGATAGACTATCTAGCTGCAAACAGCCTCTCATTCAAAAATCATCTAACAGTAATATCTTTAGATTTCGAAAAGGCTTACGAAAAAATCGGTCTGCACACAATAGTTGACCAGCTTATAGCATGGAAAGTAAGTCCCAAAATATTAAGATACATAATAAATTTTATGACAAGCCGAAAAATTATAGTCCGCGTGAACAACCACTACTCCGACGTAATGCTAGTAGAAAAGGGAATCCCTCAGAGATCTCCGTTATCGGTCGCCTTATTTATAATAGCATATAACATACTTTGTTCCACTCTAGCTTTACACAAACAAATAGAGTTCATATGCAGACGATTTTAATATTATCGTTTAATCAAAAAAGGAAAGAAACCCAACAATAAACTTGAATAGCGTTTTTTGAAGACATCCAGGTTTGGTGTAATTACTCAGGACCGATTTTGTCACCAACGAAGAGCAAGTCCATCCACATCTGCCGTAAACATAACTGCCAATCTACAATCATGTCAAACAATATAGAGTTATCAACCTGCAAAGAGATCAAAATACTAGGCATAATAATAAACAGAAGATACAGGTGGAACTCTCATATAGAGTATCTGTGCTCGTCTTTAGTTACGCAACTGAACGTTATAAAATGCCTTGCTTCCCCAAAATTTAATTGCGACACGCAATCTCTTATATCAGTAGTGAGAACGTTATTATTAACTAAAATAAATTATGGACAAGCACCCAAATCCCAACCGAACAAAATCAAAACCATTCTCAACTCTGCCGTCAGAGCCGCGCTAGGTGCCCTGCGATCCACCCCAATTAAAAATATGATGTTCGAATCAGACATTATCTCAATTGAAAACCAAAGAGACCTTACCATATCAAAACTTTACGATAGAATTGTCACCATTCACGACAACCCTCTCTACATATATGTTAACAACTACATAAAAAGAAAAACTCCTTTCAAAGTACAACCAGCCTTAGGTAACATAATCAAACAATGTTCCAAATTACATCATCCCTCCAAAACAGCGAAACGAACAGTACGCAAATATCCCCCTTTGACCTTAAACCAAAACTCTATCACTACCCCTTTGATAAAACTAGTCCAATACAATACCAAGTAGCCTTCGAAGAAATAGAAAAAAAAAACAATACATACATATAACATAATTTACACCGATGGGTCTGTTAGCAACGGGAAGCAACATACAGCATCATACAAAATAATAAAGTTGTTAAAATCTCAAACCTTCCCCACTACAGCAGTATTTTCTCGGCAGAAATGATTGCCTTACACGAAGCCATCAACTAGGCGAAAAACAAAAAACAATATTTTCTTATGTGCTCAGATTTACTATCCGCCCTTGACGCCATCTCAAACATCAACAACCAAGATTTCTTTACTACAGAGATAAGAAATGCACTTATAGCAAATCACCCTAAGCTTAAATTGTGCTGGGTACCAGGCCACGTTAATATACCTGGAAATGAATAGCGGACCGTGCCGCCAAACAAGCACACCAAATGCCAATCTCCAGTACGCACAACCATAATCTGTCAGATATTAAAAAATACACCAACCAACACTTTTCGAAGATAACGCTTACAGAATGGAACGATACTAACCACTGGTATCGACAAACAAATCATAAAAAAACCCAAATCAAAGACTATCTACTACCTGACACTAACAAAATCTCCCGACTCGACACAATAAAACTTTTGAGACTGCGACTAGGGCACACCAAAATTACCCATGGACGCCATGCAACTGTGACTCCGAAACAAATATCACCATACCCCACTTAATGAAACACTGCCCTATTTATTCTACACACAGAAACCAAATCTTTGGGGAATTAGATCCCCTTTCAATCATCTCCTCTCCCTCTAAAGAAAATACGCGCCTAATAATGAAGTTCCTTAAAACCTCCAATCTCTACCATTGTATTTAAAACTAGGTACCTATGTACATATACATTAGAAAAAAAGTAATACGAAACACACACAAATACCTAATTATAATAAAGTGTAAATACATATACACACATACATGTATCTAACCCCGCACAAAATTAAGCTTAAGGCCTAGTCGCTATAGCTTCAACTCAATTAGCTTATAATATTATCTATTTAAGCTAATTTGTTATAAATAAATAAATACATAACTAAAAAATTAGCAAGTTATAATATCGAAATAACAATACCGCACTCTATAGATAATTAACTAGATGTCCGCATTTAATCTTGACACAGCTTCAAAAGCGATTCCGAGTTTTGCCAAAATAGAATCTTTCCTAAAAATTATCGAAATTATTTACAATAGCCTAACAGAAAGAGGCAAAGCGTCTCTCATAGATTTTTTGATTTCCGTTAAGCTAAGTCAGACGGTGAAAACAAATGTGACTTGAAGAACTAAAAAACTCGTCAACAAAGAAGTACAAGACCATAACAACTATACCACATTTACAAAATCAACTTGCAAATATCACGCAAAAGAATATGACCACAACAAGCTTTAAAAACAAAATTCTACAACTAGTTTCTGAATTAAACACCCCGCAAATAAAACGCAAATTACTCTACTTAATGAGCAATACAGCTTGACAATATTCAAGAACGGACTGAACGACCATCTGAAGCAAACAATTTTAACCGCTATGCGCTGTTGAACTAGCTCTAGAAATAGAGCAAGGAAATCAACACTCCAGTAGAAATGTTATGTTTATCAGAAACAACGCTAGGAACAATTACTATAGAAATAATAACAATAATAGCAGAATTAGAGGAAATTTTCTATAAATATCAATCAATCTCTTGTTTGAAAGGATAAATACTCTCAGTAAATAACTTTTATAAACAAAAACTTAACCTAGAAGACAACTCACCAGTATACATAAAAAACGACGACACAAGCACAACAAGAGGATATAAAGACACAAGTACAAGAAATGATTGATAATGACATTATTGAACCTTCCGTCAGTCCATACAATTCTCCACTACTTCTCGTACCCAAAAAAAGCGAAATTACAGCAAGAAATGGCGTTTAGTAGTAGACTACAGAAAATTAAACGACAAAATAGTCAACGACAAAATTCCATTAACAAGGTTAGAAAACGTGTTAGACATCTTAAAGGGCTGACAGGTGGGGGCACTTATGCAAATAAACGAGCTCATATATCTGGATAATGTTTTAGGCCTGATAGACGACACTTATCTGAATTTCGACATCAGTTGATTTGACAAACGAAATTGAGCTGAAAATGGAAAGTAAGGAAAATAAGATTGGCAGCTAATTAAATGGCAAAAAATCATTATAATAATAATAATTTTAGCTGAGAAGCTTTTTCATGGCAGAAATACCCTCGGAGGTTTGCCATTGCCTGCTGAGGGGTGACCGCTATTAGAAAAAACTTTTTCTATTATTAAGATTTTGCTTGCCCTGACTGAGATTCGAACCTCGAACCTTGAACTCACCAGCATATCAAGTTATAGCTCGCACCGCTACCAACTCGACCATAGCGGCCACATGGCAAACAATCATTACGAATTAAAATATGCAATACATTGGCACATACATACGTAATTCTTAGCAGGATGCAAAAGCCTTGTGTGGTTACACTTCTGGACATGAGAGAAAGGAAGTTGTGCAAATGTTTGAGTATATTTTATTTGCTGTAACGATATAAATAATTTATACACATGCATACTATTCAATGAATGATCGCTATAGTTTCTTTTGGGAACGAGACTAACCTTCAAAGGACGAAAATCGTTTCAAAGAAAATTTTAATTTCAAGACAAATGCATTTCGAAAAATTGTGGGCATTGAAAATGTGTGCTTCATAAAATAGTGGCTATCTCATTGTTCGCTTTGGAATAACGAACTTTTGCAAGTCTATAGGATGCAGTACTGTTGGTGAAATTGTTGTGGATTTTTGCCAAGCAGTTTGCGAAAATCGTTCGGATTGCATGAATTCCTATCTTCAAAACCCACAAGAAATCCCATTTTAATTTATAATTTGGTTTAATTTGCGAATATTTGCAGCTATTTTTAATAATAAACACTTTTGATAGCAGCTGTAGACATTATGCTAGTTCACAATAGTATTATTCTGTCAAAAGTGGCAGCATTGCCATATTGAAATCACAATATTCAGTACATATGTATGCACATGATTTTCGTGCATTTATACGAGTGCTTATGCGCATTTGAGTTAATTCATATCAAGGCTACTTACCTAGATTGCCCGTCTGTCAGCTTTTTTCAGAAGAGCTAAATACTTCACAACTTTAGATATGACAAGTTCTTTTCATCAAATACCTTTACAAAATGATTCAAGACCACCAACAGCATTCTCTACACAAGATGGACATTACCAATTCAAACGTCTTCTATTTGGATTAAAAATATCATCAAACAGTTTTCAAAGAATGTTAACAATTGCACTGAGCGGTTTAAAATCAGAAGCATTTCTTTACGTACACATGATATTATTGTTTTCGGATGTTCTTTAAAGCATCACAATAAAAACCTCCTAAAAGTTTTTGAAAGGCTAAACTATTACAACCTTAAATTAAATGCAAGCAAATGTCAATTCCTTAAATCAGAAGTCATTTATTTAGGACATTTAATAACGGACAAACGCATCAAAACCGACCCAGCCAAATGCGTAGTACGCAATTACCCAAAACCAACAAATGCAGATGAAACCAGAAGATTTATAGCATTTTGTAACTACTATAGACGTTTTATACCAAATTTTGCTCTAATCGTCAAATGTTTAAACTCATTGCTAAAAAAGGGAACACCACAGAAGTTAATTAACCCACCAATTTTACAATATCCAGACTTTGAAAAACCATTTATACTCACAACAGACGGATCTGATCTTGCTTTACGAGCTATTTTATCACAAGGATAAATAGGTCACGATTTACCAATAACTTACGCAAGTAAATCATTACAAAAGCATGACATAAACAAACCATTTATAGAGAAAGAATTACTAGCCTTCCACTGGGGAATTAATTACTTTAAAACATATCTCTATGGCAAAAAGTTCATCGTGGTAACTGACCACAGACCGCTAGTATCGCTGTTTTCTTACAGAAATCCATCATCATGAATATGACTTTGAAATTATATACAAACAAGGAAATAAATACGAACGCAGATGCAATATCACACATCAAGATAAATACTCGTAGTGACGTACTTAAATCAATGATTCCAACAAGCAAAAGTGAAAAGGAAGAAAAGAAGAGCATTAATATTATAACAAGGAGCAAGGCCGCAAGATTAAAGAATATTGAAGAAAATGAATTAGCGTTAAATTTTTTGTATATTTGAATTCGCACAATGGACCACAGTCTACAAAAATAAAAGACCCCTGTACTGATTTGTACGTTTTTGGCAGAGTTGTTTAACCTACTCCTTACCACGGGTGGGGGGTAATAGGTAAACACAATGCTCACTGAATATATCTGAAAACTACTTATTATTTCGTATTCTATACTCCTTACCAAAGGTGGGGGGAAGTAAAGAAAATAATAATAAGGCAAGGATTAAAAAATATACTGTGTTTAGGTTTGAGAATCATTACAATTCTGGTTTATTCTAGTATTTACAGCTCTTTATATACAAATTCTTAGGACTATTTTCCTTAACTAATTATGTATGTATGTGTGTGTGTGTCTATGCACGTTCAATACTAACGCATGCATTGACTCTTAATCTAAGCAATGTAGAAATGCGACTTGTTTATATTCTATAAACGTGGATTGTGTATTGCATGTACATATGTTTAGCTGATAAAAGACCAACCTAAACAATGCACAAATGCAATGTATTTATATTCTACAAACGTGGATTGTTTGTATGTATGTGCATGGGTATTGCATTGCGTTAAAGGCATACGCACTTAACATATTTCGTCTAGCGATTATGTTTATTGCTTTCTTTTACTCACAATGCATTACGCCTATGAATTTTTGTATGTATGTGTTTATCTTAGAATAAACAACGATATTAAGAGAATAATTTATTGGCTGTTGATGTACATAAATTTCAATGCTTATTGAACTATTTTAATTCTACATGTTCAAAGATATTTGAACAACCCCAAAGCCATTATGTTTTGAATAAAGAAACGAAATTACCATAGAAGAAAAGCAGAGAGATTCCTCCAAGAACAGAATTTATCTCACCAATTACATTGAACATACAAGAAGATAGCGTTATTTTAAACCAATAGAAAATAGAAGGAGTATTTTTCGTAATTATTAACAGATAACACAGGTCTGCAACAAAAATGCTGTCTGGATATTTCCAACTGATTTCTATGTATTTAAGTGTTCTGAAAACTAAAAAAATACTCAAAAAATTCCAGAACGTAAGGTTATTTTATAAAACGCAAAATATAATTATAAAAAAGAGTTTTTTTGGTCTAACTTGTAGGCATTAATAATAGGTATAATTTTACTTTGATTACTGTTTTTAAATGTCAAGGCTCAAAAGCAGGAACTTACTTTTGCCGGGAGTGTCTTTCTGTTGGTTTAGATATCGTGAGAAGCAGTTTACTTCCTACTTGGACGAGGACGAGTTGGTTTATTGTACCAATATTGAAGGTTTAATGGATAAGATCTCATACGACCCAGCAGAGTGTCGTTTTTTAATATATTCTTCAAAAAGAAGCCTTCACAACGGCGGTTTTTATACTTCCATTCTTGTCGGTCATTCCGTACACCTCAAGGAAACCTACCAGAAAGGCTAAAATATTCAACCTTAAATTAAATGCAAGCAAATGTCAATTCCTTAAATCAGAAGTCATTTATTTAGGACATTTAATAGCGGGCAAACGCATCAAAACCGGCCCAGCTAAATGCGAACTAGTACGCAAGTACCCAAAACCAACAAATGCAGATGAAACCAGAAGATTTATAGCATTTTGTAACTATTTACTAAAGACGTTTTATATCAAATTTTGCTCTAATCAAAGTCAAATGTTTAAACTCATTGCTAAAAAAGGGAACACCTTTTATCTGGTCAAAATATTGCGAAAAAGCATCCAATAATTTAAAACAGAAGTTAATTAACCCACCAATTTTACAATATCCAGAATTTGACAAACCATTTACATCACAACAGACGCATCTGATATTGCTTTATGAGCTATTTTATCACAAGGAGAAATAGGTCACGATTTACCAATAACTTACGCAAGTAAATCATTACAAAAGCATGACATAAACAAACCATTTATAGAGAAAGAATTACTAGCCTTCCACTGGGGAATTAATTACTTTAAAACATATCTCTATGGCAAAAAGTTCATCGTGGTAACTGACCACAGACCGCTAGTATCGCTGTTTTCTTACAGAAATCCATCATCATGAATATGACTTTGAAATTATATACAAACAAGGAAATAAATACGAACGCAGATGCAATATCGCACATCAAGATAAATACTCGTAGTGACGTACTTAAATCAATGATTCCAACAAGCAAAAGTGAAAAGGAAGAAAAGAAGAGCATTAATATTATAACAAGGAGCAAGGCCGCAAGATTAAAGAATATTGAAGAAAATGAATTAGCGTTAAATTTTTTGTATATTTGAATTCGCACAATGGACCACAGTCTACAAATATAAAAGACCCCTGTACTGATTTGTACGTTTTTGGCAGAGTTGTTTAACCTACTCCTTACCACGGGTGGGGGGTAATAGGTAAACACAATGCTCACTGAATATATCTGAAAACTACTTATTATTTCGTATTCTATACTCCTTACCAAAGGTGGGGGGAAGTAAAGAAAATAATAATAAGGCAAGGATTAAAAAATATACTGTGTTTAGGTTTGAGAATCATTACAATTCTGGTTTATTCTAGTATTTACAGCTCTTTATATACAAATTCTTAGGACAATTTTCCTTAACTAATTATGTATGTATGTGTGTGTGTGTCTATGCACGTTCAATACTAACGCATGCATTGACTCTTAATCTAAGCAATGTAGAAATGCGACTTGTTTATATTCTATAAACGTGGATTGTGTATTGCATGTACATATGTTTAGCTGATAAAAGACCAACCTAAACAATGCACAAATGCAATGTATTTATATTCTACAAACGTGGATTGTTTGTATGTATGTGCATGGGTATTGCATTGCGTTAAAGGCATACGCACTTAACATATTTCGTCTAGCGATTATGTTTATTGCTTTCTTTTACTCACAATGCATTACGCCTATGAATTTTTGTATGTATGTGTTTATCTTAGAATAAACAACGATATTAAGAGAATAATTTATTGGCTGTTGATGTACATAAATTTCAATGCTTATTGAACTATTTTAATTCTACATGTTCAAAGATATTTGAACAACCCCAAAGCCATTATGTTTTGAATAAAGAAACGAAATTACCATAGAAGAAAAGCAGAGAGATTCCTCCAAGAACAGAATTTATCTCACCAATTACATTGAACATACAAGAAGATAGCGTTATTTTAAACCAATAGAAAATAGAAGGAGTATTTTTCGTAATTATTAACAGATAACACAGGTCTGCAACAAAAATGCTGTCTGGATATTTCCAACTGATTTCTATGTATTTAAGTGTTCTGAAAACTAAAAAAATACTCAAAAAATTCCAGAACGTAAGGTTATTTTATAAAACGCAAAATATAATTATAAAAAAGAGTTTTTTTGGTCTAACTTGTAGGCATTAATAATAGGTATAATTTTACTTTGATTACTGTTTTTAAATGTCAAGGCTCAAAAGCAGGAACTTACTTTTGCCGGGAGTGTCTTTCTGTTGGTTTAGATATCGTGAGAAGCAGTTTACTTCCTACTTGGACGAGGACGAGTTGGTTTATTGTACCAATATTGAAGGTTTAATGGATAAGATCTCATACGACCCAGCAGAGTGTCGTTTTTTAATATATTCTTCAAAAAGAAGCCTTCACAACGGCGGTTTTTATACTTCCATTCTTGTCGGTCATTCCGTACATCTCAAGGAAACCTACCAGAAAGGCTAAAATATTCAACCTTAAATTAAATGCAAGCAAATGTCAATTCCTTAAATCAGAAGTCATTTATTTAGGACATTTAATAGCGGGCAAACGCATCAAAACCGGCCCAGCTAAATGCGAACTAGTACGCAAGTACCCAAAACCAACAAATGCAGATGAAACCAGAAGATTTATAGCATTTTGTAACTATTTACTAAAGACGTTTTATATCAAATTTTGCTCTAATCAAAGTCAAATGTTTAAACTCATTGCTAAAAAAGGGAACACCTTTTATCTGGTCAAAATATTGCGAAAAAGCATCCAATAATTTAAAACAGAAGTTAATTAACCCACCAATTTTACAATATCCAGAATTTGACAAACCATTTACATCACAACAGACGCATCTGATATTGCTTTATGAGCTATTTTATCACAAGGAGAAATAGGTCACGATTTACCAATAACTTACGCAAGTAAATCATTACAAAAGCATGACATAAACAAACCATTTATAGAGAAAGAATTACTAGCCTTCCACTGGGGAATTAATTACTTTAAAACATATCTCTATGGCAAAAAGTTCATCGTGGTAACTGACCACAGACCGCTAGTATCGCTGTTTTCTTACAGAAATCCATCATCATGAATATGACTTTGAAATTATATACAAACAAGGAAATAAATACGAACGCAGATGCAATATCGCACATCAAGATAAATACTCGTAGTGACGTACTTAAATCAATGATTCCAACAAGCAAAAGTGAAAAGGAAGAAAAGAAGAGCATTAATATTATAACAAGGAGCAAGGCCGCAAGATTAAAGAATATTGAAGAAAATGAATTAGCGTTAAATTTTTTGTATATTTGAATTCGCACAATGGACCACAGTCTACAAATATAAAAGACCCCTGTACTGATTTGTACGTTTTTGGCAGAGTTGTTTAACCTACTCCTTACCACGGGTGGGGGGTAATAGGTAAACACAATGCTCACTGAATATATCTGAAAACTACTTATTATTTCGTATTCTATACTCCTTACCAAAGGTGGGGGGAAGTAAAGAAAATAATAATAAGGCAAGGATTAAAAAATATACTGTGTTTAGGTTTGAGAATCATTACAATTCTGGTTTATTCTAGTATTTACAGCTCTTTATATACAAATTCTTAGGACAATTTTCCTTAACTAATTATGTATGTATGTGTGTGTGTGTCTATGCACGTTCAATACTAACGCATGCATTGACTCTTAATCTAAGCAATGTAGAAATGCGACTTGTTTATATTCTATAAACGTGGATTGTGTATTGCATGTACATATGTTTAGCTGATAAAAGACCAACCTAAACAATGCACAAATGCAATGTATTTATATTCTACAAACGTGGATTGTTTGTATGTATGTGCATGGGTATTGCATTGCGTTAAAGGCATACGCACTTAACATATTTCGTCTAGCGATTATGTTTATTGCTTTCTTTTACTCACAATGCATTACGCCTATGAATTTTTGTATGTATGTGTTTATCTTAGAATAAACAACGATATTAAGAGAATAATTTATTGGCTGTTGATGTACATAAATTTCAATGCTTATTGAACTATTTTAATTCTACATGTTCAAAGATATTTGAACAACCCCAAAGCCATTATGTTTTGAATAAAGAAACGAAATTACCATAGAAGAAAAGCAGAGAGATTCCTCCAAGAACAGAATTTATCTCACCAATTACATTGAACATACAAGAAGATAGCGTTATTTTAAACCAATAGAAAATAGAAGGAGTATTTTTCGTAATTATTAACAGATAACACAGGTCTGCAACAAAAATGCTGTCTGGATATTTCCAACTGATTTCTATGTATTTAAGTGTTCTGAAAACTAAAAAAATACTCAAAAAATTCCAGAACGTAAGGTTATTTTATAAAACGCAAAATATAATTATAAAAAAGAGTTTTTTTGGTCTAACTTGTAGGCATTAATAATAGGTATAATTTTACTTTGATTACTGTTTTTAAATGTCAAGGCTCAAAAGCAGGAACTTACTTTTGCCGGGAGTGTCTTTCTGTTGGTTTAGATATCGTGAGAAGCAGTTTACTTCCTACTTGGACGAGGACGAGTTGGTTTATTGTACCAATATTGAAGGTTTAATGGATAAGATCTCATACGACCCAGCAGAGTGTCGTTTTTTAATATATTCTTCAAAAAGAAGCCTTCACAACGGCGGTTTTTATACTTCCATTCTTGTCGGTCATTCCGTACACCTCAAGGAAACCTACCAGAAAGGCTAAAATATTCAACCTTAAATTAAATGCAAGCAAATGTCAATTCCTTAAATCAGAAGTCATTTATTTAGGACATTTAATAGCGGGCAAACGCATCAAAACCGGCCCAGCTAAATGCGAACTAGTACGCAAGTACCCAAAACCAACAAATGCAGATGAAACCAGAAGATTTATAGCATTTTGTAACTATTTACTAAAGACGTTTTATATCAAATTTTGCTCTAATCAAAGTCAAATGTTTAAACTCATTGCTAAAAAAGGGAACACCTTTTATCTGGTCAAAATATTGCGAAAAAGCATCCAATAATTTAAAACAGAAGTTAATTAACCCACCAATTTTACAATATCCAGAATTTGACAAACCATTTACATCACAACAGACGCATCTGATATTGCTTTATGAGCTATTTTATCACAAGGAGAAATAGGTCACGATTTACCAATAACTTACGCAAGTAAATCATTACAAAAGCATGACATAAACAAACCATTTATAGAGAAAGAATTACTAGCCTTCCACTGGGGAATTAATTACTTTAAAACATATCTCTATGGCAAAAAGTTCATCGTGGTAACTGACCACAGACCGCTAGTATCGCTGTTTTCTTACAGAAATCCATCATCATGAATATGACTTTGAAATTATATACAAACAAGGAAATAAATACGAACGCAGATGCAATATCGCACATCAAGATAAATACTCGTAGTGACGTACTTAAATCAATGATTCCAACAAGCAAAAGTGAAAAGGAAGAAAAGAAGAGCATTAATATTATAACAAGGAGCAAGGCCGCAAGATTAAAGAATATTGAAGAAAATGAATTAGCGTTAAATTTTTTGTATATTTGAATTCGCACAATGGACCACAGTCTACAAATATAAAAGACCCCTGTACTGATTTGTACGTTTTTGGCAGAGTTGTTTAACCTACTCCTTACCACGGGTGGGGGGTAATAGGTAAACACAATGCTCACTGAATATATCTGAAAACTACTTATTATTTCGTATTCTATACTACTTACCAAAGGTGGGGGGAAGTAAAGAAAATAATAATAAGGCAAGGATTAAAAAATATACTGTGTTTAGGTTTGAGAATCATTACAATTCTGGTTTATTCTAGTATTTACAGCTCTTTATATACAAATTCTTAGGACAATTTTCCTTAACTAATTATGTATGTATGTGTGTGTGTGTCTATGCACGTTCAATACTAACGCATGCATTGACTCTTAATCTAAGCAATGTAGAAATGCGACTTGTTTATATTCTATAAACGTGGATTGTGTATTGCATGTACATATGTTTAGCTGATAAAAGACCAACCTAAACAATGCACAAATGCAATGTATTTATATTCTACAAACGTGGATTGTTTGTATGTATGTGCATGGGTATTGCATTGCGTTAAAGGCATACGCACTTAACATATTTCGTCTAGCGATTATGTTTATTGCTTTCTTTTACTCACAATGCATTACGCCTATGAATTTTTGTATGTATGTGTTTATCTTAGAATAAACAACGATATTAAGAGAATAATTTATTGGCTGTTGATGTACATAAATTTCAATGCTTATTGAACTATTTTAATTCTACATGTTCAAAGATATTTGAACAACCCCAAAGCCATTATGTTTTGAATAAAGAAACGAAATTACCATAGAAGAAAAGCAGAGAGATTCCTCCAAGAACAGAATTTATCTCACCAATTACATTGAACATACAAGAAGATAGCGTTATTTTAAACCAATAGAAAATAGAAGGAGTATTTTTCGTAATTATTAACAGATAACACAGGTCTGCAACAAAAATGCTGTCTGGATATTTCCAACTGATTTCTATGTATTTAAGTGTTCTGAAAACTAAAAAAATACTCAAAAAATTCCAGAACGTAAGGTTATTTTATAAAACGCAAAATATAATTATAAAAAAGAGTTTTTTTGGTCTAACTTGTAGGCATTAATAATAGGTATAATTTTACTTTGATTACTGTTTTTAAATGTCAAGGCTCAAAAGCAGGAACTTACTTTTGCCGGGAGTGTCTTTCTGTTGGTTTAGATATCGTGAGAAGCAGTTTACTTCCTACTTGGACGAGGACGAGTTGGTTTATTGTACCAATATTGAAGGTTTAATGGATAAGATCTCATACGACCCAGCAGAGTGTCGTTTTTTAATATATTCTTCAAAAAGAAGCCTTCACAACGGCGGTTTTTATACTTCCATTCTTGTCGGTCATTCCGTACATCTCAAGGAAACCTACCAGAAAGGCTAAAATATTCAACCTTAAATTAAATGCAAGCAAATGTCAATTCCTTAAATCAGAAGTCATTTATTTAGGACATTTAATAGCGGGCAAACGCATCAAAACCGGCCCAGCTAAATGCGAACTAGTACGCAAGTACCCAAAACCAACAAATGCAGATGAAACCAGAAGATTTATAGCATTTTGTAACTATTTACTAAAGACGTTTTATATCAAATTTTGCTCTAATCAAAGTCAAATGTTTAAACTCATTGCTAAAAAAGGGAACACCTTTTATCTGGTCAAAATATTGCGAAAAAGCATCCAATAATTTAAAACAGAAGTTAATTAACCCACCAATTTTACAATATCCAGAATTTGACAAACCATTTACATCACAACAGACGCATCTGATATTGCTTTATGAGCTATTTTATCACAAGGAGAAATAGGTCACGATTTACCAATATCATACGCAAGTGAATCATTACAAAAGCATGACATAAACAAACCAATTATAGAGAAAGAATTACTAGCCTTCCACTGGGGAATTAACTACTTTAGAACATATCTCTATGGCAGAAAGTGCATCGTGGTAACTGACCACAGACCGCTAGTATCGCTGTTTTCACACAGAAATCCATCATCAAAAATGACAAGAATTATAATACATAGATTTATCAGAATATGACTTTGAAATTATATACAAACAAGGAAAATTAAATACGAAAGCAGATGCAATATCACGCATCAAGATAGATACTCGTAGTGACGTACTTAAATCAATGATTCCATCAAGCAAAAGTGAAAAGGAAGAAAAGAAGAGCATTAATATTATAACAAGGAGCAAGGCCGCAAGATTAAAGAATATTGAAGAAAATGAATTAGCGTTAAATTTTTTGTATATTATCTACAAAAATAAAAGACCCCAAAGCCAATGTTATAAACGAAGTTGTAATGGAAAATAGCAATTGTAGAGACAATTTTTACATACAAATTATGCTAATGATAATAATTGCTATAATAATAATAATAATAATCCCAACGGTTTTTACCCTCCATTCCCGCCCAACCGACGCGAGGAGCGCATCCGCATGACGCACGGATTTAAATTTTTTTTTTTTGTTTGCATGCCGAGTCATGAAAGGTTCGTTGGGTGTCGAGACTCCAAAATTGTTCAGCTACAGAATAAAGGTATCTAAACAATAAAATTCATAATTAAACATGTATAAGAAAAATTTAACGAAAGACATCAACTTTAATATAAAACAAGACCAAATTTGAAAAATTGAACAATGGCCAAAAATAATAAACAAACTGAATGAAGAAAAAAAAATATTTAATAAAGCATACAAATGCCTGAATAAATCTTTAAAGTAAAACAAAGCAAGACATTAGTCCCGAGGCCATAACACAGACCTTTAGAGCGGTCTGTGTAGAAAGCTCCCTGGTTGAATTTATAGAGCAAATGCTCTTGGGAAGAAAGATTACAGCAGAGGTCGGTGCAAACCGTGTTTCGAGACAGGTGTCTCGAGGAACGCCGCAGGATGGTGTTTCACCTCTTCTATGGAATCTGACCGTTAATTCTCTCCTGCGGGAGACGGAATGGGGTACTGCTAGAGTTGTCGCTTATGCAGATGAAATCGCCATAGCATATATGGGCAAATTCGCTCAGACCTTGAGTGACTTGATGCAAGGGACAATCCGCGAAGTGGGCAGTTGGTCCACGCGATGTGGTCTCAGCGTCAACTCAGAAAAGCTGGACCTGGTGCTTTTCACTAGGAAATATAAGGTTCCGGATGTAACTACGCCGGAACTAAATGGAATCCGTCTGAACATAAAGAGGGAAGTCAAGTTCCTTGGTGTCACTTTGGACATGAAACTTAGCTGGAGGAATAATACGATCCAGCGATACCAGAAGGCTTCTGTGGCCCTCTACTCTTGTAAAAGAGCCATCGGGAGAAGATGGGGTCTGAATCCAAGCGTTTATCGCTGGATCTACACAGCAGTGGTTAGGCCGATTCTCCTCTATGGAGCTATCGTATGGTGGCCTTAAGAGCTGCTAATCTCAATCTACTTAGCAAATTGCATAGAGCCAGTATGATCTGCATTAGTTTTATCGTTGCGAACAACACCAAACGACGCCTTGAATGTCTTTCTCGACTTTCTACCACTGGAACAGTGGGTCAGCAAGTAGCGGCCTTGGCCGCGCTGCGCTTAAGGGAGACATCTCAATAGGAGTCTAGCTTACGAGGGCATTCATGTGCTAAATAATAGCTTTCTTAAGGAATACGCGGATCGATCCCAGGATCCCAGGCAGAGGAGTGGCTTAGAAATTTCCATACTCCGCCTGCAAGTCTCACGGTATTTACGGATGGTTCGAAGCTGAATGGCAGGGTATAAGGAGAGGTCTTTTCGCAGGACCTATCTCTGAGCTGATCTTTTCGGTTACCGGACCATTGTAGTGTTTTTCAGCTATAAAGGAAGCTATGGAAATGTTACAAACCGCTGTAAAGGACAAGGACATTTTCATTTTTAGTGACAGTCAAGCGGCAATTAAAGCTGTAAGCTCGATCTCTGCAGGAGATGGCTAAGCAGAACAAGCTAAACCTTATTTGGGTTCCGGGCCACAGGAACATCAAGGGTAACTGTATAGCGGATGAACTTGCAGATACTTCCCGGTAAAGAACTCGTTGGTATGCCCTTTGGTACTTACAAGCTGCTTTAAAAGAATTCGTTTATACTCATGCAAATGAAAGCTGGGCACAAATTACGACCTGTAGGATCTCTAGGCAGACTAGGCCCAGATGGGATCGTAAACGGTGGCGTAGTCTGTATTCCTTAAGATGGGATGAAATATCACAGGTAATTGGCGTCCTAACAGAGCACTGCTTCATAGGTAACCATGCGGCGCGTCTCGGAGTACCTTTCCGCAGATGCTGTAGAATCTGGAAGGAATTCGAAGAGGAGGAAACAGTTATACACCTCTTATGCATTTGTCCAGCGCTAGCGAGAAGCAGGCTTCGTTTTCTATGGGCACCCCTTTTTCGGGACCTCGGAGAATTAAGTAAAAAAGACCCAAGATGCTTGACAAGAGTCGTCAAGAACTCTGGATGGTTCAGCAAGGGGGAGTGAGCGTTTAGATGGTGGTATCACAACGGGCCTCTATAAAATGGCCTAAGTGTGTCGCTGGTTATCAGTGGCAGCCAAACCTACCTAAAAATCTAACGTACGATCAACAGCCCATTTTTATATGGATGAAAATGCTCACCACCCTAGACAAAAAAAATCTAATAAATCAACGGTACATTTAAGCCATCTGAAACTTGCATATTGTTCTACTAAATGGGCTACAAAAGCGCATACTCAGAATTTTCCTTAAAAGTCCTGACAAAAAATTTGAAATTTTGATGACAGTTTTGAAATATTTGTTTAATTTTTTCGAATTTCAAATAAGCTTTGAAACTTTTATTTATATGGCTTCGGTTATAGATTCCACATAATTTTAAATGAAAATTGACAAAAACAAATATATAAATATAAGTTTCAAGAAATAACATTTTGAATTTCACCATATTTTTGTGAACAAGGGTGTACATAGCCGTATCAGTTTTTGGGTATTCCATATTTAAACATGACGTCACATAGGTAGCTTCGTTTTGTGTTTTCAGAAAGGGGCGGATGTGCAACGATTTGTTTATTTAGGGTCTCTTCTAGGATTTGGCTTTGAATGTAGAATTCACCATGCCTGAAGCGTCTGATCATTTGGTTCATATATGTATGTTTTATATGTACATAAGACCATCAGTCTATTACACAGTATCATCGATAACAGCTTGTATGGGATGTTAAGAAGCAGGGCCGTGCGCAGGATTGAGCCCGGGGGGTGGGATTTTTCTGGATTGAAACTTAATTTACGAATAAAATTTGATTAAAACCACTTATTTTCATATGTGTTAATTTGCCCACGGGGGGTTTCAACCCCCCAAAACCCCCGTGCACACGGGCCTGTTTAGAAGGCTTATCCCGTGATAATTGCCACAAACAGCTGCATCAACTTTCTTGTGGATTGAGCAATGTACATTGTACATTTATTTATTCATCAATTTACAAATTTCTTACAGCAGGCTCACCGTATGCCACTGTCAAGATTACAAACTCTAAACGCACTTGATTATATTTGATGGAAATTCTTTACATGTACGACGTGTGTTCAAAAAGTTTTAAGAATGAGAAAAAGTGGCAGAGGGCCAAACCCGGTGAATATGGTGGCTGAGGTATGATTGTCGAGTTGTTTTTGACCAAAAAATCCGAGCGTACTTGTACACAACTTTGTTCCCATAACGGTTGTTTGTAACAGCAAAAAATAATCGAGATAGATATAGACTTAAATGATCAGAATGAAAAGAGCAATCGATTTAGGCTTGACTGTCTGTCCGCCCGTCCGTCTGTCCATGGTTTCAATAACTCGAGTAAAAATGGAGATATCTCAATGAATTTGGTACATAGATTGCTCTTTGGACAGGGTAAGTTGGTATTGAAAATGGTCAAGATCGGTCAATAACCACGCCCACCTCCCATATAACGGAAGTTTTGGAAAATGCAAAAACTTAATTTTTTCGGTATCTATTAAAACAAATTGGGTGAAACTCGGCCGTTTATCGCAACGTCATCAACGTTCTTTGATCAGATGACACCCATGTGACTTTGTGAATACTTCGTTGCTGGAATTTATTATTATTATTCCTCACAGCCATAATTCCTTCTGCAGCGAAGTTCATCCGTCCTTCCTTCTTAGCCTCAAATATTGCTTTGTTTTTATGTCAAATCGTTTTTATATCAATTTCTAGTTTAAAATATTAAATTTCATATTTATGACGCCAAAAATTGTGTCAATTTATAAAGCATAAATTAAATTTAATTATATTTCATTTGAAGTACGAAACCATATATTAACCAAAGTTTATTCTGAACAATTTGAAATAAGTCAACAAACTTATCCAAAGTACAAACTTTGTTTAAATTATCCAGAGCTTTTGTGAGTATGCTGCTATACAACAGCATACTCTCTAAATTTTTGCATCATATAAAAAAACTCGGGCATGTGTTAAATGGAAAAATCGCGAGAGGACGTAAGTAAAAAAATTCTCAAACATGTACGGTAATTTAAAAGGGGAACAAAGCTGCATATTCGAAACTGAAGAAAACTTTTAAACATTTGTTAATTCTGCAGAAGAGCATAAACTTTCATTGACATGCTTTTTATAGAATTAAATAGACTTTTATAAAAAATAAAAAAATCCAATAAATTACAAAAATAATTCCAAATCACATTATACCACTTTTATTTTAAAAGGGAGTGACGAATATGAAAGTCAGTCGAAGCAATTTGACTAGATCTAATTGAATTTATATGCATTAGATGTTACGGTCTTATTTTTACGTTTTCCCCAAAGGCTTACCTCGAAAGAATTGCATCAATATTGTAAGAGCTTTGTTATCAAATTACAAATAAATGAATTTAATATACACTGTTTCTTTGAAGTGAAATAATAGCTAAATGTATACGCGTTTAATATTACTTAAATTGAGGATGGTTCCGTGTGCAGAAATCCATTCACCTGGGAGTGGCCACATCGATTATTCTGCATGCGTTTTAATCAACTCACGACTTCCGGGTGATTTCATCCAAGTGTCCTCTGGGTAGCTCCCGAAGATCCGTTTAGGAGTGAGCTAAAGTAAGAAGGCGAACTTGGTGAGGCCACTCCGACATATTCGGTTTAAGGGCTCATCAGAGTCTGCAGCGTCACCAGTAGGCGGTGCGGCTGCGTGCGGGCGTCTGTCTTGGAGCAAGCTATATAAATGTGAATATTTTAAATGCTCCAGAAAATGGCTGTGCGCTAGGCATGGGACCTCCACGTAAAATTAACCAATGAAAAGCAAAGCAAAGCCTCGGCCTTAGGCTAAATCTTATAGATTGGTCCAACGCCAAACCACAAGCAGACTGCCCGCCTCCGTGCTTAACAGTAGCGCAGTACTCTCAGCTATCTGCACATTTATTCAGTCATAACGCTTGCTACGGGTTGAGTGTGTTGATAGTTTGGGCATGTTTTAAAACTGCCTATGACTGCATTTCAAGCCCTATCGCTGAAACCCACGTAGTACGATTTTCGTAGATGCTACTAAAAAGGCATCACTGTGTTTGAATGGCTACGTCGTAGACTCGAAATTCATAATGTGGCATCATTGAGCCCATTCGTATCGCCATTTCGTAGATTTTTAGATGAGTTTGTTACGACAAGTTTTGGTGGTTGTCGGAGAAAAGTTTTTAAAAATTTTCTTCAGAAGGAATATCAACTTTATTTCAATAACTTATAAAAATTAAAAAAAAAAAAACATAGTAAAATTTGAGTATTAAATGTTTTGGTTTAAAACATATTTCTTGTTCGTTGTTTTTCATTTGAGATCAAAAACTTTAACAACACGGCCACAATTTGCTCACTTTCTAGAATTGTTGCACGAAAATCCAGAATTTGGACAGGCTTTCACCAAATCCTCACAGGAGGAGGTGAACAACTTTTGGAAAACAGTAATAGAAACGGTAACCAAGATTTTGCTTAGAAGTCCATTTTCTCATTTCGTTTTTCCTCGCCACTCATTTTCAGTTTAATTCATAAAGGACATAGCTGTGACTGCAATGTTATCAAAACTTATTTCAAAACTGGAAAAAAATTGTAGTAGGATATTAGTAGGTATATCTTAGTAGTTTTCAATGCTCTGCTGGTTACCACCTTCCGCAAAAATCTTAGCACCGAAGCCAGTTTATGGACCTTTTTCATTGACGACGGTCTTGCAACACTAGAGCTGTTATATTTTAGCACCTCAGCCACATTCAGAAATGCTGATTTATTCAATAGAAAATAGTTACTTTGATATTAGGAGTTCCAGACAGCATTTTCTCGAATAATTAAGTTTTCATATTTATATTTACATTGTAAAACATATATTTTTGGAAGTATATAATACACATATTTAAAAAAAATTTCGCATAAGGAAAAAATACTAATTTTTTATTTATTTCTTCCGTGAAAATTTGAGGTGCGCGGTTTTTAAATCTTATCGATATGCATTCATCCGGTAACGTTTCTATAGAATTACGATTTTGAAAACTACAGATATACGGTCTTGAAAACTATACACATGTACGTAGGAAAAAATATAAATTATTTGTAGTATAGCAATCCACTATCGATATCTCGACACCAAAACCTTATTCCAGAATTATAGACCAGAAAAATTGGACTTGCGATGAAAATTTTTTTAAAGAATAAGTATAAACATGAATGTACAGTAAACTTCAAGATCTATAACAAGCTGTCAAGAAAAGCCAATGCAAAAAAAGTTCGATAGTCTAGCTCAAAAAATGATACAACAAATATATAACATATCTCCTGCCCTAACCAAACAACAAATATTTTTATATTTTTATTTAAACAGCATCCTGCATACGAAAATTTTGGTTCAAGCAATTTATGTGGCGCCTAACAGGTACACTTTTTTAAACACATGAAAAAACATTAAATTATATTATACATATGAGTATTTGCACTCCTCCGAAAAATGCTAAGGGGAAAGGAAAGGAGAAGTGCACAAAATTTCTTAAACATCTTGTTTTACAGAAACTTACCATCTTCAAGTAAAAGCATACAAGTTCGGGCCCAATGAGCTGAATACCTTATCGCGGTGTGAGTCATATAAAACTGAGTGGATTTCTTATATAAAATACTTTAAGAGAGTCGGCTTAGAGTATTATCAAAATTAATGGTATATTACGGTGAGACGAGATAATCAGTTGCAGCCGAGACAAGGTTAATCTTAATTGTCCTGCTTTGGAGAAATTTCATCGCTATTTGGCGCTATGGTGAGAATGTCACCTAGGTTAAGTACACCCCAATTAATAATACAATTTTTCAAAATAGGTGAATAAACTTTTGTAAAGAATATTATAAAGCATTTCATTACAAAAAAATAAAACATTTAAACACTTCAGTTTCAAAAGAGTTACATTTCAGAAATCATACACAAAAATGTTAATACTGGAGAATTAAAAATCAAATCAGAAACTACTAGTTTTTAGTTAAAGAAGAAAATCAGGAAGAAACTAATGATCGCTATTATTAATGAATTAACATATGCCAAGAAAACGACCAAGATTTTTTTTAAGGTTGTGAATCTGTTGCATTTAAATAGTTCAGAAACGCATTCTCGAAAGTTCTTCCATGGAGAATACTGTGTAACACCGTCAGTAAAAGGTTTTCAAATATCAATGGTACCTTTATTATACTCAAATTGAATGGATGGCAAACTTTTTCCTTTATTGAAATAAAATTTTTTGGAGATTTGAGTTTGTATGGTGTTTATAAGAAAATTTTAATGATCAAATTATATTAATTAAATAAAAGAAATATTCATGTCAATATGTGGAGGGATGGAGAACACGTTTGGGTTTTAGTTTAGTTTTGCGCGAGCATTAAATGTAACATCTAGAACATTCCCGCGAAAGAACGAAACTTATTGAGAACAGTTTGAACGGGAGCAAAGTGGGAACGTTCCCATGAAAACCAAAATGATAACAAAAATATGAGGGGACTAACGAAAGTTCGCTTAGTTGACGAGAAAAAATAATAACATTTCGTATTTTTATATTCTCTACATAATCGAATCCAATTCACAAAACATTCCTTAAAATCTTGCCTTTTAAGCTTACTAAGTTCAGCATTAACCGCTTCAAATAACTCCGCGTTGCTGTTAAATACCTTTCCCCACAAATTCCTTTTAATTTTCAGAAATAACCAGAAATCACAAGGTGCTAGATCCGGGAAACATCAGCTTCAGTATTGCGAAATGTTTGCAGGAGTGATTTTTATACTTAGGTACCTGAAATTTCGTTCGTATAAATTCTCGGTAGGCGAAGTTTCAGGTACCTGAGCATAAAACATCACTCATGGCAAAATTTCGCGATACTAAAGATGATACATGGAAATCAAAGAATGCTATAAATACAGCACAACCCACACCAACTGCTCAGAACAAAAGCGCCGCTGTAGATGGCACAACGCCCAAAACGGAATGACGGAAAACTCTACTTGGTTGACGTCGTTATCTCCGCATAATCGCGTAGTGGCTGCATGCAGATTATAATGTCGGAATGGGTCAGTCAACTGTATCAAAGTCACTCTCAAATTTTCTCGATGTCATGCAACGAAAGCTTTGCCCTGAGTGGATCAAATTTGAACAGAGTGAAGAGGACAAAATGCAAGCGAAGCAAGAGTTTTATGCGAAGGCTAGCTTCCCAGGAGTCATCATGTGTGTTGATCGTACGCACATAAAAATCTTTGGTCACAAGCGATAATCGCCTAAGTCCTGTGTTAAAGCATAGGACTTAGGCGGTTGTCGTTTGTGACCACAGAATTAGTGAAGCCATCTGAAGAGGGGTTTCTATATTACAATAGAAAAGGATTTTATAGCATCAATGCTATGGTGGTGAGAATTATGTTCAACGCATCAGTGCCATATTTTAAACTAATTAATTTTAAATTTTATCAATTTAATTAAAATTTTCAGGTGTGCGATAACAAAATGCGTATGAAAAGCATTGATGCTAGGTATCCTGGATGCAATCACGACTCGCATGTTTGGAGCTTAAGCAAGCTGAGATCGCATATAGAACGGCGATATCGGCAGGGTGAAAGAAGAAGCTGTTAGGTATTTATTTGTATACGTTTGTTGAAGTAAGTTTTTAATAATTATTCGCTTTATTAACAGGCGATGCAGGGTATCCATTGCAGCCTTGGCTAATGACTCCGTATCGATCTGTAACTCAAGGCAGCCCGCAAAGTAGTTACAACATGCGGCACTCCACAACTAGGAATATAGTAGAGCGGACGATCGGGGTCTTGAAGAACCGTTTCCGATGCTTGTTGGGTGCTCGAGAACTACAGTACTCACCGCAGAAAGTCAGTCAAATTATAAACGTTGCTTGTGCACAACATTTGCATTTATTACAAAGTGGAAGATTTGAACTCAAATGAATTTAATTTTGAAAGCCGTCAGGAGGAGGAGGAAAAAGAGCAAAGCAGTGACCCCGATTATACTTCCATAGCAAATCGTATTCGAGACAACATACACTCTACTTTTTAAAAGAATTGCGAAAACGAGTACAATAATAAAAACATCTTTATTAAATTCAAAATTCTATGTATATTATTCGTATATTAAGAAAATAATTTGCATTTCACACCATGTTACTTAAAAATAATAAATTGCATTCAGTTCAACTTTTTACTTAAAGGTAATAAATTGCGTTCAGTTCATTTCAGCCTCTTTTTTAAATATAATGAAAACGAACAACTAAAAAAAAATTTCAGGAACAAAATTTAGGTTTTTTACAAAATTACTTTGAATCCGGTCTATAACTTGGATCTAACTTTAGCATCTGCATCTTTATTTGCACTTTTTCCCTTACCAGTTCTTCCTTGATTTTATTGTGTCGTTTCTGTTCTTATAGTTGCTTCACTGAGGTGGCCGCCATACTTTCCAAAGAACGATTCATTCGCCGTAAATACGTCACCACTTCTTTCATTTTCTTAACTGCAGCTTCATTATGGTTTTTTGTGTGCTCGTAAAATTCTTTCTGGAGAGCTATTTGTTCTTTTAAGAAACGCTCTCCTTGTCAGTTCTTCTTACGCCACTTGTGCAGGTTTCCAACCCCGTCAAAGCTATAACCTTCTCCTCAAGTGTGCTTATACGTTGCAAACGACATTGACCTTCACCTGTGCTCATCAGTTCCTTTTTATTTGCTGATAGCTTGCGTTTTATATAGCACTTCCAGTCAATCCACACCTGTAAGAAAACGTTTGAAGTATATAAAAAATTAATTTTCAGTTGCACATTACCTTTCTCCATGTACTGGCGTCTTTTGATGGTGGACCAAGTGCATTTGCAATTCCCTCCCAAAACTCCATCACTTCCTCCTTCGGTCGCTTTTGAAAGCCCTGCGCAATATCCCTTTTGGTTGCCATTATATGCCAATTTTTCATACTGCTCCGGCGTTGTTGTTTTTGACCTGCAAACATATCAAAAAACATCAACAAAGTCCAAAAAACTTGAAAAAATCATGTTGATGACTTTTACAACTATCAACAAGTTTTACTCACATTTTAGGGGAAAAGTACACGAAAATAAAAATCTAACCGTCCTGCGCCAACAAAATTTCAACTTACAAAAACGTAACTACGATCGCAATGTAGAATACATAAAATTGTAAATTTCGAAGATTGATCGAAACTCATCGAAACGCAGAATACCAAAGTTGCCAAACTAAGAAAAATTTGAGTCGAAATGCGGAACAGGGCTGAATGCTTTAAAACTTAAAATAAAAGTATCTACTAAATATGTGGTGAATATACTTCAACTTCATCTGATTGTTGGTTGCTGTTGCTTTATACCAATATGTTTAATATATTGTTTTTTTCTTTTTCTTGTCCGACAGGGTGGAATATTGATATTTGTTGGAACGATTTTCCGTTATCCCTTCTCAAGTTTGGTTTGGAGACAACCCGGTTTCGGCGTTGTGCCATCTTCAGTGTCAACTTTCGTTCCGTTCAGTTTTGGTCTGTTGTTCCGTATTATTTTCGTTTTTTTTTGGTCGAGCAGGTATTGGTGCATAATCGTAAATGTTAACAAATGTTAAGTGTGCTGAGTATAGGTACCTGAAGTCTGGCGCGGTTAGAGTCCAAAAGGGTATATTTTATCTCGAATCTGCCTTCGTGGTAAGAACAGGTAGATAGTCAGTTATTTTAGTCCGTTTGGGTATTGCAGGTTTGTTTTGTATGTTGGTATCTGTCATTTTACCTACGTCTTTGCTCTGTTTTTTGTAAAGAAGCCTTAATGGTGCAAATATCGCATCAGAGTTGCTGTTTATTTGTGCGTTTATTAGCCTTCCATCAGTTGTTTTTTGTTTATATATTTCCATGTTTTCAAGAGCATTTAGCGCCGTCCTTTTTGTTGTACGTACAGTACCTTAACGGCTTCGCGGGTGAGCATTTTCCATTTTACAAATGGTTTGCAAAATTAAATTTAGGTATTGCCGTGGGTTTTGGTATCCTTTTGTTGTAGTCCCTTATGTGTTCAAGAAACTTTGTTCTTACTTTACGCCCTGTTTGTCCTATAAAGCTATATTGACACTCTCAAGTCAGTTTAATCACGCCTTGTTTGTTCAATGGGTATTCTTCATTCGTGCTGCTTTTAAGTATACTTCCCTGGTTGTTTATAGTTTTGAACGCCGTGTTGATATTCTATTTTCTTAAAAAATATGCAAGTTTGTATGTCATTTTTCCTATAAGTCATTTTTGTCCAAGTTTTTTCGTCTAGCTCTCTGTCGCATCTTTTTTGAATTGTATAAATTTTTCTGAATTTATCAACGAGCTCCTTTTTATATCCATTGTTTGTTGCTATTTTGTATATTGTGTGTTAGTTCCGTGTGCCTCTCGCGGTAGAGGTATTCGTTGAAGCCTGTTTGTTAGTTGTCTTATAGCGGCGTATTTGTGATATTGAGGATGATTTGAAGTGTTATGTATTATGGTGTCTGTAGCTGTCAGTTTTCTGTAAATTTCGTAGTCAAGGTTTTGGGCAATTTTGTCTATCTTAATCGTCAGATCCAGTAATTTATTGTTTCCTTCTTTTCCATTTCCATCGTTAACGTTATACATCCATGTTGTTTGTTCAGGTACACCATTATCAGTTTGTGATTTGGGTTGTTTTAATCTGGTCCTTCGATTTTTCGAGTAATGTTTTCCGGGCCATATCTATTGTTTCTGTTTGTGGGATCGATGGGTATAAGTCCTTAATATCAAATGATACCAGCCTGCTTTCCTTTGTAATTTTCACGTTTGCCAGTTTATGCATGATTTCCGTCATGTTTGCTACAATGAGCTCGTTGCGCAGTTCCAAGTTATCATTTCACAGAATTTCAGATGTTTGGACAGTCTATAAGCAGGAGCCGACTTATAGTTTACTATGGGTCTCTTCAGCTGAAGTTAGAGTGCCACCTTTAAAAAAGTATGAAAGAGATAAGCTAGGGCATTTTTTCTTGCACAGTAATTTGCCGCTTTTTTGCCGTAATTAAACGGTATATACCGAAAATTCAAAACACATTTTTTTTTAATTTTCCACATGCACTGCCAACTTCAGGTGAAGTTAGCGTGCCACATTAAGGAAAAGTGTGAAAGAGATCAGCTAATTTGCCGTTTTTTGACGTAATTTTACGGCATAAATCAAAAATTATAAATTTGTAGTTCCATCTTTTAACTAAATCGATTAAATAAACATGACTGTTTTTTTAAAAACGTATATATTTTATTAAAGCAATGAATGTTAAATGTACATATGTATATATAAGTACATAAGTGAAATATACGCATTTGCAACATAAACAGACACATTTTATAAACCTTATTTATTATTATTTATATTTCATTGGCAAGCTTTCTGTCACAGAGAGGCCCTCTAAATACTGGCTTCCTATCAATTCCAGCACCCGCTCATCCAGCTGCGTTAAGAGTGGTTGCTTTAAGGGCCTGTTTCCTTCTCCGGGCGCACTCGGACACTCGTCCTACTTTTTAAATCGTGTCAAATCGATGTTAGAAGAAGAAAAAACACTCTGGTAGAATTATACATATATGTATATGTATGACACAAAGAACGTGCGTAATGGCTTTACATGGAACTGGCTTCACAATATGCACAAAAAAGATATTTATTTTCACAAACATTGTAACACTTCTATTAATGAAAGTCATGAATTTATTTATACACACGCGGTTTAATTTTTCACAATTCCAAGCACAATGCACATTGGCCACCACCGCACAGCTCGTTGTGGGTACATTCGAACACAATGGGGTTATTACTTAACGTGCGACATTGTTCGGCGGACTTTTCTGCACCTCCGATTGCGTTTAGCTTGACAGCTATCTCCTCCCGTTTTCTAGCTCCATCCTGCCATGGAGCCGATAAAACTTTCTGCCGGATTCACTTGAAAGAAATCCATCATCCCTTTGCTTCTGGGCTTGTTGAGGCCATTCTGAAAATAGAAAAAGAAAAGTAAATAATCTATTTAATAACTTTAATTAAGTATACTTGCCTTTGGTTTGCTGAATTTGCGCTCCAATTCTCCAACTATTGGCCTTTTCGCGTATTTTGACATTTCGTAAAGCAGAGGTGCCACTTTTTGTTAATTTGAATATATAAGAAAAATCAGCTGTTCAGTGTGGTTAAGCATAAGTTAGTGAATAGCACATTTGTTATAGGAAACAGCAAACATTTTTAATTGTTAAGAGTTAGTGAATCGCGCTACTGATCCTTTATATGCGACCATTCCAGTAAGATGAAACGTACTTCCATTCTCATCGGCAATTTTTTTCGGTATTTTACTTAATGCTATATATAGGCCACTTTCGTTTAACGAATATATTTCAAAGCAAATAACATTTTCTGCAACAATTTTCAGAAAATAATAACTAAAATTCTTTTTGCAATATGTACTAGTGAATTGTGCGCGAAAATTATTACACTTTTACATGTGTATCTATCTAAAAATTTTATAAATAATTTTAATTTGATTAAGTTCTATGATGCAAGTTTCAAACTTCAAGGATATTTTATGAAAATTTCTTTTGCACTTTTTGGTTAAGTGTTATTTATTTTTGCCTTATGGCATCACTTACATTGAGTGTGCTAGAACAAAGCGAAAACAATTGAGTGTAAATGCGGAAAGTAACGCTGTTTAGTACCGTTAGTCTGCTCTTGGTCAAACGCTCCCACCATAATTTATGCAGATAGTGAGTGAATTCAATACATAAAAATGTTTAGGGCTGCCTTATACCTTATTTCGTTAAAAAACGTAAAAAAGGGGGAAATTCCTGGGCATGAAAAAATTTCCTTCACACTTTTCCTTAATGTGGCACGCTAACTTCACCTGAAGTTGCCAGTGCATATGGAAAATTAAAAAAAAAAAATTGTTTTGAATTTTCGGTATAGGTGGTGGTGCTTCTGGGTATGCGGTTACAGTTGCACGGCTGTACTCAATCCCTACTCTAACGTCCACGTTCGTGCACCCTGGGCAACGTGAGCAACCCATGTGCGAGATACGGTAACCAACCCGTGTGGAGCCATGGGTCACGGCTAATAGAGAGGGAGCTTTAGCGGAGCCACTCCAACATATTCGGTTTAAGGGTCCACTAAAGTCCGCAGCGTCTGTCCACCAGGAGGTGCGGCTGCAAGCGAGGGTCTGTCTTGGAGCAAGTGGCTCGCTATATAAACGAACTTAAAATTTTCACCCCCAGCAATGGGTTGTGCGCAGGGCTTGGAACCCGCCACGTAAAAAACAACTTCCAATGAATAGAATAACAAAGCCTCGGATGAGACCCCCCTTTTTTGATGACGACCACAGCAAACGTTTAAAGGACAATGATTTGAGGGCATGCACCTGGAATGTCCGAACCCTTAATTGGGAAGGTGCCTCTGCCCGGCTGGTTGATGTCCTCAGCAGAGCAAAGGCTGACATCACCGCCATCCAAGAGATGCGATGGACGGGGTAAGGGAAACAAGTGATAGGCCCTTGCGACATCTACTACAGCTGCCATGTAAAGGAGCGCAAATTTGGTGTCGGATTTGTGGTGGGAGTGAGACTGCGCCGTAAAGTACTGTCGTTCACTCCGGTGGACGAGCGTCTCGCCACAATCCGCATCAAGGCGAGATTCTTCAACATCTCCCTAATTCGCGCCCACGCCCCGACGGAAGAGAAGGACGATGGGACTAAAGATCGCTTCTACGATCTCCTTGGCCGCACGTATGAGCGGTGCCCCCACCACGATATAAAAATCGTGCTTGGCGACTTCAATGCCAAGGTGGGCAAGGAGGGCATCTTTGGTTCCACAGTCGGAAAATTCAGTCTCCACGACGAAACGTCCGATAACGGATTGAGACTGATCGACTTCGCCGGGGCCCGAAACATGGTAGTCTGTAGTACCAGGTTCCAGCATAAGAAGATTCACCAGGCTACGTGGCTGTCTCCAGATGGTAAGACACGAAACCAAATCGACCACGTTGTGATAGACGGAAGGCATGCTTCCAGTGTCCTAAATGTGCGCACGAACCGAGGAGCCAACATCGACTCGGATCATTTTCTTGTGGCAGCTAAGATCCGCACGCGCCTCTGTGCAGCAAACAGCGCGCGCAAATGGACACAAGGAAAGCTCGACGTCGGAAAGCTGCAATCGCAACAGACAGCTACCCACTTCGCCACTCGACTTGCACTCCTGCTCTCTGAGAGCAATAATCAACAGAACGATATTTCCGAGCAGTGGAACCATATTTCTCGCTGTCTACATACCGCCGCTGAAGAATCCATCGGATTTCAGCGAGCCCGAAAGAACAACTGGTATGACGAGGAATGTCGCGCTGCTACGGAACGTAAAGACGCTGCCTACAGGGCCACACTGAGATCGGGCGCAACGCGAGCTGTGCGGGAGCGTTATCGTGAGCTGAAGAAGGAAGCAAGACGCATATTTCGTGAGAAAAAGAGAGAGGCCGAAATGCGTGAGTGCGAAGAGCTTGAGATGCTGGCCGACAGGAAAAGCGCCCGAAAATTTTTTCAAAAAGTTCGACGGCTTACAGAAGGTTTTAAGACCGGGGCGAATTCCTGTAAGAATGAAAACGGCGACCTGGTGACTGATGTCCACAGCATACTTAAATTATGGAGGGAGCACTTCTCCACACTGCTTAATGGAAGCAACTGCAACCCTGGAGATGTTGAACCCGATTCCCCAATCAATGATGATGGACGCGATGTACCATCACCCGACTGAGACGAAATTCGGAAAGCGATAGCACGGCTGAAGAACAACAAAGCCCCCGGGGCTGACGGGTTACCAGCTGAGTTATTTAAGTATGGCGGAAAGGAGCTGGTTAAGTGCATGCACGAGCTCATCTCTAGAATATGGTCGGAAGAACGCATGCCTGCTGATTGGAACTTAACTGTGCTCTGCCCAATCCACAAAAAAGGGTTATCCTGCAGTCTGTGCCAATTATCGCGGGATTAGTCTTCCTAACATCGCCTATAAGGTTCTGTCAAGTGTATTAGCGCAGTTAGTTCTGCCTTCTCCAAACTGGAAAGAGAAGCAAAGCGAATGGCTCTGGAGGTGAACGAGGGCAAGACGAAGTATCTCCTTTCATCAAATAAACAGTCGGCACATTCACGACTGGGATCAAACATCACTGTTGACAGTTATAACTTCGAAAAAGTAGAGGACTTCGTTTACTTAGGAACCAGCATTAACACCAATAACAGCGTCAGCCTTGAAATCCAACGCAGAATCTCTCTTGCCAACAAGTGCTACTTCGGACTGAGTAGGCAATTGCACAGTAAAGTCCTCTCTCGACGGACAATAACCATACTCATATAAGTCTCTCATCATGCCCGTCCTATTGTATGGCGCAGAAGCATGGACGATGACAACATCAGATGAGAGAGCTCTTGGAGTGTTCGAGAGAAAGATTCTTCGAAAGATTCTGTGTACGATGGAACGATGAGCTGTACGAGCTGTACAATGACGTAGATATAGTGCAGCGGATTAAGAACCAGCGGCTCCGCTGGCTAGGCCACGTCGTACGAATGGATGAAATAGCTCCAGCCCTGAAGGTTTTTGACGCGGTACCCGCGGGTGGTAGCAGAGGAAAAGGAAGACCTCCTCTGCGTTGGAAAGATCAGGTGGAAAAAGACTTGGCTATACTTGGGATTTCCAATTGGCGCCAGTTAGCAAAAGATAGGGACAGCTGGCGTGCTTTGTTGACCTCGGCCAAAATCGCTTAGGCGGTTGTTGCGCCAATTAAGTAAGTAAGTAAGTAAGTGGGGGATTATGATATTGCTCGCTTCTTTTTTCAATAAATAATGGTCCAATATTTGTCTTAAAAAACAAGGACATGGACATTAAAGCGAATTCATACCAGATGAAAGTAATAACGCGATTTTTTCTTTTATTCGCCTTAAGTTTACGGACGCTTTGTACATGAAAACAGAGTCCATAACAAAGGCAGAATCACGCCAAACAAAATTTTCAATAACAAAGATGAGCGCTATATTTTGCGTAAAAACTGGCAATTCAGATAAGCAGTGAGTTGGGAAAATCAAGCAGTGCAGAAACGGTTCGTAGAGTGCTGCGTAAATACTGGTATAAAGGTAGGATAGCACGCAAAAAGCCCTTCATCAGTCAAAAAAATCAACAAAGTCGATCGATTTGAAAAAAAAAACATGTTATAAGGACTCCAGCTTCTGGGATCAAGTGATATTTGCTGACGAGTCAAAATTTAACATTTTTGGCTCCGACGGCGCAAGCCAAATACCCAGCTGCAGAATAAAAATTTTAAGGCAACAGTGAAACACGGAGGTGGACACGTCATAGTTGGGGCTTGTATGTCGGCAGCGGGTGTTGGCAACTTAACGTTTATTGAAGATACAATGGACAAAACATTGTATCTTAACATATTGAAGGCGAATCAGCTTCAAAGTGCGGAAAATCTTGGCATTCGTTCACATTATTATCAAGACAATGACCCGAAGCATAAGTCGGGCATTGTTCAGTCGTGGCTAATATGGAACTGCCCCCATTGCAGATTGGCTCCACCGGCTCAATCCCCTGATCTGAATATGATAGAAAATTTGTGGGCAATATTAGACCAAAATATTCCCAAACACAAAGTAACATGCAAAAACGACCTGAAAAACGCCTTAGTGGAGGAATGGGCAAAAATAAGTCCCGAGACTACTCGGAAGTTAGTGCAAACGATGCCAAAAAGGTTGCAATCGGTCATAGATATGAAAGGAGGACATACAAACTATTGAAACAACTAAAACTTAACCAATCGTTATATAAGTTTTTATCTTTTATTAGCTGAAATAAGCTGTGATATTGTATTTTGCACTATTTTTGAATTTTATGTTAAAAACTTATTGAAACAACGTATATGAAAATAAATGCACTTAATTTAGTATATGTAGTAACTATACTAGTTTATCGATTTGCATTTAAATTTTTTCCATATTAAGTCTAGGTTAAAAGTTATAATCAGATAAAATTTTAAACGCACGCTGGTTAAAATAAGCTGTGAACCACTGTACAAATTTAAAAAATTTTAAGTTGAGTTCTTTAAATCAACTTTTCCGATCTCTACGACGCATTACATGACACCTTGCTAGGGTAGGCACTTTGTCGTTGGTGCAGGGGCTTAGTCGCCCCTCAGGGAGTATTCGACCATCCGCTCGTATGGGTTCCGCGGGGATCTGTGGGGATGGTCGGGTCCCTGGAATGCGATGAGCAAGAACTACCTCCTCCTAATCCAGGGTGTCAGGCGACACCGTGCCCATTGGACGGTTTGGAGCCATAAGGTTAAATCGGCTGTAATATAACGGCGCCTCCTCGACATCGAGGGGTAATGACGGCGTTACCGCGATAAGAGGCTCTAGCGCGGAGGACTCCAATGATCCCCCGTTTAAAGAAGTATACCGCTCGTATCGTGAATATGAGAAAGCGGTCGTAAGAACAAGATTAATAGGAACAACAAAAACTACAGCAACAACAACAACACTGACAACAACGTCATTGACAACAACAACAGCAGAGGCAATACAAACAAGAGTGCAACCTTCGGACGCCACAAGGCCAAGGGTAAGGTAAAACTTCCTAGTGATCTTTCTCTTGCAGAAGCTGCCCTATTCGAGGAGTACGAGCGGGATGACGGTGAGCCTTCCACGAGCAGAGGAGTTTACCACGAACCAGCCATCCGAAAAGAAGAACAGGCAGGGGGAAAGAAGTTAGGAAGCGAAACCTCCGTAAACAATTTTGGTCAGGGTCTTTCGAAGAGACAGCTTTCCCCAATCCAACGCCGAGGCTCTCCAGGCTCACACTCAGTGGAATCCAAACGAAAACCTCCCCCCTTGACAAAGCGTGGGCAACCGGGTGCCCTTGACGATCCCAACAGGGCTGGGCTAACCGGCTAAATTGCGAAGTGGTACTTAAGGTACCCACAACAAGGGTACACTCCCAAAAAAGGCGCGACAGCTAGCAGGTCTTAAACTGCAGCCTAAAGATTCGGCACATACCAGCGCAGATAGCCGTTCACACTGTGCACCCGCACCCTCGAAAGAGTGGTCGTGGGGGATAAGATACAGCCCGCAACCGCACATCAGCGGGAAAGCTGGTTTTCAGACAATCAAAGAGCCCCGCTCCCGCCATAGAACGACGCAGCGGGATATATAAAAGCGTTAGAAGTCCAGCACCCGCGCCCGCACCTGATCGACGAAGCGGGGAACGAGAATTTAAAGATCAAAGTGAACCCGCACCCGCTGTCAAGCAGAGTAGCGGGCAAATAACCCCACAGGCACCTAGCTCCAAGCGGCAAAGAGCGCATCCACAGCCGCTTTCGTTGAGCTCTGAAGAGCGGTCGAGGGTCGGCGGTCCGGAGGCACTGGCGGATGGCGGAGAGCACCATTGACTATGCAGGTATTCGACAGATTCTAGGCGTCGACGAAGTATCGTACGAGAAAATCAAGAGGGATGGCTTCCGTCTGAACTACAGGTTCAGCTACGCCTATGTGTGACACTTGAAAACGAAAGCCATAGAGGTAAAGAAAACTGCATCGCATACGATGCAGGTTGCTCGACCACCTCTGGCCATGGATGTAGAATCATCGGCACAAATCGTCCCTCTGATTAAGCAACATGGTCCTGCATCTGCCTGCATGACAGATGATATCCCTACAACGCAGGAGCTGATTGAGAATCTCGACTTGAGGAAACTCGAGCTCGACTTTAGGAAGTACTGTTACCTCGATCTTGTCAATCGCCTAGATCAACCTACACCACGCCGTAGTGGCAGTCATAGCGAGTAGGTTTTCCTCGGGAGATCTGGGCATCATACTGGCTCAGGAGCCGTGGGTCTACAAAGGCCAGGTAAGGGGCATTAAAGGCTCTCTCAACAAGGTAATACGGGACCTCTCCTTAGAAACACCATTGAGAATTTTTACATTACAGAACATCTAACAAGGGACCAAGTGGCGGTGCAGACAAAATTGGAGGTAAATGGAGAGACGAAAGATGTAGTCACTTCCACGACAGTCGGTTCTACGTTACCGAAGTGACTCGGATTTCATCCGACCAAGGCCTGTTGTTTCGGCGACCTAACCCCACTTAGGCTGCCGGACACCCCCAATCCTCTTGGGTGCAATACCTAGCAGCAGGTTTGCTACTCATACTTCTGGCCAGGGCGGGCGTCGAGTCTAACCCTGGCCCAGAAACCTCTTTCTGCTGCTTCTGCCAGAGAAGGCTCGATCCGAATTCCACTTCGGTGAGGTATAATTCGTGCAACGGATGGTGCCATCTTAAGGTCTGCTCAGGCCTTAAGAAAACCAGGGAGTGGTCCACAACCTATGTGGGCCAGTGTTGCTCGCGCACTCAAGCGCCCCAAGCCTCCACGGCATCCCCCTTTGGCGGTGCCTCCACGGCTCCCGGAGCTCACAGCAACAGCAAACCTCCCCACCCCCCTCGCTCCTCCACACGTGGCGCCAACCAGCCACTACTGGTTGCCCCCACCATCTGTTGCGTATGCCGGGCCAGAGTGCACCGGAATGCCTGCTCGGTCAGGTGTAACGCCTGCCAGGGCTGGTGCCACTTCCGGGCGTGCTCTGGCCTTCGCACCACAAGGGACTGGTCTGAGAGCTTTACCACATGCGCCGCCGGGACGGGCCGGATCTCGGTACAGTCCCTCACCCCCCTCAACGCGACAACCTTACCGAGACAGACGAGACTCTTACAGTTCAACTGCAACGGACTCTTGAGCAAGATCTCGGAGGTGGTTGCCTTCATGGCTCGGCACGGGCTGTTAATAGCTGCGGTCCAACAAACGAAGCTACGTCGCAGCTCAACCTTAACGAACTGCGAAGGCTACAATGTGCTTCGCAGAGATCGCGAGCGAGATAATGGTGGAGGCCTAGCCTTCATTCTACACAACACCGTGCAGTATCGTCTCATCGATGTAGACATCGACCCAAGGGACAGCACCTTAGAATGTCAAGGGATTGCTGTCCGGTCAGGCGATGTCGAGCTCGAAATATTTAATATCTACATACCCCCTGTCTCGTGCTGCCCCGCTGGATATCACCCTGACATAGGTGCGCTCCTCAGTGCTGAAAACCGTTTGGTAGTTCAAGACTTCAACGCGCATCACGATCTTTGGTTCTCAAGCCTACCAAACGATCGTAGGGGAAATATTTTGGCAGAGCAGATAGACGATTCGACATTCTGCACCATGAACGATGAAGCCCCCACCAGGATTGTGGGTAGTTGCCGCAGCTCGCGAGATCGAACAATAGCTAGCGCGGATCTGATAAATAGCATAACGTGGCGACCTATGCTATCGCTTGCATCAGACCACCTACCCATAGTCATAGCGATTGACAGACCTGGCAACTATGTCGCCTCGGACCGCCACACCTATGTCAACTTCAAAAAAGCTGACTGGGGGCGGTTCGAGGATTTCACTGAAGACGCCAACCGACGTTCGCGTTGGCGAGCGCGAGTTCCGCAGGGTGGTGAAGTCCGCTTCATTCCGGCAGGTAGGATCCCCGTGATCCGTCCTGACTTCCCGGGTGAGGCGGTGTCTCTGGCGGATAAACGCGACCACCTTCGGCAGGCGGACCCCGGTAATCCCCGTATTAGGCAACTAAACGGGGAGATCCAACGCCTGGATAACGAACACAAGCGGAACAAGTGGAGGGAGCACTTGAAGTCCAGTAATCTCGGTGCCGGAGTGGGCAAACTATGGTCGACGGTGAGGTCCCTGTCCAACCCGACGAGGGGTGATGATCGAACAGAAATCTCCTTTGGAGACCACGCCTCGTCGGACCCGAAGCGATGCGCGAACTGTTTTAGTCGACAATTTACGCTGCATCCTTCGGCCGACAGAACCAAACGGTCAGTCACCAGAAGGCTGCGCAAGTCAACACCAAGCGCACCAATTGTCCTCTCTACCACTGAGGTAAAGGAAGCCATCGGGAAGGCGAAAGCCTCCAAATCCACTGGCCCATACGGGTTAAGCATGTTGATGCTGAAAAAATTGGGCACCGCGGGAGTAGCCAAGGTTTTCAATCTGTCCTTAACTATCCTGGTCATTCCGGATATCTGGAAGACGAGTAGGGTGATCCCACTGCTGAAACCAGGGAAACCTGCCGGCCAAGCCGAGTCCTACCGGCTTTCTCCAGTGGTCAAGACACATGAGGCCCTGCTGCTCCCGCATTTCAATCACTACCTAAGCCTGGCGAAGCATCAATACGGCTTCCGGAAAGTGCATAGCACTACAACGGCACTTAACGCTATAAACACTCAGGTTAATCGTGGTCTCAACGTGGCCCCTGTGAGAGAACCGTCCTCGTTGCTCTGAACTTGTCGTAGGCCTTCGACACAGTCAGCCACTCCATCCTGCTGAAGGACGTGGAGGCCTCACCTCTCCCAGCGGCGTTGAGGCGATGGACCGCCCTGCGGAACTCGCGCTCGCCAACGCGAACGTCGGTTGGAGTTGAAAGAGCACTGAAGGCGTCTTAAGTGAAATCCTCGAACCGCTCCCAGTCAGCTTTTTTGAAGTTGACATAGGAGTGGCGGTCCGAGGCAACATAGTTGGCAGGTCTGTCAATCGAGATGACTATGGGTAGTTGGTCTGATGCAAGCGATAGCATAGGTCGCCACGTTATGCTATTTATCAGACCCGCGCTAGGCTTGAGAACCAAAGATCGTGATGCGCGTTGAAGTCTCCAACTACCAAACGGTTTTCACCACTGCGGAGCGCACCTATGTCAGCGTGATATCCAGTGGGGCAGCAGGAGGCAGGGTATGTATATATTAAATATTTCGACCTCGACATCGCCTGACCGGACAGCAATCCCTTGACATTCTAAGGTGCTGTCCCTTGGGTCGATGTCTACATCGATGAGACGATACTGCACGGTGTTGTGTAGAATAAAGGCTAGGCCTCCACCATTATCTCGCTCGCGATCTCTGCGAAGCTCGTTGTAGCCGTCGCAGTTCGTTAAGGTTGAACTGCGACGTAGCTTCGTTTCTTGGACCGCAGCTACTAACAGCCCGTGCCGAGCCATGAAGGCAACCACCTCCGAGATCTTGCTCGAGAGTCCGTTGCAGTTGAACTGTAGGAGTCTCGTCTGTCTCGGTAAGGTTGTCGCGTTGAGGGGGGTGAGGGACTGGATCCGAGGGCCGGCTGCGCATCCCGCTGTGGTTGTGGTGGCCCAACGGTTGTTGTGGGCGGTGTCGTGAGCGACACTTGCGGGAGGTTGTTGCGGCAGCAGGAAGCGGTAAAGCTCTCAGACCAGTCCCTTGTGGTGCGTAGGCCAGAGCACGCCCGGAAGTGGCACCAGCCCTGGCAGGCGTTACACCTGACCGAGCAGGGCGCTTGAGTGCGCGAGCAACACTGGCCCACATAGGTTGTGGACCACTCCCTGGTTTTCTTAAGGCCTGAGCAGACCTTAAGATGGCACCATCCGTTGCACGAATTACACCTCACCGAAGTGGAATTCGGATGGAGCCTTCTCTGGCAGAAGCAGCAGAAATAGGTTTCTGGGCCAGGGTTAGACTCGACGCCCGCCCTGGCCAGAAGTTTGAGTAGCAAACCTGCTGCTAGGTATTGCACCCAAGAGGATTGGGGGTGTCCGGCAGCCCAAGTGGGGTTAGGTCGCCGAAACAGCAGTCCTTGGTCGGATGAAATCCGAGTCACTTCGGTAGCGTAGAACCGACTGTTGTGGAAGTTATATACAACAACAACGAAAGATGTAGTCTTCGCTGCCGCTTACTTTGCAGGGGATAACAACAGCATTCCCCACTGGAGGTTCAGGAGTTAGTAAGACTCTGCGAAAGGGCTAAGCTTCCGCTTGTGATTGGTTGCGATGCTAATGCGCACAGCGAGGAATGGGGAAGCACTGATACCAACCCAAGGGATAAGTCTCTATTAGAATACATTTTAAGTAATGATTTGAGTATACAATATGTGGGACCAACTCCAGCATTCGTAACTAAGAACAGAGAGGAAGTTCTCGATATAACAATGGGAGGTTTCCAAAGAACCATCATTGTCTGATCACAGGATCATCCAATTTAAGCTGAGGGCAGAACAACCAAGCCTCATCCTCACTAGGAACCACAGGAATACTGACTGGGTAAATTATAGGCAAACACTTGAGCTAAACTTACCAAGGATAGAAAGGTACAAAAAGAGAACAAACTGTATTGAGCTAGAAAGCAGGGTAAATAGGTTCAATGACGTGATGATAGATTCCTTTAAGTGCAGCTGTCCTGAGATCAAGCCCAAGAGTAAAAATCAAAGTCCCTGGTGGTCTGATCGGCTCTCAGTCCTAAGAAAGACTGTGCGGAGGCTTTTCAATAGGGCCAAACGCATCGGCTGCTGGGACGAATACGCGGCAAATCTAACGACATACAGTAAAGAGATTAGAAAAGCAAAACGGGATAGTTTTAGAAACTTCTGCGAGGGTATAACCTCCACCCCTGATGCAGCTAGGCTACACAAAGCATTAGCAAAGGAACCAGTGGAGATAAAGCTAGCCATTAAATTACCGGATTGTAATTATACTGAAAACGAAGAAGAAAGGGCGCTGGCCCTGCTGGCAGCCCATTTCCCGGACGAACCGGCACATAATCCAATACTGGAGGCACAGGAGGCAAAACCATCTCAGTCCGACTTGAGGCTAGCCAAAAATCTCTTTGGCAGGCATTAGGTTGAATGGGCGGTGAGATCATTTGATCACTACAAATCCCCGGGTGTCGATTCTGTCCGACCAATACTGTTACAGCAGGGCGGCACAATAGTATTGCCACATCTGGTGAGAATAATGAGAGATTGCCTCGCATTAACATATGTACATCCCAACTATGTGGAGAAGAGCTAAGATAATATTCATACCGAAAGTAGGCAAGCGAGACTATTCTCTAGCAAAGTCCTTCAGACCAATCAGCCTAACATTTTTCGTGCTGAAGGCAATGGAGAAGATCATTGATAATATAAGTGTCAATAAAACTGTGTATCCCAAACTGTTCTAACTGCATTTTTGCTAAACTGCTTACCACTGTTAGATCCTTTCTTCTGCTAGTCCTATAAATTGTAATTTTTATTTTAATTAATTTTCTCCTTAATAATATATCATGTCTTGTAATTATCCTAACTGCCAAGTTAAGAGTGGGTCTGAACGCTTTGTGTCTTGATGGCTTTGCGATGGGCTTGCCCACATGAAATGTGCTGGATTGACAGGTAGAGCGTTAGATTTGATTGATGATGGTAAGGGTGTCCGCTGGTCTTGTCTCTAATGTAGGTCAACCGAAGTTGATCTTTTTAAATTTTTTAGGCAGTGTAGGAACGACTTCTCTGAGATTGGTAAGGAGCTAAATGTTCTTACGGAAAAATTCAAATAGGTACTACGAAAACGTATTTAATTCTTTTAAATGCTTAGAGAATACTCGTATTCCTAATAGCCGTAATAGTAAACGGAAACGTGTTGAGAGTCCGTCTGATGAAGCTGAGCCAAATCCTATTCCGACTACAATAAACTGATAAAAACCAAACTTGATATCTATTACCAACATGTTACGAGGCTTGAATACCAAACTAACTGACTTGCTTTTGAAGAGTTATCACTGTAATTTTAACATTATAGCTTTAACTGAAACTTGTCTTAAACCTCACGTTTTTGATTCGGAGATTCTTTGCAGTGAATATCATATTTACAGAAATAATCGAGAGTGCAGGGTCGGTGAAGGTGTTCTTTTTGCTGTCCATTCTTCATTAGCATCTGAAGTGGTTAACGTCCCTATATGTTGGTATATGTTGATGCTGACGAGAAGACGAGTAGGGTGATCCCACTGCTGAAACCAGGGAAACCTGCCGTCCAAGCCGAGTCCTACCGGCCGATCTCCCTGCTTTCTCCAGTGGTCAAGACAAGTGAGGCCCTGCTGCTCCCGCATTTCAATCACTACCTCAGCCCGGCGAAGCATCAACACGGATTCCGGAAAGTGCATAGCACTACAACGGCACTTAACGCTATAAACACTCAGGTTAATCATGGTCTCAACGTGGCCCCTGTGAGAGAACCGTCCTCGTTGCTCTGAACTTGTCGTAGGCCTTCGACACAGTCAGCCACTCAATCCTGCTGAAGGACGTGGAGGCCTCACCTCTCCCAGCGGCGTTGAGGCGATGGACCGCCCTGCGGAACTCGCGCTCGCCAACGCGAACGTCGGTTGGAGTTGAAAGAGTACTGAAAGCGTCTTAAGTGAAATCCTCGAACCGCTCCCAGTCAGCTTTTTTGAAGTTGACATAGGAGTGGCGGTCCGAGGCAACATAGTTGGCAGGTCTGTCAATCGAGATGACTATGGGTAGGTGGTCTGATGCAAGCGATAGCATAGGTCGCCACGTTATGCTATTTATCAGACCCGCGCTAGGCTTGAGAACCAAAGATCGTGATGCGCGTTGAAGTCTCCAACTACCAAACGGTTTTCACCACTGCGGAGCGCACCTATGTCAGCGTGATATCCAGTGGGGCAGCAGGAGGCAGAGGGTATGTATATATTAAATATTTCGAGCTCGACATCGCCTGACCGGACAGCAATCCCTTGACATTCTAAGGTGCTGTCCCTCGGGTCGATGTCTACATCGCTGAGACGATACTGCACGGTGTTGTGTAGAATGAAGGCTAGGCCTCCACCATTATCTCGCTCGCGATCTCTGCGAAGCTCGTTGTAGCCGTCGCAGTTCGTTAAGGTTAAACTGCGACGTAGCTTCGTTTCTTGGACCGCAGCTATTAATAGCCCGTGCCGAGCCATGACGGCAACCACTTCCGAGATCTTGCTCGAGAGCCCGTTGCAGTTGAACTGTAGGAGTCTCGTCTGTCTCGGTAAGGTTGTCGCGTTGAGGGGGTGAGGGACTGGATCCGAGGGCCGGCTGCGCATCCCGCTGTGGTTGAGGTGGCCCAACGGTTGTTGTGGGCGGTTTCGTGAGCGACACTTGCGGGAGGTTGTTGCGGCAGCAGGAAGCGGTAAAGCTCTCAGACCAGTCCCTTGTGGTGCGTAGGCCAGAGCACGCCCGGAAGTGGCACCAGCCCTGGCAGGCGTTACACCTGACCGAGCAGGGCGCTTAAGTGCGCGAGCAACACTGGCCCACATAGGTTGTGGACCACTCCCTGGTTTTCTTAAGGCCTGAGCAGACCTTAAGATGGCACCATCCGTTGCACGAATTACACCTCACCGAAGTGGAATTCGGATGGAGCCTTCTTTGGCAGAAGCAGCAGAAATAGGTTTCTGGGCCAGGGTTAGACTCGACGCCCACCCTGGCCAGAAGTATGAGTAGCAAACCTGCTGCTAGGTATTGCACCCAAGAGGATTGGGGGTGTCCGGCAGCCTAAGTGGGGTTAGGTCGCCGAAACAACAGTCCTTGGTCGGATGAAATCCGAGTCACTTCGGTAGCGTAGAACCGACTGTTGTGGAAGTTATATACAACAACAACGAAAGATGTAGTCTTCGCTGCCGCTTACTTTGCAGGGGATAGTAAGACTCTGCGAAAGGGCTAAGCTTCCGCTTGTGATTGGTTGCGATGCTAATGCGCACAGCGAGGAATGGGGAAGCACTGATACCAACCCAAGGGATGAGTCTCTATTAGAATACATTTTAAGTAATGATTTGAGTATACACAATGTGGGACCAACTCCAACATTTGTAACCAAGAACAGAGAGGAAGTTCTCGATATAACAATGGGAGGTTTCCAAAGAACCATCATTGTCTGATCACAGGATCATCCAATTCAAGCTGAGGGCAGAACAACCAAGCCCCATCCTCACTAGGAACCACAGGAATACTGACTGGGTAAATTATAGGCAAACACTTGAGCTAAACTTACCAAGGATAGAAAGGTACAAAAAGAGAACAAACTGTATTGAGCTAGAAAGCAGGGTAAATAGGTTCAATGACGTGATGATAGATTCCTTTAAGTGCAGCTGTCCTGAGATCAAGCCCAAGAGTAAAAATCAAAGTCCCTGGTGGTCTGATCGGCTCTCAGTCCTAAGAAAGACTGTGCGGAGGAGGCTTTTCATTAGGGCCAAACGCATCGGCTGCTGGGACGAATACGCGGCAAATCTAACGACATACAGTAAAGAGATTAGAAAAGCAAAACGGGATAGTTTTAGAAACTTCTGCGAGGGTATAACCTCCACCCCTGATGCAGCTAGGCTACACAAAGCATTAGCAAAGGAACCAGTGGAGATAAAGCTAGCCATTAAATTACCGGATTGTAATTATACTGAAAACGAAGAAGAAAGGGCGCTGGCCCTGCTGGCAGCCCATTTCCCGGACAAACCGGCACATAATCCAATACTGGAGGCACAGGAGGCAAAACCATCTCAGTCCGACTTGAGGCTAGCCAAAAATCTCTTTGGCAGGCATAAGGTTGAATGGGCGGTGAGATCATTTGATCACTACAAATCCCCGGGTGTCGATTCTGTCCGACCAATACTGTTACAGCAGGGCGGCACAATAGTATTGCCACATCTGGTGAGAATAATGAGAGATTGCCTCGCATTAACATATGTACATCCCAACTATGTGGAGAAGAGCTAAGATAATATTCATACCGAAAGTAGGCAAGCGAGACTATTCTCTAGCAAAGTCCTTCAGACCAATCAGCCTAACATTTTTCGTGCTGAAGGCAATGGAGAAGATCATTGATAATATAAGTGTCAATAAAACTGTGTATCCCAAACTGTTCTAAACTGCTAAACTGCTTACCACTGTTAGATCCTTTCTTCTGCTAGTCCTATAAATTGTAATTTTAATTTTAATTAATTTTCTCCTTAATAATATATCATGTCTTGTAATTATCCTAACTGCCAAGTTAAGAGTGGGTCTGAACGCTTTGTGTCTTGATGGCTTTGCGATGGGCTTGCCCACATGAAATGTGCTGGATTGACAGGTAGAGCGTTAGATTTGATTGATGATGGTAAGGGTGTCCGCTGGTCTTGTCTCTAATGTAGGTCAACCGAAGTTGATCTTTTTAAATTTTTTAGGCAGTGTAGGAACGACTTCTCTGAGATTGGTAAGGAGCTAAATGTTCTTACGGAAAAATTCAAATAGGTACTACGAAAACGTATTTAATTCTTTTAAATGCTTAGAGAATACTCGTATTCCTAATAGCCGTAATAGTAAACGGAAACGTGTTGAGAGTCCGTCTGATGAAGCTGAGCCAAATCCTATTCCGACTACAATAAACTGATAAAAACCAAACTTGATATCTATTACCAACATGTTACGAGGCTTGAATACCAAACTAACTGACTTGCTTTTGAAGAGTTATCACTGTAATTTTAACATTATAGCTTTAACTGAAACTTGTCTTAAACCTCACGTTTTTGATTCGGAGATTCTTTGCAGTGAATATCATATTTACAGAAATAATCGAGAGTGCAGGGTCGGTGAAGGTGTTCTTTTTGCTGTCCATTCTTCATTAGCATCTGAAGTGGTTAACGTCCCTATATGTTGGTATATGTTGATGCTGACGAGAAGACGAGTAGGGTGATCCCACTGCTGAAACCAGGGAAACCTGCCGTCCAAGCCGAGTCCTACCGGCCGATCTCCCTGCTTTCTCCAGTGGTCAAGACAAGTGAGGCCCTGCTGCTCCCGCATTTCAATCACTACCTCAGCCCGGCGAAGCATCAACACGGATTCCGGAAAGTGCATAGCACTACAACGGCACTTAACGCTATAAACACTCAGGTTAATCATGGTCTCAACGTGGCCCCTGTGAGAGAACCGTCCTCGTTGCTCTGAACTTGTCGTAGGCCTTCGACACAGTCAGCCACTCAATCCTGCTGAAGGACGTGGAGGCCTCACCTCTCCCAGCGGCGTTGAGGCGATGGACCGCCCTGCGGAACTCGCGCTCGCCAACGCGAACGTCGGTTGGAGTTGAAAGAGCACTGAAAGCGTCTTAAGTGAAATCCTCGAACCGCTCCCAGTCAGCTTTTTTGAAGTTGACATAGGAGTGGCGGTCCGAGGCAACATAGTTGGCAGGTCTGTCAATCGAGATGACTATGGGTAGGTGGTCTGATGCAAGCGATAGCATAGGTCGCCACGTTATGCTATTTATCAGACCCGCGCTAGGCTTGAGAACCAAAGATCGTGATGCGCGTTGAAGTCTCCAACTACCAAACGGTTTTCACCACTGCGGAGCGCACCTATGTCAGCGTGATATCCAGTGGGGCAGCAGGAGGCAGAGGGTATGTATATATTAAATATTTCGAGCTCGACATCGCCTGACCGGACAGCAATCCCTTGACATTCTAAGGTGCTGTCCCTCGGGTCGATGTCTACATCGCTGAGACGATACTGCACGGTGTTGTGTAGAATGAAGGCTAGGCCTCCACCATTATCTCGCTCGCGATCTCTGCGAAGCTCGTTGTAGCCGTCGCAGTTCGTTAAGGTTAAACTGCGACGTAGCTTCGTTTCTTGGACCGCAGCTATTAATAGCCCGTGCCGAGCCATGACGGCAACCACTTCCGAGATCTTGCTCGAGAGCCCGTTGCAGTTGAACTGTAGGAGTCTCGTCTGTCTCGGTAAGGTTGTCGCGTTGAGGGGGTGAGGGACTGGATCCGAGGGCCGGCTGCGCATCCCGCTGTGGTTGTGGTGGCCCAACGGTTGTTGTGGGCGGTTTCGTGAGCGACACTTGCGGGAGGTTGTTGCGGCAGCAGGAAGCGGTAAAGCTCTCAGACCAGTCCCTTGTGGTGCGTAGGCCAGAGCACGCCCGGAAGTGGCACCAGCCCTGGCAGGCGTTACACCTGACCGAGCAGGGCGCTTAAGTGCGCGAGCAACACTGGCCCACATAGGTTGTGGACCACTCCCTGGTTTTCTTAAGGCCTGAGCAGACCTTAAGATGGCACCATCCGTTGCACGAATTACACCTCACCGAAGTGGAATTCGGATGGAGCCTTCTTTGGCAGAAGCAGCAGAAATAGGTTTCTGGGCCAGGGTTAGACTCGACGCCCACCCTGGCCAGAAGTATGAGTAGCAAACCTGCTGCTAGGTATTGCACCCAAGAGGATTGGGGGTGTCCGGCAGCCTAAGTGGGGTTAGGTCGCCGAAACAACAGTCCTTGGTCGGATGAAATCCGAGTCACTTCGGTAGCGTAGAACCGACTGTTGTGGAAGTTATATACAACAACAACGAAAGATGTAGTCTTCGCTGCCGCTTACTTTGCAGGGGATAGTAAGACTCTGCGAAAGGGCTAAGCTTCCGCTTGTGATTGGTTGCGATGCTAATGCGCACAGCGAGGAATGGGGAAGCACTGATACCAACCCAAGGGATGAGTCTCTATTAGAATACATTTTAAGTAATGATTTGAGTATACACAATGTGGGACCAACTCCAACATTTGTAACCAAGAACAGAGAGGAAGTTCTCGATATAACCCTCAGCAACACCTTGGCAGAAAATCTGATCTCACAATGGGAGGTTTCCAAAGAACCATCATTGTCTGATCACAGGATCATCCAATTCAAGCTGAGGGCAGAACAACCAAGCCCCATCCTCACTAGGAACCACAGGAATACTGACTGGGTAAATTATAGGCAAACACTTGAGCTAAACTTACCAAGGATAGAAAGGTACAAAAAGAGAACAAACTGTATTGAGCTAGAAAGGAGGGTAAATAGGTTCAATGACGTGATGATAGATTCCTTTAAGTGCAGCTGTCCTGAGATCAAGCCCAAGAGTAAAAATCAAAGTCCCTGGTGGTCTGATCGGCTCTCAGTCCTAAGAAAGACTGTGCGGAGGAGGCTTTTCATTAGGGCCAAACGCATCGGCTGCTGGGACGAATACGCGGCAAATCTAACGACATACAGTAAAGAGATTAGAAAAGCAAAACGGGATAGTTTTAGAAACTTCTGCGAGGGTATAACCTCCACCCCTGATGCAGCTAGGCTACACAAAGCATTAGCAAAGGAACCAGTGGAGATAAAGCTAGCCATTAAATTACCGGATTGTAATTATACTGAAAACGAAGAAGAAAGGGCGCTGGCCCTGCTGGCAGCCCATTTCCCGGACGAACCGGCACATAATCCAATACTGGAGGCACAGGAGGCAAAACCATCTCAGTCCGACTTGAGGCTAGCCAAAAATCTCTTTGGCAGGCATAAGGTTGAATGGGCGGTGAGATCATTTGATCACTACAAATCCCCGGGTGTCGATTCTGTCCGACCAATACTGTTACAGCAGGGCGGCACAATAGTATTGCCACATCTGGTGAGAATAATGAGAGATTGCCTCGCATTAACATATGTACATCCCAACTATGTGGAGAAGAGCTAAGATAATATTCATACCGAAAGTAGGCAAGCGAGACTATTCTCTAGCAAAGTCCTTCAGACCAATCAGCCTAACATTTTTCGTGCTGAAGGCAATGGAGAAGATCATTGATAATATAAGTGTCAATAAAACTGTGTATCCCAAACTGTTCTAAACTGCTAAACTGCTTACCACTGTTAGATCCTTTCTTCTGCTAGTCCTATAAATTGTAATTTTAATTTTAATTAATTTTCTCCTTAATAATATATCATGTCTTGTAATTATCCTAACTGCCAAGTTAAGAGTGGGTCTGAACGCTTTGTGTCTTGATGGCTTTGCGATGGGCTTGCCCACATGAAATGTGCTGGATTGACAGGTAGAGCGTTAGATTTGATTGATGATGGTAAGGGTGTCCGCTGGTCTTGTCTCTAATGTAGGTCAACCGAAGTTGATCTTTTTAAATTTTTTAGGCAGTGTAGGAACGACTTCTCTGAGATTGGTAAGGAGCTAAATGTTCTTACGGAAAAATTCAAATAGGTACTACGAAAACGTATTTAATTCTTTTAAATGCTTAGAGAATACTCGTATTCCTAATAGCCGTAATAGTAAACGGAAACGTGTTGAGAGTCCGTCTGATGAAGCTGAGCCAAATCCTATTCCGACTACAATAAACTGATAAAAACCAAACTTGATATCTATTACCAACATGTTACGAGGCTTGAATACCAAACTAACTGACTTGCTTTTGAAGAGTTATCACTGTAATTTTAACATTATAGCTTTAACTGAAACTTGTCTTAAACCTCACGTTTTTGATTCGGAGATTCTTTGCAGTGAATATCATATTTACAGAAATAATCGAGAGTGCAGGGTCGGTGAAGGTGTTCTTTTTGCTGTCCATTCTTCATTAGCATCTGAAGTGGTTAACGTCCCTATATGTTGGTATATGTTGATGCTGACGAGAAGACGAGTAGGGTGATCCCACTGCTGAAACCAGGGAAACCTGCCGTCCAAGCCGAGTCCTACCGGCCGATCTCCCTGCTTTCTCCAGTGGTCAAGACAAGTGAGGCCCTGCTGCTCCCGCATTTCAATCACTACCTCAGCCCGGCGAAGCATCAACACGGATTCCGGAAAGTGCATAGCACTACAACGGCACTTAACGCTATAAACACTCAGGTTAATCATGGTCTCAACGTGGCCCCTGTGAGAGAACCGTCCTCGTTGCTCTGAACTTGTCGTAGGCCTTCGACACAGTCAGCCACTCAATCCTGCTGAAGGACGTGGAGGCCTCACCTCTCCCAGCGGCGTTGAGGCGATGGACCGCCCTGCGGAACTCGCGCTCGCCAACGCGAACGTCGGTTGGAGTTGAAAGAGCACTGAAATCGTCTTAAGTGAAATCCTCGAACCGCTCCCAGTCAGCTTTTTTGAAGTTGACATAGGAGTGGCGGTCCGAGGCAACATAGTTGGCAGGTCTGTCAATCGAGATGACTATGGGTAGGTGGTCTGATGCAAGCGATAGCATAGGTCGCCACGTTATGCTATTTATCAGACCCGCGCTAGGCTTGAGAACCAAAGATCGTGATGCGCGTTGAAGTCTCCAACTACCAAACGGTTTTCACCACTGAGGAGCGCACCTATGTCAGCGTGATATCCAGTGGGGCAGCAGGAGGCAGAGGGTATGTATATATTAAATATTTCGAGCTCGACATCGCCTGACCGGACAGCAATCCCTTGACATTCTAAGGTGCTGTCCCTCGGGTCGATGTCTACATCGCTGAGACGATACTGCACGGTGTTGTGTAGAATGAAGGCTAGGCCTCCACCATTATCTCGCTCGCGATCTCTGCGAAGCAGACCTTAAGATGGCACCATCCGTTGCACGAATTACACCTCACCGAAGTGGAATTCGGATGGAGCCTTCTCTGGCAGAAGCAGCAGAAATAGGTTTCTGGGCCAGGGTTAGACTCGACGCCCGCCCTGGCCAGAAGTATGAGTAGCAAACCTGCTGCTAGGTATTGCACCCAAGAGGATTGGGGGTGTCCGGCAGCCTAAGTGGGGTTAGGTCGCCGAAACAACAGTCCTTGGTCGGATGAAATCCGAGTCACTTCGGTAGCGTAGAACCGACTGCTGTGGAAGTTATATACAACAACAACGAAAGATGTAGTCTTCGCTGCCGCTTACTTTGCAGGGGATAGTAAGATTCTGCGAAAGGGCTAAGCTTTTGCTTGTGATTGGTTGCGATGCTAATGCGCACAGCGAGGAATGGGGAAGCACTGATACCAACCCAAGGGATGAGTCTATATTAGAATACATTTTAAGTAATGATTTGAGTATACACAATGTGGGACCAACTCCAACATTCGTAACTAAGAACAGAGAGGAAGTTCTCGATATAACCCTCAGCAACACCTTGGCAGAAAATCTGATCTCACAATGGGAGGTTTCCAAAGAACCATCATTGTCTGATCACAGGATCATCCAATTCAAGCTGAGGGCAGAACAACCAAGCCCCATCCTCACTAGGAACCACAGGAATACTGACTGGGTAAATTATAGGCAAACACTTGAGCTAAACTTACCAAGGATAGAAAGGTACAAAAAGAGAACAAACTGTATTGAGCTAGAAAGCAAGGTAAATAGGTTCAATGACGTGATGATAGATTCCTTTAAGTGCAGCTGTCCTGAGATCAAGCCCAAGAGTAAAAATCAAAGTCCCTGGTGGTCTGATCGGCTCTCAGTCCTAAGAAAGACTGTGCGGAGGCTTTTCATTAGGGCCAAACGCATCGGCTGCTGGGACGAATACGCGGCAAATCTAACGACATACAGTAAAGAGATTAGAAAAGCAAAACGGGATAGTTTTAGAAACTTCTGCGAGGGTATAACCTCCACCCCTGATGCAGCTAGGCTACACAAAGCATTAGCAAAGGAACCAGTGGAGATAAAGCTAGCCATTAAATTACCGGATTGTAATTATACTGAAAACGAAGAAGAAAGGGCGCTGGCCCTGCTGGCAGCCCATTTCCCGGACGAACCGGCACATAATCCAATACTGGAGGCACAGGAGGCAAAACCATCTCAGTCCGACTTGAGGCTAGCCAAAAATCTCTTTGGCAGGCATAAATAAGGTTGAATGGGCGGTGAGATCATTTGATCACTACAAATCCCCGGGTGTCGATTCTGTCCGACCAATACTGTTACAGCAGGGCGGCACAATAGTATTGCCACATCTGGTGAGAATAATGAGAGATTGCCTCGCATTAACATATGTACATCCCAACGATGTGGAGAAGAGCTAAGATAATATTCATACCGAAAGTAGGCAAGCGAGACTATTCTCTAGCAAAGTCCTTCAGACCAATCAGCCTAACATTTTTCGTGCTGAAGGCAATGGAGAAGATCATTGATAATATAAGTGTCAATAAAACTGTGTATCCCAAACTGTTCTAACTGCTTTTTTGCTAAACTGCTTACCACTGTTAGCTCCTTTCTTCTGCTAGGCCTATAAATTGTAATTTTAATTTTAATTAATTTTCTCCTTAATAATATATCATGTCTTGTAATTATCCTAACTGCCAAGTTAAGAGTGGGTCTGAACGCTTTGTGTCTTGATGGCTTTGCGATGAGCTTGCCCACATGAAATGTGCTGGATTGACAGGTAGAGCGTTAGATTTGATTGATGATGGTAAGGGTGTCCGCTGGTCTTGTCTGAAATGTAGGTCAACTGAAGTTGATCTTTTTAAATTTTTTAGGCAGTGTAGGAACGACTTCTCTGAGATTGGTAAGGAGCTAAATGTTCTTACGGAAAAATTCAAATACTACGAAAACGTATTTAATTCTTTTAAATGCTTACAGAATAATCGTATTCCTAATAGGCGTAATAGTAAACGGAAACGTGTTGAGAGTCCGTCTGATGAAGCTGAGCCAAATCCTATTCCGACTACAATAAACTGATAAAAACCAAACTTGATATCTATTACCAAAATGTTACGAGGCTTGAATACCAAACTAACTGACTTGCTTTTGAAGAGTTATCACTGTAATTTTTACATTATAGCTTTAACTGAAACTTGTCTTAAACCTCACGTTTTTGATTCGGAGATTCTTTGCAGTGAATATCATATTTACAGAAATAATCGAGAGTGCAGGGTCGGTGGAGGTGTTCTTTTTGCTGTCCATTCTTCATTAGCATCTGAAGTGGTTAACGTCCCTATATGTTGGTATATGTTGATGCTGAAAAAATTGGGCACCGCAGGAGAAGCCAAGGTTTTCAATCTGTCCTTAACCATCCTGGTCACTCCGGATATCTGGAAGACGAGTAGGGTGATCCCACTGCTGAAACCAGGGAAACCTGCCGGCCAAGCCGAGTCCTACCGGCCGATCTCCCTGCTTTCTCCAGTGGTCAAGACTCGTGAGGCCCTGCTGCTCCCGCATTTCAATCACTACCTCAGCCCGGCGAGCATCAACACGGCTTCCGGAAAGTGCATAGCACTACAACGGCACTTAACGCTATAAACACTCAGGTTAATCGTGGTCTCAACGTGGCCCCTGTGAGAGAACCGTCCTCGTTGCTCTGAACTTGTCGTAGGCCTTCGACACAGTCAGCCACTCCATCCTGCTGAAGGACGTGGAGGCCTCACCTCTCCCAGCGGCGTTGAGGCGTTGGACCGCCCTGCGGAACTCGCGCTCGCCAACGCGAACGTCGGTTGGAGTTGAAAGAGCACTGAAGGCGTCTTAAGTGAAATCCTCGAACCGCTCCCAGTCAGCTTTTTTGAAGTTGACATAGAAGTGGCGGTCCGAGGCAACATAGTTGGCAGGTCTGTCAATCGAGATGACTATGGGTAGGTGGTCTGATGCAAGCGATAGCATAGGTCCCCACGTTATGCTATTTATCAGACCCGCGCTAGGCTTGAGAACCAAAGATCGTGATGCGCGTTGAAGTCTCCAACTACCAAACGGTTTTCAACACTGAGGAGCGCACCTATGTCAGCGTGATATCCAGTGGGGCAGCAGGAGGCAGAGGGTATGTATATATTAAATATTTCGAGCTCGACATCGCCTGACCGGACAGCAATCCCTTGACATTCTAAGGTGCTGTCCCTCGGGTCGATGTCTACATCGATGAGACGATACTGCACGGTGTTGTGTAGAATGAAGGCTAGGCCTCCACCATTATCTCGCTCGCGATCTCTGCGAAGCTCGTTGTAGCCGTCGCAGTTCGTTAAGGTTGAACTGCGACGTAGCTTCGTTTCTTGGACCGCAGCTATTAACAGCCCGTGCCGAGCCATGACGGCAACCACTTCCGAGATCTTGCTCGAGAGCCCGTTGCAGTTGAACTGTAGGAGTCTCGTCTGTCTCGGTAAGGTTGTCGCGTTGAGGGGGTGAGGGACTGGATCCGAGGGCCGGCTGCGCATCCCGCTGTGGTTGTGGTGGCCCAACGGTTGTTGTGGGCGGTGTCGTGAGCGACACTTGCGGGAGGTTGTTGCGGCAGCAGGAAGCGGTAAAGCTCTCAGACCAGTCCCTTGTGGTGCGTAGGCCAGAGCACGCCCGGAAGTGGCACCAGCCCTGGCAGGCGTTACACCTGACCGAGCAGGGCGCTTGAGTGCGCGAGCAACACTGGCCCACATAGGTTGTGGACCACTCCCTGGTTTTCTTAAGGCCTGAGCAGACCTTAAGATGGCACCATCCGTTGCACGAATTACACCTCACCGAAGTGGAATTCGGATGGAGCCTTCTCTGGCAGAAGCAGCAGAAATAGGTTTCTGGGCCAGGGTTAGACTCGACGCCCGCCCTGGCCAGAAGTATGAGTAGCAAACCTGCTGCTAGGTATTGCACCCAAGAGGATTGGGGGGTGTCCGGCAGCCTAAGTGGGGTTAGGTCGCCGAAACAACAGTCCTTGGTCGGATGAAATCCGAGTCACTTCGGTAGCGTAGAACCGACTGTTGTGGAAGTTATATACAACAACAACGAAAGATGTAGTCTTCGCTGCCGCTTACTTTGCAGGGGATAGTAAGACTCTGCGAAAGGGCTAAGCTTCCGCTTGTGATTGGTTGCGATGCTAATGCGCACAGCGAGGAATGGGGAAGCACTGATACCAACCCAAGGGATGAGTCTCTATTAGAATACATTTTAAGTAATGATTTGAGTATACACAATATGGGACCAACTCCAACATTCGTAACTAAGAACAGAGAGGAAGTTCTCGATATAACCCTCAGCAACACCTTGGCAGAAAATCTGATCTCACAATGGGAGGTTTCCAAAGAACCATCATTGTCTGATCACAGGATCATCCAATTCAAGCTGAGGGCAGAACAACCAAGCCCCATCCTCACTAGGAACCACAGGAATACTGACTGGGTAAATTATAGGCAAACACTTGAGCTAAACTTACCAAGGATAGAAAGGTACAAAAAGAGAACAAACTGTATTGAGCTAGAAAGCAGGGTAAATAGGTTCAATGACGTGATGATAGATTCCTTTAAGTGCAGCTGTCCTGAGATCAAGCCCAAGAGTAAAAATCAAAGTCCCTGGTGGTCTGATCGGCTCTCAGTCCTAAGAAAGACTGTGCGGAGGCTTTTCATTAGGGCCAAACGCATCGGCTGCTGGGACGAATACGCGGCAAATCTAACGACATACAGTAAAGAGATTAGAAAAGCAAAACGGGATAGTTTTAGAAACTTCTGCGAGGGTATAACCTCCACCCCTGATGCAGCTAGGCTACACAAAGCATTAGCAAAGGAACCAGTGGAGATAAAGCTAGCCATTAAATTACCGGATTGTAATTATACTGAAAACGAAGAAGAAAGGGCGCTGGCCCTGCTGGCAGCCCATTTCCCGGACGAACCGGCACATAATCCAATACTGGAGGCACAGGAGGCAAAACCATCTCAGTCCGACTTGAGGCTAGCCAAAAATCTCTTTGGCAGGCATAAGGTTGAATGGGCGGTGAGATCATTTGATCACTACAAATCCCCGGGTGTCGATTCTGTCCGACCAATACTGTTACAGCAGGGCGGCACAATAGTATTGCCACATCTGGTGAGAATAATGAGAGATTGCCTCGCATTAACATATGTACATCCCAACGATGTGGAGAAGAGCTAAGATAATATTCATACCGAAAGTAGGCAAGCGAGACTATTCTCTAGCAAAGTCCTTCAGACCAATCAGCCTAACATTTTTCGTGCTGAAGGCAATGGAGAAGATCATTGATAATATAAGTGTCAATAAAACTGTGTATTCCAAACTGTTCTAACTGCTTTTTTGCTAAACTGCTTACCACTGTTAGCTCCTTTCTTCTGCTAGGCCTATAAATTGTAATTTTAATTTTAATTAATTTTCTCCTTAATAATATATCATGTCTTGTAATTATCCTAACTGCCAAGTTAAGAGTGGGTCTGAACGCTTTGTGTCTTGATGGCTTTGCGATGAGCTTGCCCACATGAAATGTGCTGGATTGACAGGTAGAGCGTTAGATTTGATTGATGATGGTAAGGGTGTCCGCTGGTCTTGTCTGAAATGTAGGTCAACTGAAGTTGATCTTTTTAAATTTTTTAGGCAGTGTAGGAACGACTTCTCTGAGATTGGTAAGGAGCTAAATGTTCTTACGGAAAAATTCAAATACTACGAAAACGTATTTAATTCTTTTAAATGCTTAGAAAATAATCGTATTCCTAATAGGCGTAATAGTAAACGGAAACGTGTTGAGAGTCCGTCTGATGAAGCTGAGCCAAATCCTATTCCGACTACAATAAACTGATAAAAACCAAACTTGATATCTATTACCAAAATGTTACGAGGCTTGAATACCAAACTAACTGACTTGCTTTTGAAGAGTTATCACTGTAATTTTAACATTATAGCTTTAACTGAAACTTGTCTTAAACCTCACGTTTTTGATTCGGAGATTCTTTGCAGTGAATATCATATTTACAGAAATAATCGAGAGTGCAGGGTCGGTGAAGGTGTTCTTTTTGCTGTCCATTCTTCATTAGCATCTGAAGTGGTTAACGTCCCTATATGTTGGTATATGTTGATGCTGACGAGAAGACGAGTAGGGTGATCCCACTGCTGAAACCAGGGAAACCTGCCGGCCAAGCCGAGTCCTACCGGCCGATCTCCCTGCTTTCTCCAGTGGTCAAGACACGTGAGGCCCTGCTGCTCCCGCATTTCAATCACTACCTCAGCCCGGCGAAGCATCAACACGGATTCCGGAAAGTGCATAGCACTACAACGGCACTAAACGCTATAAACACTCAGGTTAATCGTGGTCTCAACGTGGCCCCTGTGAGAGAACCGTCCTCGTTGCTCTGAACTTGTCGTAGGCCTTCGACACAGTCAGCCACTCAATCCTGCTGAAGGACGTGGAGGCCTCACCTCTCCCAGCGGCGTTGAGGCGATGGACCGCCCTGCGGAACTCGCGCTCGCCAACGCGAACGTCGGTTGGAGTTGAAAGAGCACTGAAAGCGTCTTAAGTGAAATCCTCGAACCGCTCCCAGTCAGCTTTTTTGAAGTTGACATAGGAGTGGCGGTCCGAGGCAACATAGTTGGCAGGTCTGTCAATCGAGATGACTATGGGTAGGTGGTCTGATGCAAGCGATAGCATAGGTCGCCACGTTATGCTATTTATCAGACCCGCGCTAGGCTTGAGAACCAAAGATCGTGATGCGCGTTGAAGTCTCCAACTACCAAACGGTTTTCACCACTGAGGAGCGCACCTATGTCAGCGTGATATCCAGTGGGGCAGCAGGAGGCAGAGGGTATGTATATATTAAATATTTCGAGCTCGACATCGCCTGACCGGACAGCAATCCCTTGACATTCTAAGGTGCTGTCCCTCGGGTCGATGTCTACATCGCTGAGACGATACTGCACGGTGTTGTGTAGAATGAAGGCTAGGCCTCCACCATTATCTCGCTCGCGATCTCTGCGAAGCTCGTTGTAGCCGTCGCAGTTCGTTAAGGTTAAACTGCGACGTAGCTTCGTTTCTTGGACCGCAGCTATTAACAGCCCGTGCCGAGCCATGACGGCAACCACTTCCGAGATCTTGCTCGAGAGCCCGTTGCAGTTGAACTGTTGGAGTCTCGTCTGTCTCGGTAAGGTTGTCGCGTTGAGGGGGTGAGGGACTGGATCCGAGGGCCGGCTGCGCATCCCGCTGTGGTTGTGGTGGCCCAACGGTTGTTGTGGGCGGTTTCGTGAGCGACACTTGCGGGAGGTTGTTGCGGCAGCAGGAAGCGGTAAAGCTCTCAGACCAGTCCCTTGTGGTGCGTAGGCCAGAGCACGCCCGGAAGTGGCACCAGCCCTGGCAGGCGTTACACCTGACCGAGCAGGGCGCTTGAGTGCGCGAGCAACACTGGCCCACATAGGTTGTGGACCACTCCCTGGTTTTCTTAAGGCCTGAGCAGACCTTAAGATGGCACCATCCGTTGCACGAATTACACCTCACCGAAGTGGAATTCGGATGGAGCCTTCTCTGGCAGAAGCAGCAGAAATAGGTTTCTGGGCCAGGGTTAGACTCGACGCCCGCCCTGGCCAGAAGTATGAGTAGCAAACCTGCTGCTAGGTATTGCACCCAAGAGGATTGGGGGTGTCCGGCAGCCTAAGTGGGGTTAGGTCGCCGAAACAACAGTCCTTGGTCGGATGAAATCCGAGTCACTTCGGTAGCGTAGAACCGACTGTTGTGGAAGTTATATACAACAACAACGAAAGATGTAGTCTTCGCTGCCGCTTACTTTGCAGGGGATAGTAAGATTCTGCGAAAGGGCTAAGCTTCCGCTTGTGATTGGTTGCGATGCTAATGCGCACAGCGAGGAATGGGGAAGCACTGATACCAACCCAAGGGATGAGTCTATATTAGAATACATTTTAAGTAATGATTTGAGTATACACAATGTGGGACCAACTCCAACATTCGTAACTAAGAACAAAGAGGAAGTTCTCGATATAACCCTCAGCAACACCTTGGCAGAAAATCTGATCTCACAATGGGAGGTTTCCAAAGAACCATCATTGTCTGATCACAGGATCATCCAATTCAAGCTGAGGGCAGAACAACCACGCCCCATCCTCACTAGGAACCACAGGAATACTGACTGGGTAAATTATAGGCAAACACTTGAGCTAAACTTACCAAGGATAGAAAGGTACAAAAAGAGAACAAACTGTATTGAGCTAGAAAGCAGGGTAAATAGGTTCAATGACGTGATGATAGATTCCTTTAAGTGCAGCTGTCCTGAGATCAAGCCCAAGAGTAAAAACCAAAGTCCCTGGTGGTCTGATCGGCTCTCAGTCCTAAGAAAGACTGTGCGGAGGCTTTTCATTAGGGCCAAACGCATCGGCTGCTGGGACGAATACGCGGCAAATCTAACGACATACAGTAAAGAAATTAGAAAAGCAAAACGGGATAGTTTTAGAAACTTCTGCGAGGGTATAACCTCCACCCCTGATGCAGCTAGGCTACACAAAGCATTAGCAAAGGAATCAGTGGAGATAAAGCTAGCCATTAAATTACCGGATTGTAATTATACTGAAAACGAAGAAGAAAGGGCGCTGGCCCTGCTGGCAGCCCATTTCCCGGACGAACCGGCACATAATCCAATACTGGAGGCACAGGAGGCAAAACCATCTCAGTCCGACTTGAGGCTAGCCAAAAATCTCTTTGGCAGGCATAAGATTGAATGGGCGGTGAGATCATTTGATCACTACAAATCCCCGGGTGTCGATTCTGTCCGACCAATACTGTTACAGCAGGGCGGCACAATAGCATTGCCACATCTGGTGAGAATAATGAGAGATTGCCTCGCATTAACAAGCGAGACTATTCTCTAGCAAAGTCCTTCAGACCAATCAGCCTAACATTTTTCGTGCTGAAGGCAATGGAGAAGATCATTGATAATATAAGTGTCAATAAAACTGTGTATCCCAAACTGTTCTAACTGCTTTTTTGCTAAACTGCATACCACTGTTAGCTCCTTTCTTCTGCTAGGCCTATAAATTGTAATTTTAATTTTAATTAATTTTCTCCTTAATAATATATCATGTCTTGTAATTATCCTAACTGCCAAGTTAAGAGTGGGTCTGAACGCTTTGTGTCTTGATGGCTTTGCGATGGGCTTGCCCACATGAAATGTGCTGGATTGACAGGTAGAGCGTTAGATTTGATTGATGATGGTAAGGGTGTCCGCTGGTCTTGTCTGAAATGTAGGTCAACCGAAGTTGATCTTTTAAAATTTTTTAGGCAGTGTAGGAACGACTTCTCTGAGATTGGTAAGGAGCTAAATGTTCTTACGGAAAAATTCAAATACTACGAAAAAGTATTTAATTCTTTTAAATGCTTAGAGAATACTCGTATTCCTAATAGCCGTAATAGTAAACGGAAACGTGTTGAGAGTCCGTCTGATGAAGCTGAGCCAAATCCTATTCCGACTACAATAAACTGATAAAAACCAAACTTGATATCTATTACCAAAATGTTACGAGGCTTGAATACCAAACTAACTGACTTGCTTTTGAAGAGTTATCACTGTAATTTTAACATTATAGCTTTAACTGCAACTTGTCTTAAACCTCACGTTTTTGATTCGGAGATTCTTTGCAGTGAATATCATATTTACAGAAATAATCGAGAGTGCAGGGTCGGTGGAGGTGTTCTTTTTGCTGTCCATTCTTCATTAGCATCTGAAGTGGTTAACGTCCCTATATGTTGGTATATGTTGATGCTGAAAAAATTGGGCACCGCAGGAGAAGCCAAGGTTTTCAATCTGTCCTTAACCATCCTGGTCACTCCGGATATCTGGAAGACGAGTAGGGTGATCCCACTGCTGAAACCAGGGAAACCTGCCGGCCAAGCCGAGTCCTACCGGCCGATCTCCCTGCTTTCTCCAGTGGTCAAGACACGTGAGGCCCTGCTGCTCCCGCATTTCAATCACTACCTCAGCCCGGCGAGCATCAACACGGCTTCCGGAAAGTGCATAGCACTACAACGGCACTTAACGCTATAAACACTCAGGTTAATCGTGGTCTCAACGTGGCCCCTGTGAGAGAACCGTCCTCGTTGCTCTGAACTTGTCGTAGGCCTTCGACACAGTCAGCCACTCCATCCTGCTGAAGGACGTGGAGGCCTCACCTCTCCCAGCGGCGTTGAGGCGTTGGACCGCCCTGCGGAACTCGCGCTCGCCAACGCGAACGTCGGTTGGAGTTGAAAGAGCACTGAAGGCGTCTTAAGTGAAATCCTCGAACCGCTCCCAGTCAGCTTTTTTGAAGTTGACATAGCAGTGGCGGTCCGAGGCAACATAGTTGGCAGGTCTGTCAATCGAGATGACTATGGGTAGGTGGTCTGATGCAAGCGATAGCATAGGTCGCCACGTTATGCTATTTATCAGACCCGCGCTAGGCTTGAGAACCAAAGATCGTGATGCGCGTTGAAGTCTCCAACTACCAAACGGTTTTCAACACTGAGGAGCGCACCTATGTCAGCATGATATCCAGTGGGGCAGCAGGAGGCAGAGGGTATGTATATATTAAATATTTCGAGCTCGACATCGCCTGACCGGACAGCAATCCCTTGACATTCTAAGGTGCTGTCCCTCGGGTCGATGTCTACATCGATGAGACGATACTGCACGGTGTTGTGTAGAATGAAGGCTAGGCCTCCACCATTATCTCGCTCGCGATCTCTGCGAAGCTCGTTGTAGCCGTCGCAGTTCGTTAAGGTTGAACTGCGACGTAGCTTCGTTTCTTGGACCGCAGCTATTAACAGCCCGTGCCGAGCCATGACGGCAACCACTTCCGATATCTTGCTCGAGAGCCCGTTGCAGTTAAACTGTAGGAGTCTCGTCTGTCTCGGTAAGGTTGTCGCGTTGAGGGGGTGAGGGACTGGATCCGAGGGCCGGCTGCGCATCCCGCTGTGGTTGTGGTGGCCCAACGGTTGTTGTGGGCGGTGTCGTGAGCGACACTTGCGGGAGGTTGTTGCGGCAGCAGAAAGCGGTAAAGCTCTCAGACCAGTCCCTTGTGGTGCGTAGGCCAGAGCACGCCCGGAAGTGGCACCAGCCCTGGCAGGCGTTACACCTGACCGAGCAGGGCGCTTGAGTGCGCAAGCAACACTGGCCCACATAGGTTGTGGACCACTCCCTGGTTTTCTTAAGGCCTGAGCAGACCTTAAGATGGCACCATCCGTTGCACGAATTACACCTCACCGAAGTGGAATTCGGATGGAGCCTTCTCTGGCAGAAGCAGCAGAAATAGGTTTCTGGGCCAGGGTTAGACTCGACGCCCGCCCTGGCCAGAAGTATGAGTAGCAAACCTGCTGCTAGGTATTGCACCCAAGAGGATTGGGGGTGTCCGGCAGCCTAAGTGGGGTTAGGTCGCCGAAACAACAGTCCTTGGTCGGATGAAATCCGAGTCACTTCGGTAGCGTAGAACCGACTGTTGTGGAAGTTATATACAACAACAACGAAAGATGTAGTCTTCGCTGCCGCTTACTTTGCAGGGGATAGTAAGACTCTGCGAAAGGGCTAAGCTTCCGCTTGTGATTGGTTGCGATGCTAATGCGCACAGCGAGGAATGGGGAAGCACTCATACCAACCCAAGGGATGAGTCTCTATTAGAATACATTTTAAGTAATGATTTGAGTATACACAATGTGGGACCAACTCCAACATTCGTAACTAAGAACAGAGAGGAAGTTCTCGATATAACCCTCAGCAACACCTTGGCAGAAAATCTGATCTCACAATGGGAGGTTTCCAAAGAACCATCATTGTCTGATCACAGGATCATCCAATTCAAGCTGAGGGCAGAACAACCAAGCCCCATCCTCACTAGGAACCACAGGAATACTGACTGGGTAAATTATAGGCAAACACTTGAGCTAAACTTACCAAGGATAGAAAGGTACAAAAAGAGAACAAACTGTATTGAGCTAGAAAGCAGGGTAAATAGGTTCAATGACGTGATGATAGATTCCTTTAAGTGCAGCTGTCCTGAGATCAAGCCCAAGAGTAAAAACCAAAGTCCCTGGTGGTCTGATCGGCTCTCAGTCCTAAGAAAGACTGTGCGGAGGCTTTTCATTAGGGCCAAACGCATCGGCTGCTGGGACGAATACGCGGCAAATCTAACGACATACAGTAAAGAAATTAGAAAAGCAAAACGGGATAGTTTTAGAAACTTCTGCGAGGGTATAACCTCCACCCCTGATGCAGCTAGGCTACACAAAGCATTAGCAAAGGAATCAGTGGAGATAAAGCTAGCCATTAAATTACCGGATTGTAATTATACTGAAAACGAAGAAGAAAGGGCGCTGGCCCTGCTGGCAGCCCATTTCCTGGACGAACCGGCACATAATCCAATACTGGAGGCACAGGAGGCAAAACCATCTCAGTCCGACTTGAGGCTAGCCAAAAATCTCTTTGGCAGGCATAAGGTTGAATGGGCGGTGAGATCATTTGATCACTACAAATCCCCGGGTGTCGATTCTGTCCGACCAATACTGTTACAGCAGGGCGGCACAATAGCATTGCCACATCTGGTGAGAATAATGAGAGATTGCCTCGCATTAACATATGTACATCCCAACGATGTGGAGAAGAGCTAAGATAATATTCATACCGAAAGTAGGCAAGCGAGACTATTCTCTAGCAAAGTCCTTCAGACCAATCAGCCTAACATTTTTCGTGCTGAAGGCAATGGAGAAGATCATTGATAATATAAGTGTCAATAAAACTGTGTATCTCAAACTGTTCTAACTGCTTTTTTGCTAAACTTCTTACCACTGTTAGATCCTTTCTTCTGCTAGTCCTATAAATTGTAATTTTAATTTTAATTAATTTTCTCCTTAATAATATATCATGTCTTGTAATTATCCTAACTGCCAAGTTAAGAGTGGGTCTGAACGCTTTGTGTCTTGATGGCTTTGCGATGGGCTTGCCCACATGAAATGTGCTGGATTGACAGGTAGAGCGTTAGATTTCATTGATGATGGTAAGGGTGTCCGCTGGTCTTGTCTGAAATGTATGTCAACCGAAGTTGATCTCTTTAAATTTTTTAGGCAGTGTAGGAACGACTTCTCTGAGATTGGTAAGGAGCTAAATGTTCTTACGGAAAAATTCAAATACTACGAAAACGTATTTAATTCTTTTAAATGCTTAGAGAATACTCGTATTCCTAATAGCCGTAATAGTAAACGGAAACGTTTTGAGAGTCCGTCTGATGAAGCTGAGCCAAATCCTATTCCGACTACAATAAACTGATAAAAACCAAACTTGATATCTATTACCTAAATGTTACGAGGCTTGAATACCAAACTAACTGACTTGCTTTTGAAGAGTTATCTCTGTAATTTTAACATTATAGCTTTAACTGAAACTTGTCTTAAACCTCACGTTTTTGATTCGGAGATTCTTTGCAGTGAATATCATATTTACAGAAATAATCGAGAGTGCAGGGTCGGTGGAGGTGTTCTTTTTGCTATCCATTCTTCATTAGCATCTGAAGTGGTTAACGTCCCTATATGTTGGTATATGTTGATGCTGAAAAAATTGGGCACCGCAGGAGAAGCCAAGGTTTTCAATCTGTCCTTAACCATCCTGGTCACTCCGGATATCTGGAAGACGAGTAGGGTGATCCCACTGCTGAAACCAGGGAAACCTGCCGGCCAAGCCGAGTCCTACCGGCCGATCTCCCTGCTTTCTCCAGTGGTCAAGACTCGTGAGGCCCTGCTGCTCCCGCATTTCAATCACTACCTCAGCCCGGCGATCATCAACACGGTTTCCGGAAAGTGCATAGCACTACCACGGCACTTAACGCTATAAACACTCAGGTTAATCGTGGTCTCAACGAGGCCCCTGTGAGAGAACCGTCCTCGTTGCTCTGAACTTGTCGTAGGCCTTCGACACAGTCAGCCACTCAATCCTGCTGAAGGACGTGGAGGCCTCACCTCTCCCAGCGGCGTTGAGGCGTTGGACCGCCCTGCGGAACTCGCGCTCGCCAACGCGAACGTCGGTTGGAGTTGAAAGAGCACTGAAGGCGTCTTAAGTGAAATCCTCGAACCGCTCCCAGTCAGCTTTTTTGAAGTTGACATAGAAGTGGCGGTCCGAGGCAACATAGTTGGCAGGTCTGTCAATCGAGATGACTATGGGTAGGTGGTATGATGCAAGCGATAGCATAGGTCGCCACGTTATGCTATTTATCAGACCCGCGCTAGGCTTGAGAACCAAAGATCGTGATGCGCGTTGAAGTCTCCAACTACCAAACGGGTTTCAACACTGAGGAGCGCACCTATGTCAGCGTGATATCCAGTGGGGCAGCAGGAGGCAGAGGGTATGTATATATTAAATATTTCGAGCTCGACATCGCCTGACCTGACAGCAATCCCTTGACATTCTAAGGTGCTGTCCCTCGGGTCGATGTCTACATCGATGAGACGATACTGCACGGTGTTGTGTAGAATGAAGGCTAGGCCTCCACCATTATCTCGCTCGCGATCTCTGCGAAGCTCGTTGTAGCCGTCGCAGTTCGTTAAGGTTGAACTGCGACGTAGCTTCGTTTCTTGGACCGCAGCTATTAACAGCCCGTGCCGAGCCATGACGGCAACCACTTCCGAGATCTTGCTCGAGAGCCCGTTGCAGTTGAACTGTAGGAGTCTCGTCTGTCTCGGTAAGGTTGTCGCGTTGAGGGGGTGAGGGACTGGATCCGAGGGCCGGCTGCGCATCCCGCTGTGGTTGTGGTGGCCCAACGGTTGTTGTGGGCGGTGTCGTGAGCGACACTTGCGGGAGGTTGTTGCGGCAGCAGGAAGCGGTAAAGCTCTCAGACCAGTCCCTTGTGGTGCGTAGGCCAGAGCACGCCCGGAAGTGGCACCAGCCCTGGCAGGCGTTACACCTGACCGAGCAGGGCGCTTGAGTGCGCGAGCAACACTGGCCCACATAGGTTGTGGACCACTCCCTGGTTTTCTTAAGGCCTGAGCAGACCTTAAGATGGCACCACCCGTTGCACGAATTACATCTCACCGAAGTGGAATTCGGATGGAGCCTTCTCTGGCAGAAGCAGCAGAAATAGGTTTCTGGGCCAGGGTTAGACTCGACGCCCGCCCTGGCCAGAAGTATGAGTAGCAAACCTGCTGCTAGGTATTGCACCCAAGAGGATTGGGGGTGTCCGGCAGCCTAAGTGGGGTTAGGTCGCCGAAACAACAGTCCTTGGTCGGCTGAAATCCGAGTCACTTCGGTAGCGTAGAACCGACTGTTGTGGAAGTTATATACAACAACAACGAAAGATGTAGTCTTCGCTGCCGCTTACTTTGCAGGGGATAGTAAGACTCTGCGAAAGGGCTAAGCTTCCGCTTGTGATTGGTTGCGATGCTAATGCGCACAGCGAGGAATGGGGAAGCACTGATACCAACCCAAGGGATGAGTCTCTATTAGAATACATTTTAAGTAATGATTTGAGTATACACAATATGGGACCAACTCCAACATTCGTAACTAAGAACAGAGAGGAAGTTCTCGATATAACCCTCAGCAACACCTTGGCAGAAAATCTGATCTCACAATGGGAGGTTTCCAAAGAACCATCATTGTCTGATCACAGGATCATCCAATTCAAGCTGAGGGCAGAACAACCAAGCCCCATCCTCACTAGGAACCACAGGAATACTGACTGGGTAAATTATAGGCAAACACTTGAGCTAAACTTACCAAGGATAGAAAGGTACAAAAAGAGAACAAACTGTATTGAGCTAGAAAGCAGGGTAAATAGGTTCAATGACGTGATGATAGATTCCTTTAAGTGCAGCTGTCCTGAGATCAAGCCCAAGAGTAAAAATCAAAGTCCCTGGTGGTCTGATCGGCTCTCAGTCCTAAGAAAGACTGTGCGGAGGCTTTTCATTAGGGCCAAACGCATCGGCTGCTGGGACGAATACGCGGCAAATCTAACGACATACAGTAAAGAGATTAGAAAAGCAAAACGGGATAGTTTTAGAAACTTCTGCGAGGGTATAACCTCCACCCCTGATGCAGCTAGGCTACACAAAGCATTAGCAAAGGAACCAGTGGAGATAAAGCTAGCCATTAAATTACCGGATTGTAATTATACTGAAAACGAAGAAGAAAGGGCGCTGGCCCTGCTGGCAGCCCATTTCCCGGACGAACCGGCACATAATCCAATACTGGAGGCACAGGAGGCAAAACCATCTCAGTCCGACTTGAGGCTAGCCAAAAATCTCTTTGGCAGGCATAAGGTTGAATGGGCGGTGAGATCATATACAAGAGACTGTAACAGTGAGAAGCGGACGTGTATATTTATTGCTCCTCTTCATAAGTAAATTTATGTGGTTTATTTGTAAATATAAATGTCAAGTGTTGTATCCACTGATTGCTGCTGAGCCTGCGGTTCACCTGGGAGATTTCACGTGTAACTATCAATTACCTGCAACGTTAAATCTTATTTTTTTTTTGTTCCTGCCTGCGTTGCTGTTTTTGGATTTATTCTTTTGGCTTAACTAAGGTATGTCATCTGCTCCCTCTGCTGCACTTAAAAGGCGCCTAAGTAAAGGTTCCCCTTCGCCTAAAACGTTGCGTCTTGATAAGAGTGTATCTGGTTTGCCTTCGATATTAAATGCGGTTCGCGAGCTTGAAGAGAAAATACAGTCTCAGACGGAGCAATTAAAGTCTCTCTTTGTGAGTCTCTCCAACAAAATAACGGAAGTAGAGATCGCACTGGTTAAGAAGATTGATGCTGAAGTCGCTGCGCTTTTCTCCAAAGTGAACGAATCTGCTGCGCGGATTAATGCCTTGGATGAAAAACATCTAAAGTGTGAAACTGAAGTTGAGAAGCTGCGAGCATTGATTGAGAAAGTTGATACTAAGAGAACTGCTCCCGAAATTAATGCTGATGCGGTTGCTCTTGGTATACCGCACACTGAAGGGGAAAATCTAAAGAGTATATTTAATCTTCTGTGCTTGTCTATTGATTTTCATGTTCCGCAAATAAGAGACATTTTCCGTGTCAAGCGCAAAGAGAGTAATCTAAACAGTGTAGTCATCATTAAATTTTATACAACGCTCGATCGCAACCGTACTCTCCGCGCTTTTAGTGACTACAGAAAGCGAACCAAATCTGCCATCTCCTTATCAGCTGCTGGTCTCGAAGGGAAATTTTCTTTGTTTGAGAGTTTGGCTACCGATGCAAGAAAGATACTGCAAGAGGCTATTCAATTGAGAAGAAGAGGAAAACTTTTCTCTGTATTTACTCTGCGTGGTTTCGTGTATGTCAGAGTTGACAAAGATGCTTCTGCTATACGAATTGTTAAGCAAGATGATATGCAGCGATTCTGCTGATTATTTTCTTTCTCTTTGTTTACTGCCTTATTTATGTGTTATTATTTTAAGTATATGTTATTTTATTACTTTAATTGCTTTTGTAAAGATGGGTCAACTCTTCTTTATTTATTTTTGTTTTCGTTTTGTAGTTGCTTTTGTTTGCATGCCTTATGGTAGCCTCTGATTGTAGACTCGATGGAATTGAAGACAACAGCCTTTCTTTGCTTAATATTCTATGTAAGCAACATAATGGGCTTAACATTGTACACTTTAATGCGCGTAGCTTAAATAACTTGAAAATGGATTTTGTTAGACATATTTTTGAGGCATCTTCAGTTGATATCATATGCGTATCCGAAACTTGGTTTTCCAACAGTCTGGGAGATGCTCATTTTAACTTAAAGAACTACAGGCTTATACGAAATGATCGGATTGGTAAAAAAGGTGGTGGTGTAGCCATTTACTGCAAAAGCCATATTAATATGAAACTTGTATGTGAGTCAAACAATGAAGGAATCGAGTTTTTATTTGTTGAATTATCCGATCGCTTACAAAAAGTACTTGTTTCTTGTGTGTATAATCCCAATAAGTCTGTGTGCATCAGTCCTTTATTTGAAAATTTGTCTAAATTGATTGTTGACTATGAAAAAATTGTTATTTGTGGGGATTTTAACTTAAATATTATTGCTAATGATTCATTATGTACCTCGTTTTTAGACAACGTGGCAAGTCTTGGTATCTCTGTTGTCAACACTTCGGTGCCTACTAGGTATTGCAATAATTGTAGCCCTAGTCTTCTTGACTTTTTTCTTGTCTCTGATCGTTCTTGTGTGTTAAATTTTGACCAAATCTCTTTTGTCTCTGACCATGATTTAATTTTTTGTACACTTGACCTTCATTTTAATAACAAAATAATTGACAAAATATATACATATAGGGACTTTGGTTCAGTCGACCTGAAAGCTCTTGCTTTAGAACTTGGCAACATCAATTGGTGTGACTGTTGGTTTTATGAATCCGTGAATGAAAAACTTGATTTTCTATGCAACACGTTGCTATCCATTCTCAATGTTCACGTCCCACTACGCTATGCGAAAGTATCCTCATGTCCGTGGTTTAACACTAAAGTCCAAGGGGTCATAAAATTGCGTATAAAAGCATATCGCAACTGGAAAAGAAATCCAACTAGCGAAAAGTGGAATGCTTTTCGTACTGCAAGGAACAAAGCCACTGCAATAATTAGAGCCCAAAAACAGCGATTCTTTGCTGCCAAGCTTGATCCAGCTCTTCCGTCTGCTACTTTGTGGCGTAATATTAAAAACCTTCGTATTAATCCAAAAGAAAAACCAGAATGTATGTTAAATGCTGATAGTTTAAACGACGTTTTCCTTCGTAGTTCTACTTCAACCGGGTTCTTACCACAACTCGTTCCACTTCCCTCGGCTTCGTACTCTGACATTCCGTTCGAATTCTCAACGGTATTGGAAGATGACGTGTATAGATGTGTAATGAAAATTAAATCCAATGCAGTTGGCGAAGACGGTTTGCCCATAAAATTTATAAAACTTGTTTTGCCATACATCTTAAGCCCATTGACTCACATTATTAACCATTGTATTACAACGTCTTCTTTCCCAACATCATGGAAAGTGGCCTCTGTGTGTCCAATCGCAAAAAACAAAAACGCACGCTCATGTACTGATTTTCGTCCGATTAGTGTCCTGTCCGCTTTGTCGAAAGTGTTAGAGTCTTTAATGTCTGAACAAATATCTTTGCACATATCCGCTAAAAATTTGTTATCGCCCCTTCAATCTGGTTTTAGGCCAAATCATGGATGTTCAACAGCGATGGTTAAAATTATGGACGATTTGCGAATACCTTTTGACAAAGGTGATATTTCCCTGCTGTGCTTACTTGACTTCTCTAAAGCATTTGACTCAGTTGATCATTCATTGCTTTGTTCAAAGCTCGATTACTACTTTGGATTTGGTAAAAATGCCCTGTCATAAATGAAAAGTTACTTAACAGGTAGAACTCAACGTGTAAGGATCGGCTCGGTAATCTCACAGACAAAGCCTGTGATGTGTGGTGTTCCTCAAGGGTCGATTTTAGGCCCTCTGCTTTTTAGTGCATTTATAAATGATATATTTCTAATATGTCGACATGTAAACATGCACGCATATGCTGATGACCTTCAGATTTATTTATCTGGTTCAATTAGGACTGTGTCAAATGTCAGCTCTAATTTGAACACAGACTTCTGCTCTATCTCTCGGTGGGCTGCCGATAACGGTCTAAGTCTTAACCCCCAAAAATCGTATGTTCTGCCTGTGTGCAAGAAAAAGCTAAATTTTAACAGCATTCCTTCTATTTACCTTAACAACAATTCTTTAAAGTTTGTTGAAAAAATAACTAACTTAGGTTTTGTATTAAATAGTAGTCTTAGCTGCGCTGATCATACTTACTCTGTCTCAAGCAAAATATACGGTACACTAAGGAGTTTAAGGCAATCGGCATCATTTACTCCTAAATCAATACGACAAAAACTTGCTCTTCAATTAATTTTGCCTATTATTACATATTCTGAGGTGGTTTATAGCAAGCTTGACTCCAGGTCGTCTCATAAAATCGATACCGTATTCAATCATGTCACGCGTTATGTCTTTGGAGTACGAAAATTTGATCATATTTCAGCTTGGAGGCTTAAAGTATTAGGATGCGAGTTGAATGAATATTTAAAAGCTAGAAATTGCGTCTTTCTCTTCAGACTGTTATGCACCAAGACTCCGCAATACTTATATGAAAAATTAATTTTTCCTAAGTCAGAACGGTCTAATGATTTAATTGTACCTTGTTTTAATTATAAGAACTCAACCAGACTGTTTTTTGTCAATGCCATAAGGGTATGGAATTCCATTCCTTCTACAACTAGAAGCAAAATTAACAAAAGTAACTACAAACAATCTTTATATAACCACTTTTCTAAAGTTGGTTGACCCATCTACATATCTATACTTAAGAAAATTCTAGTACGAAACTATGTATCTAATAAAATAAGATATTTTTAAATTGTATAGATTTATCAAACGTTCCTTATTTTTAAGTACATGTTCATTTAATTTTCATTTCAATTTATTTAAAATTTTTTTAATTTTATTTAATTTAATTTTTTTTTGTTTTTATTTTTATTATTTTTAATAGTTTATAATGTCTCATTGTATTACCTTCTTGATGTTGTGCTACAAAAGATGTATATAGATCTTATTGCACTAATACATTAAACCTTAATAAATCAAATCAAATCATTTGATCACTACAAATCCCCGGGTGTCGATTCTGTCCGACCAATACTGTTACAGCAGGGCGGCACAATAGCATTGCCACATCTGGTGAGAATAATGAGAGATTGCCTCGCATTAACATATGTACATCCCAACGATGTGGAGAAGAGCTAAGATAATATTCATACCGAAAGTAGGCAAGCGAGACTATTCTCTAGCAAAGTCCTTCAGACCAATCAGCCTAACATTTTTCGTGCTGAAGGCAATGGAGAAGATCATTGATAATATAAGTGTCAATAAAACTGTGTATCTCAAACTGTTCTAACTGCTTTTTTGCTAAACTTCTTACCACTGTTAGATCCTTTCTTCTGCTAGTCCTATAAATTGTAATTTTAATTTTAATTAATTTTCTCCTTAATAATATATCATGTCTTGTAATTGTCCTAACTGCCAAGTTAAGAGTGGGTCTGAACGCTTTGTGTCTTGATGGCTTTGCGATGGGCTTGCCCACATGAAATGTGCTGGATTGACAGGTAGAGCGTTAGATTTCATTGATGATGGTAAGGGTGTCCGCTGGTCTTGTCTGAAATGTAGGTCAACCGAAGTTGATCTTTTTAAATTTTTTAGGCAGTGTAGGAACGACTTCTCTGAGATTGGTAAGGAGCTAAATGTTCTTACGGAAAAATTCAAATACTACGAAAACGTATTTAATTCTTTTAAATGCTTAGAGAATACTCGTATTCCTAATAGCAGTAATAGTAAACGGAAACGTTTTGAGAGTCCGTCTGATGAGGCTGAGCCAAATCCTATTCCGACTACAATAAACTGATAAAAACCAAACTTGATATCTATTACCAAAATGTTACGAGGCTTGAATACCAAACTAACTGACTTGGTTTTGAAGAGTTATCACTGTAATTTTAACATTATAGCTTTAACTGAAACTTGTCTTAAACCTCACGTTTTTGATTCGGAGATTCTTTGCAGTGAATATCATATTTACAGAAATAATCGAGAGTGCAGGGTCGGTGGAGGTGTTCTTTTTGCTGTCCATTCTTCATTAGCATCTGAAGTGGTTAACGTCCCTATATGTTGGTATATGTTGATGCTGACGAGAAGACGAGTAGGGTGATCCCACTGCTGAAACCAGGGAAACCTGCCGGCCAAGCCGAGTCCTACCGGCCGATCTCCCTGCTTTCTCCAGTGGTCAAGACACGTGAGGCCCTGCTGCTCCCGCATTTCAATCACTACCTTAGCCCGGCGAAGCATCAACACGGCTTCCGGAAAGTGCATAGCACTACAACGGCACTTAACGCTATAAACACTCAGGTTAATCGTGGTCTCAACGTGGCCCCTGTGAGAGAACCGTGCTCGTTGCTCTGAACTTGTCGTAGGCCTTCGACACAGTCAGCCACTCAATCCTGCTGAAGGACGTGGAGGCCTCACCTCTCCCAGCGGCGTTGAGGCGATGGACCGCCCTGCGGAACTCGCGCTCGCCAACGCGAACGTCGGTTGGAGTTGAAAGAGCACTGAAAGCGTCTTAAGTGAAATCCTAGAACCGCTCCCAGTCAGCTTTTTTGAAGTTGACATAGGAGTGGCGGTCCGAGGCAACATAGTTGGCAGGTCCGTCAATCGAGATGACTATGGGTAGGTGGTCTGATGCAAGCGATAGCATAGGTCGCCACGTTATGCTATTTATCAGACCCGCGCTAGGCTTGAGAACCAAAGATCGTGATGCGCGTTGAAGTCTCCAACTACCAAACGGTTTTCAACACTGAGGAGCGCACCTATGTCAGCGTGATATCCAGTGGGGCAGCAGGAGGCAGAGGGTATGTATATATTAAATATTTCGAGCTCGACATCGCCTGACCTGACAGCAATCCCTTGACATTCTAAGGTGCTGTCCCTCGGGTCGATGTCTACATCGATGAGACGATACTGCACGGTGTTGTGTAGAATGAAGGCTAGGCCTCCACCATTATCTCGCTCGCGATCTCTGCGAAGCTCGTTGTAGCCGTCGCAGTTCGTTAAGGTTGAACTGCGACGTAGCTTCGTTTCTTGGACCGCAGCTATTAACAGCCCGTGCCGAGCCATGACGGCAACCACTTCCGAGATCTTGCTCGAGAGCCCGTTGCAGTTGAACTGTAGGAGTCTCGTCTGTCTCGGTAAGGTTGTCGCGTTGAGGGGGTGAGGGACTGGATCCGAGGGCCGGCTGCGCATCCCGCTGTGGTTGTGGTGGCCCAACGGTTGTTGTGGGCGGTGTCGTGAGCGACACTTGCGGGAGGTTGTTGCGGCAGCAGGAAGCGGTAAAGCTCTCAGACCAGTGGTGCGTAGGTCAGAGCACGCCCGGAAGTGGCACCAGCCCTGGCAGGCGTTACACCTGACCGAGCAGGGCGCTTGAGTGCGCGAGCAACACTGGCCCACATAGGTTGTGGACCACTCCCTGGTTTTCTTAAGGCCTGAGCAGACCTTAAGATGGCACCATCCGTTGCACGAATTACACCTCACCGAAGTGGAATTCGGATGGAGCCTTCTTTGGCAGAAGCAGCAGAAATAGGTTTCTGGGCCAGGGTTAGACTCGACGCCCGCCCTGGCCAGAAGTATGAGTAGCAAACCTGCTGCTAGGTATTGCACCCAAGAGGATTGGGGGTGTCCGGCAGCCTAAGTGGGGTTAGGTCGCCGAAACAACAGTCCTTGGTCGGATGAAATCCGAGTCACTTCGGTAGCGTAGAACCGACTGTTGTGGAAGTTATATACAACAACAACGAAAGATGTAGTCTTCGCTGCCGCTTACTTTGCAGGGGATAGTAAGACTCTGCGAAAGGGCTAAGCTTCCGCTTGTGATTGGTTGCGATGTTAATGCGCACAGCCAGGAATGGGGAAGCACTAATACCAACCCAAGGGATGAGTCTCTATTAGAATACATTTTAAGTAATGTTTTGAGTATACACAATGTGGGACCAACTCCAACATTCGTAACTAAGAACAGAGAGGAAGTTCTCGATATAACCCTCAGCAACACCTTGGCAGAAAATCTGATCTCACAATGGGAGGTTTCCAAAGAACCATCATTGTCTGATCACAGGATCATCCAATTTAAGCTGAGGGCAGAACAACCAAGCCTCATCCTCACTAGGAACCACAGGAATACTGACTGGGTAAATTATAGGCAAACACTTGAGCTAAACTTACCAAGGATAGAAAGGTACAAAAAGAGAACAAACTGTATTGAGCTAGAAAGCAGGGTAAATAGGTTCAATGACGTGATGATAGATTCCTTTAAGTGCAGCTGTCCTGAGATCAAGCCCAAGAGTAAAAATCAAAGTCCCTGGTGGTCTGATCGGCTCTCAGTCCTAAGAAAGACTGTGCGGAGGCTTTTCAATAGGGCCAAACGCATCGGCTGCTGGGACGAATACGCGGCAAATCTAACGACATACAGTAAAGAGATTAGAAAAGCAAAACGGGATAGTTTTAGAAACTTCTGCGAGGGTATAACCTCCACCCCTGATGCAGCTAGGCTACACAAAGCATTAGCAAAGGAACCAGTGGAGATAAAGAAAGCTAGCCATTAAATTCACTTCCACAACAGTCGGTTCTACGCTACCGAAGTGACTCGGATTTCATCCGACCAAGGACTGTTGTTTCGGCGACCTAACCCCACTTAGGCTGCCGGACACCCCCAATCTTATCTCCCCCTGGGTGCAATACCTTGCAGCAGGATTGCTACTCATACTTCTGGCCAGGGCGGGCGTCGAGCCTAACCCTGGCCCAGAAACCTACTTCTGCTGCATCTGCCAGAGAAGGCTCCATCCGAATTCCACGTCGGTGAGGTGTAATTCGTGCAACGGATGGTGCCATCTTAAGGTCTGCTCAGGCCTTAAGAAAACTAGGGAGTGGTCCACATCCTATGTGGGCCAGTGTTGCTCGCGCACTCAAGCGCCCCAAGCCTTCACGGCATCCCCCCTGGCGCCCCCCGCGCCGGTGCCTCAGAGCACCCCTCCTGCCTCCACGGCCCCCCGGAGCTCACAGCAACACCAAACCTCCCCACCGCCCCCTCGCTCCACCACACGTGGGGCCAACCAGCAACTACTGGTTGCCCCCACCATCTGCTGTGTATGCCGGGTCAGAGTGCACCGGAATGCCTGCTCAGTCAGGTGTAATGCCTGCCAGGGCTGGTGCCACTTCCGGGCGTGCTCTGGCCTACGCACCACAAGGGACTGGTCCGTGAGCTTTACCGCCTCCTGCTGCCGCAACAACCCCCCGCCAGTGTCGCTCACGACACCGCCCACAACATCCACTGGGCCTTTACCACCACTGCGGGAAGCACAGCCGGGGCGGGCCGGCCCTCGGATCCAGTCCCTCACCCCCCTCAACGCGACAACCTTACCGAGACAGACGAGACTCCTACAGTTCAACTGCAACGGACTCTCGAGCAAGATCTCGGAGGTGGTTGCCTTCATGGCTCGGCACGGACTGTTAATAGCTGCGGTCCAAGAAACGAAGCTACGTCGCAGCTCAACGTTAACGAACTGCGACGGTTACAACGTGCTTCGTAGAGATCGCGAGCGAGATAATGGTGGAGGCCTAGCCTTCATCCTACACAACACCGTGCAGTATCGTCTTATCGATGCAGACATCGACCCAAGGGACAGCACCTTAGAATGTCAAGGGATTGCTGTCCGGTCAGGCGATGTCGAGCTCGAAATATTCAACACATATATACCCCCTGTCTCCTGCTGCCCCGCTGGATATCACCCTGACATAGGTGCGCTCCTCAGTGGTGAAAACCGTTTGGTAGTCGGAGACTTTAATGCGCACCACGATCTTTGGTTCTCAAGCCTATCAAATGATCGTAGGGGAAATATTTTGGCAGAGCAGATAGACGATTCGACATTCTGCACCATGAACGACGAAGCCCCCACCAGGATTGTGGGTAGTTGCAGCAGCTCGCCAGATCTAACAATAGCTAGCGCAGGTCTAATAAATAGCATAACGTGGCGACCTATGCTATCGCTTGCATCAGACCACCTACCCATAATCATCTCGATTGACAGACCTGCCAACTATGTTGCCTCAGACCGCCACACATATGTCAACTTCAAAAAAGCTGACTGGGAGCGGTTTGAGGATTTCACTGAAGACGCCTTCAGTGCTCTCTCAACTCCAACCGACGTTCGCGTAGGTGAGCGCTTGTTCCGCAGGGTGGTGAAGTCCGCTGCAGCCCGTTTCATTCCGGCAGGGAGGATCCCTATGATCCGTCCTGACTTCCCGGGTGAAGCGGTGTCTCTAGCGGATGAACGCGACCACCTCCGGCAGGCGGACCCCGGTAATCCCCGTATTAGGCAACTAAACGGGGAGATCCAACGCCTGGTCAACGTTCACAAGCGGAACAAGTGGAGGGAGCACCTGAAGTCCTGCAACCTCGGTGCCGGAGTGGGCAAACTATGGTCGACCGTGAGGTCCCTGTCCAATCCGACGAGGCGTGATGATCGAACAGAAATCTCCTTTGGAGACCACGCCTCGTCGGACCCGAAGCGATGCGCGAACTATTTTAGTCGACCATTCACATTGCATCCTTCGGCCGACAGAACCAAACGGTCAGTCACCAGAAGGCTGCGCAAGTCAACACCAAGCGCACCAATTGTCCTCTCTACCACTGAGGTGAAGGAAGCCATCGGGAAGGCGAAAGCCTCCAAATCCATTGGCCCAGACGGGCTAAGCATGTTGATGCTGAAAAAATTGGGCACCGCGGGAGTAGCATATCTCACCAGGGTCCTCAATCTGTCGCTATCCACCACGGTCATTCCGGATATCTGGAAGACCAGTAGGGTGATACCACTGCTGAAACCAGGGAAACCGGCCGGCCAAGGCGAGTCCTATCGGCCGATCTCCCTGCTTTCTCCAGTGGTTAAGACACTTGAGGCCCTGCTGCTCCCGCATTTCAATCACCACCTCAGCCCGGCGAAGCATCAACACGGCTTCCGGAAAGTGCATAGCACCACAACGGCACTTAACGCCATAAACACTCAGGTTAATCGTGGTCTCAACGGCAACCGCCCCTGTGAGAGAACCGTCCTCGTGGCTTTGGACTTGTCGAAGGCCTTCGACACAGTCAGCCACTCCATCTTGTTGAAGGACGTGGAGGCCTCACCTCTCCCAGCGGCGTTGAAGCGATGGACCGCGAACTACCTGTGTGGTCGTCAAGCGTCGGTGTGCTACCGTGACTCAGTGTCAAAAGCGAGAAGAATCAAGCAGGGGGTACCACAGGGTGGCGTCCTATCCCCCCTATTATTCAACTTCTATATCTCGCGACTCCCTTCCCCGCCAGAGGGAGTCACACTGGTCTCGTACGCCGATGACTGCACGATAATGGCTACCGGCAATGGAATTGATGGCCTGTGCTCCAAAGTGAACAGCTACCTCCCTGACCTTGCTCACTACTTTACAGGACGGAATCTGACGCTGTCTCCTGCTAAGTCCACGGCGACCCTTTTCACATCTTGGACGAAGGAGGTCGGGCTCACCCTCGACATCCATATCGAGGGGACCCCCATCCCGACGGTTAACCACCCGAAGATCCTGGGAGTCACCCTCGACAGCCTGGTCTCCTTCTCAGCGCATACAACCGCAATCGTCAATAAGGTACAGAGCCGCAACAAAGTCCTCAAGTCGCTCGCCGGCAGCACTTGGGGCAAAGACAAAGAAACGTTGTTGGCAACATACAAGGCGATTGGCCGGCCGGTTCTAAATTATGCCGCGCCAATCTGGTCGCCTGGAACTAGCAGGACTCAGTGGTCAAGACTGGAGACCTGTCAGAACGCCGCACTCAGGACAGTGACGGGATGTCTCCTGATGACGCCTGTGGATCACCTCTACCATGAGGCTAACGTGCTCCCAGTGCAGGAGCACAACATTATGCTCACAAAGCAGTTTCTACTGGGATGCCACCGTCCGGGGCACCCCAATAGAGACCTGCTCGCGCTGGAGCCGGCACCCAGGCACATCAGGGGACATCTCTCACAACTGACGGACGAGGTCCTGACATACGTACACCGACCGCTGGACCCAAGGACGTACCGACAGGCTCTGGACAGCATCCACAGGGAGTCGGTGGCCAAACACATCGACAGCCGCCCTGTGAGTGCAGTCCTGGGAGTCCAACCACCACCCATTGCAGCTGAGGAGCTCCAGCTAACTCGTGAGACCCGCGTAACTCTGGCCCAGCTCAGATCTGGATATTGTAGCAGGTTAAACTCCTACTTATCCAGGATCAACCCCGACACCCCCAACACGTGCCCGGCATGTGAAGAGTCTCCGCACGACACCAATCACCTATTCACATGCCCGGCCAAACCTACTCAACTAACACCCCTCTCCCTATGGTCCGACCCTGTTGAAACAGCTCGTTTCCTGGACCTTTCGTTAGTTGAGCTTGACGATAACGATTGAGGGAGTCCGCCAACCCAGTGGGGTGTAGCTAGCCGCTACAACAACAACAACAACAGCCATTAAATTACCGGATTGTAATTATACTGAAAACGAAGAAGAAAGGGCGCTGGCCCTGCTGGCAGCCCATTTCCCGGACGAACCGGCACATAATCCAATACTGGAGGCACAGGAGGCAAAACCATCTCAGTCCGACTTGAGGCTAGCCAAAAATCTCTTTGGCAGGCATAAGGTTGAATGGGCGGTGAGATCATTTGATCACTACAAATCCCCGGGTGTCGATTCTGTCCGACCAATACTGTTACAGCAGGGCGGCACAATAGTATTGCCACATCTGGTGAGAATAATGAGAGATTGCCTCGCATTAACATATGTACATCCCAACGATGTGGAGAAGAGCTAAGATAATATTCATACCGAAAGTAGGCAAGCGAGACTATTCTCTAGCAAAGTCCTTCAGACCAATCAGCCTAACATTTTTCGTGCTGAAGGCAATGGAGAAGATCATTGATAATATAAGTGTCAATAAAACTGTGTATTCCAAACTGTTCTAACTGCTTTTTTGCTAAACTGCTTACCACTATTAGATCCTTTCTTCTGCTAGTCCTATAAATTGTAATTTTAATTTTAATTAATTTTCTCCTTAATAATATATCATGTCTTGTAATTATCCTAACTGCCAAGTTAAGAGTGGGTCTGAACGCTTTGTGTCTTGATGGCTTTGCGATGGGCTTGCCCACATGAAATGTGCTGGATTGACAGGTAGAGCGTTAGATTTGATTGATGATGGTAAGGGTGTCCGCTGGTCTTGTCTGAAATGTAGGTCAACCGAAGTTGATCTTTTTAAATTTTTTAGGCAGTGTAGGAACGACTTCTCTGAGATTGGTAAGGAGCTAAATGTTCTTACGGAAAAATTCAAATACTACGAAAACGTATTTAATTCTTTTAAATGCTTAGAGAATACTCGTATTCCTAATAGCCGTAATAGTAAACGGAAACGTGTTGAGAGTCCGTCTGATGAAGCTGAGCCAAATCCTATTCCGACTACAATAAACTGATAAAAACCAAACTTGATATCTATTACCAAAATGTTACGAGGCTTGAATACCAAACTAACTGACTTGCTTTTGAAGAGTTATCACTGTAATTTTAACATTATAGCTTTAACCGAAACTTGTCTTAAACCTCACGTTTTTGATTCGGAGATTCTTTGCAGTGAATATCATATTTACAGAAATAATCGAGAGTGCAGGGTCGGTGGAGGTGTTCTTTTTGCTGTCCATTCTTCATTAGCATCTGAAGTGGTTAACGTCCCTATTTGTTGGTATATGTTGATGCTGAAAAAATTGGGCACCGCGGGAGTAGCCAAGGTTTTCAATCTGTCCTTAACCATCCTAGTCATTCCGGATATCTGGAAGACGAGTAGGGTGATCCCACTGCTGAAACCAGGGAAACCTGCCGGCCAAGCCGAGTCCTACCGGCCGATCTCCCTGCTTTCTCCAGTGGTCAAGACACGAGAGGCCCTGCTGCTCCCGCATTTCAATCACTACCTCAGCCCGGCGAAGCATCAACACGGCTTCCGGAAAGTGCATAGCACTACAACGGCACTTAACGCTATAAACACTCAGGTTAATCGTGGTCTCAACGCGGCCCCTGTGAGAGAACCGTCCTCGTTGCTCTGAACTTGTCGTAGGCCTTCGACACAGTCAGCCACTCAATCCTGCTGAAGGACGTGGAGGCCTCACCTCTCCCAGCGGCGTTGAGGCGATGGACCGCCCTGCGGAACTCGCGCTCGCCAACGCGAACGTCGGTTGGAGTTGAAAGAGCACTGAAGGTGTCTTAAGTGAAATCCTCGAACCGCTCCCAGTCAGCTTTTTTGAAGTTGACATAGGAGTGGCGGTCCGAGACAACATAGTTGGCAGGTCTGTCAATCGAGATGACTATGGGTAGGTGGTCTGATGCAAGCGATAGCATAGGTCGCCACGTTATGCTATTTATCAGACCCGCGCTGGCTTGAGAACCAAAGATCGTGATGCGCGTTGAAGTCTCCAACTACCAAACGGTTTTCAACACTGAGGAGCGCACCTATGTCAGCGTGGTATCCAGTGGGGCAGCAGGAGGCAGGGGGTATGTATATATTAAATATTTCGAGCTCGACATTGCCTGACCGGACAGCAATCCCTTGACATTCTAAGGTGCTGTCCCTTGGGTCAATGTATACATCGATGAGACGATACTGTACGGTGTTGTGTAGAATGAAGGCTAGGCCTCCACCATTATCTCGCTCGCGATCTCTGCGAAGCTCGTTGTAGCCGTCGCAGTTCGTTAAGGTTGAACTGCGACGTAGCTTCGTTTCTTGGACCGCAGCTATTAACAGCCCGTGCCGAGCCATGAAGACAACCACCTCCGAGATCTTGCTCGAGAGTCCGTTACAGTTGAACTGTAGGAGTCTCGTCTGTCTCGGTAAGGTTGTCGCGTTGAGGGGGGTGAGGGACTGGATCCGAGGGCCGGCTGCGCATCCCGCTGTGGTTGTGGTGGCCCAACGGTTGTTGTGGGCGGTGTCGTGAGCGACACTTGCGGGAGGTTGTTGCGGCAGCAGGAAACGGTAAAGCTCTCAGACCAGTCCCTTGTGGTGCGTAGGCCAGAGCACGCCCGGAAGAGGCACCAGCCCTGGCAGGCGTTACACCTGACCGAGCAGGGCGCTTGAGTGCGCGAGCAACACTGGCCCACATAGGTTGTGGACCACTCCCTGGTTTTCTTAATGCCTGAGCAGACCTTAAGATGGCACCATCCGTTGCCCGAATTACACCTCACCGAAGTGGAATTCGGATGGAGCCTTCTCTGGCGGAAGCAGCAGAAATAGGTTTCTGGGCCAGGGTTAGACTCGACGCCCGCCCTGGCCAGAAGTATGAGTAGCAAACCTGCTGCTAGGTATTGCACCCAAGAGGATTGGGGGTGTCCGGCAGCCTAAGTGGGGTTAGGTCGCCGAAACAACAGTCCTTGGTCGGATGAAATCCGAGTCACTTCGGTAGCGTAGAACCGACTGTTGTAGAAGTTATATACAACAACAACGAAAGATGTAGTCTTCGCTGCCGCTTACTTTGCAGGGGATAACAACAGCATTCCCCACTGGAGGTTCAGGAGTTAGTAAGACTCTGCGAAAGGGCTAAGCTTCCGCTTGTGATTGGTTGCGATGCTAATGCGCACAGCGAGGAATGGGGAAGCACTGATACCAACCCAAGGGATGAGTCTCTATTAGAATACATTTTAAGTAATGATTTGAGTATACACAATGTGGGACCAACTCCAACATTCGTAACTAAGAACAGAGAGGAAGTTCTCGATATAACCCTCAGCAACACCTTGGCAGAAAATCTGATCTCACAATGGGAGGTTTCCAAAGAACCATCATTGTCTGATCACAGGATCATCCAATTTAAGCTGAGGGCAGAACAACCAAGCCTCATCCTCACTAGGAACCACAGGAATACTGACTGGGTAAATTATAGGCAAACACTTGAGCTAAACTTACCAAGGATAGAAAGGTACAAAAAGAGAACAAACTGTATTGAGCTAGAAAGCAGGGTAAATAGGTTCAATGACGTGATGATAGATTCCTTTAAGTCCAGCTGTCCTGAGATCAAGCCCAAGAGTAAAAATCAAAGTCCCTGGTGGTCTGATCGGCTCTCAGTCCTAAGAAAGACTGTGCGAAAGCTTTTCAATAGGGCCAAACGCATCGGCTACTGGGACGAATACGCGGCAAATCTAACGACATACAGTAAAGAGATTAGAAAAGCAAAACGGGATAGTTTTAGAAACTTCTGCGAGGGTATAACCTCCACCCCTGATGCAGCTAGGCTACACAAAGCATTAGCAAAGGAACCAGTGGAGATAAAGCTAGCCTTTAAATTACCGGATTGTAATTATACTGAAAACGAAGAAAGGGCGCTGGCCCTGCTGGCAGCCCATTTCCCGGACGAACCGGCACTTAATCCAATACTGGAGGCACAGGAGGCAAAACCATCTCAGTCCGACTTGAGGCTAGCCAAAAATCTCTTTGGCAGGCATAAGGTTGAATGGGCGGTGAGATCATTTGATCACTACAAATCCCCGGGTGTCGATTCTGTCCGACCAATACTGTTACAGCAGGGCGGCACATTAGTATTGCCACATCTGGTGAGAATAATTTGAGATTGCCTCGCATTAACATATGTACATCCCAACGATGTGGAGAAGAGCTAAGATAATATTCATACCGAAAGTAGGCAAGCGAAACTATTCTCTAGCAAAGTCCTTCAGACCAATCAGCCTAACATTTTTCGTGCTGAAGGCAATGGAGAAGATCATTGATAATATAAGTGTCAATAGAACTGTGTATCCCAAACTGTTCTAACTGCTTTTTTGCTAAACTGCTTACCACTGTTAGATCCTTTCTTCTGCTAGTCCTATAAATTGTAATTTTAATTTTAATTAATTTTCTCCTTAATAATATATCATGTCTTGTAATTATCCTAACTGCCAAGTTAAGAGTGGGTCTGAACGCTTTGTGTCTTGATGGCTTTGCGATGGGCTTGCCCACATGAAATGTGCTGGATTGACAGGTAGAGCGTTAGATTTGATTGATGATGGTAAGGGTGTCCGCTGGTCTTGTCTGAAATGTAGGTCAACCGAAATTGATCTTTTTAAATTTTTTAGGCAGTGTAGGAACGACTTCTCTGAGATTGGTAAAGAGCTAAATGTTCTTACGGAAAAATTCAAATACTACGAAAACGTATTTAATTCTTTTAAATGCTTAGAGAATACTCGTATTCCTAATAGCCGTAATAGTAAACGGAAACGTGTTGAGAGTCCGTCTGATGAAGCTGAGCCAAATCCTATTCCGACTACAATAAACTGATAAAAACCAAACTTGATATCTATTACCAAAATGTTACGAGGCTTGAATACCAAACTAACTGACTTGTTTTTGAAGAGTTATCACTGTAATTTTAACATTATAGCTTTAACTGAAACTTGTCTTAAACCTCACGTTTTTGATTCGGAGATTCTTTGCAGTGAATATCATATTTACAGAAATAATCGAGAGTGCAGGGTCGGTGGAGGTGTTCTTTTTGCTGTCCATTCTTCATTAGCATCTGAAGTGGTTAACGTCCCTATTTGTTGGTATATGTTGATGCTGAAAAAATTGGGCACCGCGGGAGTAGCCAAGGTTTTCAATCTGTCATTAACCATCCTTGTCATTCCGGATATCTGGAAGACGAGTAGTGTGATCCCACTGCTGAAACCAGGGAAACCTGCCGGCCAAGCCGAGTCCTACCGGCCGATCTCCCTGCTTTCTCCAGTGGTCAAGACACGTGAGGCCCTGCTGCTCCCGCATTTCAATCACTACCTCAGCCCGGCGAAGCATCAACACGGATTCCGGAAAGTGCATAGCACTACAACGGCACTTAACGCTATAAACACTCAGGTTAATCGTGGTCTCAACGTGGCCCCTGTGAGAGAACCGTCCTCGTTGCTCTGAACTTGTCGTAGGCCTTCGACACAGTCAGCCACTCAATCCTGCTGAAGGACGTGGAGGCCTCACCTCTCCCAGCGGCGTTGAGGCGATGGACCGCCCTGCGGAACTCGCGCTCGCCAACGCGAACGTCGGTTGGAGTTGAAAGAGCACTGAAAGCGTCTTAAGTGAAATCCTCGAACCGCTCCCAGTCAGCTTTTTTGAAGTTGACATAGGAGTGGCGGTCCGAGGCAACATAGTTGGCAGGTCCGTCAATCGAGATGACTATGGGTAGGTGGTCTGATGCAAGCGATAGCATAGGTCGCCACGTTATGCTATTTATCAGACCCGCGCTAGGCTTGAGAACCAAAGATCGTGATGCGCGTTGAAGTCTCCAACTACCAAACGGGTTTCACCACTGAGGAGCGCACCTATGTCAGCGTGATATCCAGTGGGGCAGCAGGAGGCAGGGGGTATGTATATATTAAATATTTCGAGCTCGACATCGCCTGACCGGACAGCAATCCCTTGACATTCTAAGGTGCTGTCCCTTGGGTCGATGTCTACATCGATGAGACGATACTGCACGGTGTTGTGTAGAATGAAGGCTAGGCCTCCCGCTGTGGTTGTAGTCCGTTGCACGAATTACACCTGACCAAAGTGGAATTCGGATGGAGCCTTCTCTGGCAGAAGCAGCAGAAATAGGTTTCTGGGCCAGGGTTAGACTCGACGCCCGCCCTGGCCAGAAGTATGAGTAGCAAACCTGCTGCTAGGTATTGCACCCAAGAGGATTGGGGGTGTCCGGCAGCCTAAGTGGGGTTAGGTCGCCGAAACAACAGTCCTTGGTCGGATGAAATCCGAGTCACTTCGGTAGCGTAGAACCGACTGTTGTGGAAGTTATATACAACAACAACGAAAGATGTAGTCTTCGCTGCCGCTTACTTTGCAGGGGATAGTAAGACTCTGCGAAAGGGCTAAGCTTCCGCTTGTGATTGGTTGCGATGCTAATGCGCACAGCGAGGAATGGGGAAGCACTGATACCAACCCAAGGGATGAGTCTCTATTAGAATACATTTTAAGTAATGATTTGAGTATACACAATGTGGGACCAACTCCAACATTCGTAACTAAGAACAGAGAGGAAGTTCTCGATATAACCCTCAGCAACACCTTGGCAGAAAATCTGATCTCACAATGGGAGGTTTCCAAAGAACCATCATTGTCTGATCACAGGATCATCCAATTTAAGCTGAGGGCAGAACAACCAAGTCTCATCCTCACTAGGAACCACAGGAATACTGACTGGGTAAATTATAGGCAAACACTTGAGCTAAACTTACCAAGGATAGAAAGGTACAAAAAGAGAACAAACTGTATTGAGCTAGAAAGCAGTGTAAATAGGTTCAATGACGTGATGATAGATTCCTTTAAGTGCAGCTGTCCTGAGATCAAGCCCAAGAGTAAAAATCAAAGTCCCTGGTGGTCTGATCGGCTCTCAGTCCTAAGAAAGACTGTGCGGAGGCTTTTCAATAGGGCCAAACGCATCGGCTGCTGGGACGAATACGCGGCAAATCTAACGACATACAGTAAAGAGATTAGAAAAGCAAAACGGGATAGTTTTAGAAACTTCTGCGAGGGTATAACCTCCACCCCTGATGCAGCTAGGCTACACAAAGCATTAGCAAAGGAACCAGTGGAGATAAAGCTAGCCATTAAATTACCGGATTGTAATTATACTGAAAACGAAGAAGAAAGGGCGCTGGCCCTGCTGGCAGCCCATTTCCCGGACGAACCGGCACATAATCCAATACTGGAGGCACAGGAGGCAAAACCATCTCAGTCCGACTTGAGGCTAGCCAAAAATCTCTTTGGCAGGCATAAGGTTGAATGGGCGGTGAGATCATTTGATCACTACAAATCCCCGGGTGTCGATTCTGTCCGACCAATCCTGTTACAGCAGGGCGGCACAATAGTATTGCCACATCTGGTGAGAATAATGAGAGATTGCCTCGCATTAACATATGTACATCCCAACGATGTGGAGAAGAGCTAAGATAATATTCATACCGAAAGTAGGCAAGCGAGACTATTCTCTAGCAAAGTCCTTCAGACCAATCAGCCTAACATTTTTCGTGCTGAAGGCAATGGAGAAGATCATTGATAATATAAGTGTCAATAAAACTGTGTATCCCAAACTGTTCTAACTGCTTTTTTGCTTAACTGCTTACCACTGTTAGATCCTTTCTTCTGCTAGTCCTATAAATTGTAATTTTAATTTTAATTAATTTTCTCCTTAATAATATATCATGTCTTGTAATTATCCTAACTGCCAAGTTAAGAGTGGGTCTGAACGCTTTGTGTCTTGATGGCTTTGCGATGGGCTTGCCCACATGAAATGTGCTGGATTGACAGGTAGAGCGTTAGATTTGATTGATGATGGTAAGGGTGTCCGCTGGTCTTGTCTGAAATGTAGGTCAACCGAAGTTGATCTTTTTAAATTTTTTAGGCAGTGTAGGAACGACTTCTCTGAGATTGGTAAGGAGCTAAATGTTCTTACGGAAAAATTCAAATACTACGAAAACGTATTTAATTCTTTTAAATGCTTAGAGAATACTCGTATTCCTAATAGCCGTAATAGTAAACGGAAACGTGTTGAGAGTCCGTCTGATGAAGCTGAGCCAAATACTATTCCGACTACAATAAACTGATAAAAACCAAACTTGATATCTATTACCAAAATGTTACGAGGCTTGAATACCAAACTAACTGACTTGCTTTTGAAGAGTTATCACTGTAATTTTATCATTATAGCTTTAACTGAAACTTGTCTTAAACCTCACGTTTTTGATTCGGAGATTCTTTGCAGTGAATATCATATTTACAGAAATAATCGAGAGTGCAGGGTCGGTGGAGGTGTTCTTTTTGCTGTCCATTCTTCATTAGCATCTGAAGTGGTTAACGTCCCTATTTGTTGGTATATGTTGATGCTGAAAAAATTGGGCACCGCGGGAGTAGCCAAGGTTTTCAATCTGTCCTTAACCATCCTAGTCATTCCGGATATCTGGAAGACGAGTAGGGTGATCCCACTGCTGAAACCAGGGAAACCTGCCGGCCAAGCCGAGTCCTACCGGCCGATCTCCCTGCTTTCTCCAGTGGTCAAGACACGTGAGGCCCTGCTGCTCCCGCATTTCAATCACTACCTCAGCCCGGCGAAGCATCAACACGGATTCCGGAAAGTGCATAGCACTACAACGGCACTTAACGCTATAAACACTCAGGTTAATCGTGGTCTCAACGTGGCCCCTGTGAGAGAACCGTCCTCGTTGCTCTGAACTTGTCGTAGGCCTTCGACACAGTCAGCCACTCAATCCTGCTGAAGGACGTGGAGGCCTCACCTCTCCCAGCGGCGTTGAGGCGATGGACCGCCCTGCGGAACTCGCGCTCGCCAACGCGAACGTCGGTTGGAGTTGAAAGAGCACTGAAAGCGTCTTAAGTGAAATCCTCGAACCGCTCCCAGTCAGCTTTTTTGAAGTTGACATAGGAGTGGCGGTCCGAGGCAACATAGTTGGCAGGTCCGTCAATCGAGATGACTATGGGTAGGTGGTCTGATGCAAGCGATAGCATAGGTCGCCACGTTATGCTATTTATCAGACCCGCGCTAGGCTTGAGAACCAAAGATCGTGATGCGCGTTGAAGTCTCCAACTACCAAACGGGTTTCACCACTGAGGAGCGCACCTATGTCAGCGTGATATCCAGTGGGGCAGCAGGAGGCAGGGGGTATGTATATATTAAATATTTCGAGCTCGACATCGCCTGACCGGACAGCAATCCCTTGACATTCTAAGGTGCTGTCCCTTGGGTCGATGTCTACATCGATGAGACGATACTGCACGGTGTTGTGTAGAATGAAGGCTAGGCCTCCCGCTGTGGTTGTAGTCCGTTGCACGAATTACACCTGACCAAAGTGGAATTCGGATGGAGCCTTCTCTGGCAGAAGCAGCAGAAATAGGTTTCTGGGCCAGGGTTAGACTCGACGCCCGCCCTGGCCAGAAGTATGAGTAGCAAACCTGCTGCTAGGTATTGCACCCAAGAGGATTGGGGGTGTCCGGCAGCCTAAGTGGGGTTAGGTCGCCGAAACAACAGTCCTTGGTCGGATGAAATCCGAGTCACTTCGGAAGCGTAGAACCGACTGTTGTGGAAGTTATATACAACAACAACGAAAGATGTAGTCTTCGCTGCCGCTTACTTTGCAGGGGATAGTAAGACTCTGCGAAAGGGCTAAGCTTCCGCTTGTGATTGGTTGCGATGCTAATGCGCACAGCGAGGAATGGGGAAGCACTGATACCAACCCAAGGGATGAGTCTCTATTAGAATACATTTTAAGTAATGATTTGAGTATACACAATGTGGGACCAACTCCAACATTCGTAACTAAGAACAGAGAGGAAGTTCTCGATATAACCCTCAGCAACACCTTGGCAGAAAATCTGATCTCACAATGGGAGGTTTCCAAAGAACCATAATTGTCTGATCACAGGATCATCCAATTTAAGCTGAGGGCAGAACAACCAAGTCTCATCCTCACTAGGAACCACAGGAATACTGACTGGGTAAATTATAGGCAAACACTTGAGCTAAACTTACCAAGGATAGAAAGGTACAAAAAGAGAACAAACTGTATTGAGCTAGAAAGCAGTGTAAATAGGTTCAATGACGTGATGATAGATTCCTTTAAGTGCAGCTGTCCTGAGATCAAGCCCAAGAGTAAAAATCAAAGTCCCTGGTGGTCTGATCGGCTCTCAGTCCTAAGAAAGACTGTGCGGAGGCTTTTCAATAGGGCCAAACGCATCGGCTGCTGGGACGAATACGCGGCAAATCTAACGACATACAGTAAAGAGATTAGAAAAGCAAAACGGGATAGTTTTAGAAACTTCTGCGAGGGTATAACCTCCACCCCTGATGCAGCTAGGCTACACAAAGCATTAGCAAAGGAACCAGTGGAGATAAAGCTAGCCATTAAATTACCGGATTGTAATTATACTGAAAACGAAGAAGAAAGGGCGCTGGCCCTGCTGGCAGCCCATTTCCCGGACGAACCGGCACATAATCCAATACTGGAGGCACAGGAGGCAAAACCATCTCAGTCCGACTTGAGGCTAGCCAAAAATCTCTTTGGCAGGCATAAGGTTGAATGGGCGGTGAGATCATTTGATCACTACAAATCCCCGGGTGTCGATTCTGTCCGACCAATCCTGTTACAGCAGGGCGGCACAATAGTATTGCCACATCTGGTGAGAATAATGAGAGATTGCCTCGCATTAACATATGTACATCCCAACGATGTGGAGAAGAGCTAAGATAATATTCATACCGAAAGTAGGCAAGCGAGACTATTCTCTAGCAAAGTCCTTCAGACCAATCAGCCTAACATTTTTCGTGCTGAAGGCAATGGAGAAGATCATTGGTAATATAAGTGTCAATAAAACTGTGTATCCCAAACTGTTCTAACTGCTTTTTTGCTTAACTGCTTACCACTGTTAGATCCTTTCTTCTGCTAGTCCTATAAATTGTAATTTTAATTTTAATTAATTTTCTCCTTAATAATATATCATGTCTTGTAATTATCCTAACTGCCAAGTTAAGAGTGGGTGTGAACGCTTTGTGACTTGATGGCTTTGCGATGGGCTTGCCCACATGAAATGTGCTGGATTGACAGGTAGAGCGTTAGATTTGATTGATGATGGTAAGGGTGTCCGCTGGTCTTGTCTGAAATGTAGGTCAACCGAAGTTGATCTTTTTAAATTTTTTAGGCAGTGTAGGAACGACTTCTCTGAGATTGGTAAGGAGCTAAATGTTCTTACGGAAAAATTCAAATACTACGAAAACGTATTTAATTCTTTTAAATGCTTAGAGAATACTCGTATTCCTAATAGCCGTAATAGTAAACGGAAACGTGTTGAGAGTCCGTCTGATGAAGCTGACCCAAATACTATTCCGACTACAATAAACTGATAAAAACCAAACTTGATATCTATTACCAAAATGTTACGAGGCTTGAATACCAAACTAACTGACTTGCTTTTGAAGAGTTATCACTGTAATTTTATCATTATAGCTTTAACTGAAACTTGTCTTAAACCTCACGTTTTTGATTCGGAGATTCTTTGCAGTGAATATCATATTTACAGAAATAATCGAGAGTGCAGGGTCGGTGGAGGTGTTCTTTTTGCTGTCCATTCTTCATTAGCATCTGAAGTGGTTAACGTCCCTATTTGTTGGTATATGTTGATGCTGAAAAAATTGGGCACCGCGGGAGTATCCAAGGTTTTCAATCTGTCCTTAACCATCCTAGTCATTCCGGATATCTGGAAGACGAGTAGGGTGATCCCACTGCTGAAACCAGGGAAACCTGCCGGCCAAGCCGAGTCCTACCGGCCGATCTCCCTGCTTTCTCCAGTGGTCAAGACACGTGAGGCCCTGCTGCTCCCGCATTTCAATCACTACCTCAGCCCGGCGAAGCATCAACACGGATTCCGGAAAGTGCATAGCACTACAACGGCACTTAACGCTATAAACACTCAGGTTAATCGTGGTCTCAACGTGGCCCCTGTGAGAGAACCGTCCTCGTTGCTCTGAACTTGTCGTAGGCCTTCGACACAGTCAGCCACTCAATCCTGCTGAAGGACGTGGAGGCCTCACCTCTCCCAGCGGCGTTGAGGCGATGGACCGCCCTGCGGAACTCGCGCTTGCCAACGCGAACGTCGGTTGGAGTTGAAAGAGCACTGAAGGTGTCTTAAGTGAAATCCTCGAACCGCTCCCAGTCAGCTTTTTTGAAGTTGACATAGGAGTGGCGGTCCGAGGCAACATAGTTGGCAGGTCTGTCAATCGAGATGACTATGGGTAGGTGGTCTGATGCAAGCGATAGCATAGGTCGCCACGTTATGCTATTTATCAGACCCGCGCTTGGCTTGAGAACCAAAGATCGTGATGCGCGTTGAAGTCTCCAACTACCAAACGGTTTTCAACACTGAGGAGCGCACCTATGTCAGCGTGGTATCCAGTGGGGCAGCAGGAGGCAGAGGGTATGTATATATTAAATATTTCGAGCTCGACATCGTCTGACCGGACAGCAATCCCTTGACATTCTAAGGTGCTGTCCCTTGGGTCGATGTCTACATCGATGAGACGATACTGTACGGTGTTGTGTAGAATGAAGGCTAGGCCTCCACCATTATCTCGCTCGCGATCTCTGCGAAGCTCGTTGTAGCCGTCGCAGTTCGTTAAGGTTGAACTGCGACGTAGCTTCGTTTCTTGGACCGCAGCTATTAACAGCCCGTGCCGAGCCATGAAGACAACCACCTCCGAGATCTTGCTCGAGAGTCCGTTACAGTTGAACTGTAGGAGTCTCGTCTGTCTCGGTAAGGTTATCGCGTTGAGGGGGGTGAGGGACTGGATCCGAGGGCCGGCTGCGCATCCCGCTGTGGTTGTGGTGGCCCAACGGTTGTTGTGGGCGGTGTCGTGAGCGACACTTGCGGGAGGTTGTTGCGGCAGCAGGAAACGGTAAAGCTCTCAGACCAGTCCCTTGTGGTGCGTAGGCCAGAGCACGCCCGGAAGAGGCACCAGCCCTGGCAGGCGTTACACCTGACCGAGCAGGGCGCTTGAGTGCGCGAGCAACACTGGCCCACATAGGTTGTGGACCACTCCCTGGTTTTCTTAAGGCCTGAGCAGACCTTAAGATGGCACCATCCGTTGCACGAATTACACCTCACCGAAGTGGAATTCGGATCGAGCCTTCTCTGGCAGAAGCAGCAGAAAGAGGTTTCTGGGCCAGGGTTAGACTCGACGCCCGCCCTGGCCAGAAGTATGAGTAGCAAACCTGCTGCTAGGTATTGCACCCAAGAGGATTGGGGGTGTCCGGCAGCCTAAGTGGGGTTAGGTCGCCGAAACAACAGTCCTTGGTCGGATGAAATCCGAGTCACTTCGGTAGCGTAGAACCGACTGTTGTGGAAGTTATATACAACAACAACGAAAGATGTAGTCTTCGCTGCCGCTTACTTTGCAGGGGAGAGTAAGACTCTGCGAAAGGGCTAAGCTTCCGCTTGTGATTGGTTGCGATGCTAATGCGCACAGCCAGGAATGGGGAAGCACTGATACCAACCCAAGGGATGAGTCTCTATTAGAATACATTTTAAGTAATGATTTGAGTATACACAATGTGGGACCAACTCCAACATTCGTAACTAAGAACAGAGAGGAAGTTCTCGATATAACCCTCAGCAACACCTTGGCAGAAAATCTGATCTCACAATGGGAGGTTTCCAAAGAACCATCATTGTCTGATCACAGGATCATCCAATTTAAGCTGAGGGCAGAACAACCAAGTCTCATCCTCACTAGGAACCACAGGAATACTGACTGGGTAAATTATAGGCAAACACTTGAGCTAAACTTACCAAGGATAGAAAGGTACAAAAAGAGAACAAACTGTATTGAGCTAGAAAGCAGTGTAAATAGGTTCAATGACGTGATGATAGATTCCTTTAAGTGCAGCTGTCCTGAGATCAAGCCCAAGAGTAAAAATCAAAGTCCCTGGTGGTCTGATCGGCTCTCAGTCCTAAAAAAGACTGTGCGGAGGCTTTTCAATAGGGCCAAACGCATCGGCTGCTGGGACGAATACGCGGCAAATCTAACGACATACAGTAAAGAGATTAGAAAAGCAAAACGGGATAGTTTTAGAAACTTCTGCGAGGGTATAACCTCCACCCCTGATGCAGCTAGGCTACACAAAGCATTAGCAAAGGAACCAGTGGAGATAAAGCTAGCCATTAAATTACCGGATTGTAATTATACTGAAATCGAAGAAGAAAGGGCGCTGGCCCTGCTGGCAGCCCATTTCCCGGACGAACCGGCACATAATCCAATACTGGAGGCACAGGAGGCAAAACCACCTCAGTCCGACTTGAGGCTAGCCAAAAATCTCTTTGGCAGGCATAAGGTTGAATGGGCGGTGAGATCATTTGATCACTACAAATCCCCGGGTGTCGATTCTGTCCGACCAATACTGTTACAGCAGGGCGGCACAATAGTATTGCCACATCTGGTGAGAATAATGAGAGATTGCCTCGCATTAACATATGTACATCCCAACGATGTGGAGAAGAGCTAAGATAATATTCATACCGAAAGTAGGCAAGCGAGACTATTCTCTAGCAAAGTCCTTCAGACCAATCAGCCTAACATTTTTCGTGCTGAAGGCAATGGAGAAGATCATTGATAATATAAGTGTCAATAAAACTGTGTATCCCAAACTGTTCTAACTGCTTTTTTGCTTAACTGCTTACCACTGTTAGATCCTTTCTTCTGCTAGTCCTATAAATTGTAATTTTAATTTTAATTAATTTTCTCCTTAATAATATATCATGTCTTGTAATTATCCTAACTGCCAAGTTAAGAGTGGGTCTGAACGCTTTGTGTCTTGATGGCTTTGCGATGGGCTTGCCCACATGAAATGTGCTGGATTGACAGGTAGAGCGTTAGATTTGATTGATGATGGTAAGGGTGTCCGCTGGTCTTGTCTGAAATGTAGGTCAACCGAAGTTGATCTTTTTAAATTTTTTAGGCAGTGTAGGAACGACTTCTCTGAGATTGGTAAGGAGCTAAATGTTCTTACGGAAAAATTCAAATACTACGAAAAAGTATTTAATTCTTTTAAATGCTTAGAGAATACTCGTATTCCTAATAGCCGTAATAGTAAACGGAAACGTGTTGAGAGTCCGTCTGATGAAGCTGAGCCAAATCCTATTCCGACTACAATAAACTGATAAAAACCAAACTTGATATCTATTACCAAAATGTTACGAGGCTTGAATACCAAACTAACTGACTTGCTTTTGAAGAGTTATCACTGTAATTTTAACATTATAGCTTTAACTGAAACTTGTCTTAAACCTCACGTTTTTGATTCGGAGATTCTTTGCAGTGAATATCATATTTACAGAAATAATCGAGAGTGCAGGGTCGGTGGAGGTGTTCTTTTTGCTGTCCATTCTTCATTAGCATCTGAAGTGGTTAACGTCCCTATTTGTTGGTATATGTTGATGCTGAAAAAATTGGGCACCGCGGGAGTAGCCAAGGTTTTCAATCTGTCCTTAACCATCCTAGTCATTCCGGATATCTGGAAGACGAGTAGGGTGATCCCACTGCTGAAACCAGGGAAACCTGCCGGCCAAGCCGAGTCCTACCGGCCGATCTCCCTGCTTTCTCCAGTGGTCAAGACACGTGAGGCCCTGCTGCTCCCGCATTTCAATCACTACCTCAGCCCGGCGAAGCATCAACACGGATTCCGGAAAGTGCATAGCACTACAACGGCACTTAACGCTATAAACACTCAGATTAATCGTGGTCTCAACGTGGCCCCTGTGAGAGAACCGTCCTCGTTGCTCTGAACTTGTCGTAGGCCTTCGACACAGTCAGCCACTCAATCCTGCTGAAGGACGTGGAGGCCTCACCTCTCCCAGCGGCGTTGAGGCGATGGACCGCCCTGCGGAACTCGCGCTCGCCAACGCGAACGTCGGTTGGAGTTGTAGCCGTCGCAGTTCGTTAAGGTTGAACTGCGACGTAACTTCGTTTCTTGGACCGCAGCTATTAACAGCCCGTGCCGAGCCATGAAGACAACCACCTCATAGATCTTGCTCGAGAGTCCGTTACAGTTGAACTGTAGGAGTCTCGTCTGTCTCGGTAAGGTTGTCGCGTTGAGGGGGGTGAGGGACTGGATCCGAGGGCCGGTTGCGCATCCCGCTGTGGTTGTGGTGGCCCAACGGTTGTTGTGGGCGGTGTCGTGAGCGACACTTGCGGGAGGTTGTTGCGGCAGCAGGAAACGGTAAAGCTCTCAGACCAGTCCCTTGTGGTGCGTAGGCCAGAGCACGCCCGGAAGAGGCACCAGCCCAGGCAGGCGTTACACCTGACCGAGCAGGGCGCTTGAGTGCGCGAGCAACACTGGCCCACATAGGTTGTGGACCACTCCCTGGTTTTCTTAATGCCTGAGCAGACCTTAAGATGGCACCATCCGTTGCCCGAATTACACCTCACCGAAGTGGAATTCGGATGGAGCCTTCTCTGGCGGAAGCAGCAGAAATAGGTTTCTGGGCCAGGGTTAGACTCGACGCCCGCCCTGGCCAGAAGTATGAGTAGCAAACCTGCTGCTAGGTATTGCACCCAAGAGGATTGGGGGTGTCCGGCAGCCTAAGTGGGGTTAGGTCGCCGAAACAACAGTCCTTGGTCGGATGAAATCCGAGTCACTTCGGTAGCGTAGAACCGACTGTTGTAGAAGTTATATAACGGGTGTTTTTTTTAGGGGTATAGAACTTTGAATTGAAATAAAACACAAGAAAATCGTTTTAAGGTCCATCAATTTGGCTTTATTGGAAGGATAATTTTATGCCATTAATGTTTAAATATGATTTCGGGCATGTGGCCGCCGCGGCTGGCTCGAATAAAGCCAATTCTACAGGTCCAATTTTCAACCACTTTTTCGAGCATATGGGGCCGTATGTCGGCAATAACGCCACGAATGTTGGCTTCCAATTCCCCTAACGTTTCTGGTTTGTTGGTGTAGACGAGCGACTTCACATATCCCCAAAGAAAATAATCCAATGGTGTCAAATCACACGATCTTGGTGGCCAATTGACAGGTCCTTTCCGCGAAATTATGCGCTCAGCGAATGTTTCCTTCAATAAATCGATTGTGACGTGCGCTGTGTGGCATGTAGCGCCGTCTTGTTGGAACCACAACTCATGCACATTCATGCCATCCAATTCGGGAACAAAATAGTCGGTTATCATGGCTCTATACCGGTCTCCATTAACGGTAACTGCCTCTCCAGCATTATTGCGGAAGAAGTATGGCCCAATGACTCCACCAGCCCATAGAGCACACCAAACAGTCAGTTTTTGTGGATGTAATGGCGTTTCAAGGGTCTCATGTGGATTCTCTTCACTCCAAATGCGGCAATTTTGCTTGTTGACGTAGCCATTCAACCAAAAATGAGCCTCATCACTGAACAAAATTTTGCGATGAAAATCAGCATCGAGATCAATCTCATTTTCGGCCCATACACCAAAATCACGACGCATTGCATGGTCTCGCGGCTTTAATTCTTGCACAAGCTGGATCTTGTAAGGTCGCAAGCCAAGATCTTTGCGCAAAATCTTCCATAAAGTTGATGGACAAAGCTCCAATTGCTGTGCACGGTGGCGAATCGATTCATTCGGGTCCTCTTCAACACTTTGCTCTACAGCGGCAATTGTTTCTTCGGTGCGCACTGTTCGACGTCTCTGCGGATGCGTATTATCACATAGAGTAAACGTAGTGCGAAAACGATCCATGGTTAACCGAATTAATTGCTCTGATGGACGATTATGTCGACCATAAAATGGACGGAGCTCACGGTAAACTTCGCGAACTGAACCATTATTTTCGAAATAAATTTGCACGATTTGCAAGCGTTGTTCTTTTGTCAACCTGTTCATGATGAAATGGCAAACCAAACTGAACATAAATGACATTAGAGTTGCCAGATTTGACCACAAAATGCCAGTTTTATCTCTATTCGAAAAACAAACCTGTAAAAAAAACACCCTTTACAACAACAACGAAAGATGTAGTCTTCGCTGCCGCTTACTTTGCAGGGGATAACAACAGCATTCCCCACTGGAGGTTCAGGAGTTAGTAAGACTCTGCGAAAGGGCTAAGCTTCCGCTTGTGATTGGTTGCGATGCTAATGCGCACAGCGAGGAATGGGGAAGCACTGATACCAACCCAAGGGATGAGTCTCTATTAGAATACATTTTAAGTAATGATTTGAGTATACACAATGTGGGACCAACTCCAACATTCGTAACTAAGAACAGAGAGGAAGTTCTCGATATAACCCTCAGCAACACCTTGGCAGAAAATCTGATCTCACAATGGGAGGTTTCCAAAGAACCATCATTGTCTGATCACAGGATCATCCAATTTAAGCTGAGGGCAGAACAACCAAGCCTCATCCTCACTAGGAACCACAGGAATACTGACTGGGTAAATTATAGGCAAACACTTGAGCTAAACTTACCAAGGATAGAAAGGTACAAAAAGAGAACAAACTGTATTGAGCTAGAAAGCAGGGTAAATAGGTTCAATGACGTGATGATAGATTCCTTTAAGTGCAGCTGTCCTGAGATCAAGCCCAAGAGTAAAAATCAAAGTCCCTGGTGGTCTGATCGGCTCTCAGTCCTAAGAAAGACTGTGCGAAAGCTTTTCAATAGGGCCAAACGCATCGGCTGCTGGGACGAATACGCGGCAAATCTAACGACATACAGTAAAGAGATTAGAAAAGCAAAACGGGATAGTTTTAGAAACTTCTGCGAGGGTATAACCTCCACCCCTGATGCAGCTAGGCTACACAAAGCATTAGCAAAGGAACCAGTGGAGATAAAGCTAGCCATTAAATTACCGGATTGTAATTATACTGAAAACGAAGAAGAAAGGGCGCTGGCCCTGCTGGCAGCCCATTTCCCGGACGAACCGGCACATAATCCAATACTGGAGGCACAGGAGGCAAAACCATCTCAGTCCGACTTGAGGCTAGCCAAAAATCTCTTTGGCAGGCATAAGGTTGAATGGGCGGTGAGATCATTTGATCACTACAAATCCCCGGGTGTCGATTCTGTCCGACCAATCCTGTTACAGCAGGGCGGCACAATAGTATTGCCACATCTGGTGAGAATAATGAGAGATTGCCTCGCATTAACATATGTACATCCCAACGATGTGGAGAAGAGCTAAGATAATATTCATACCGAAAGTAGGCAAGCGAGACTATTCTCTAGCAAAGTCCTTCAGACCAATCAGCCTAACATTTTTCGTGCTGAAGGCAATGGAGAAGATCATTGATAATATAAGTGTCAATAAAACTGTGTATCCCAAACTGTTCTAACTGCTTTTTTGCTTAACTGCTTACCACTGTTAGATCCTTTCTTCTGCTAGTCCTATAAATTGTAATTTTAATTTTAATTAATTTTCTCCTTAATAATATATCATGTCTTGTAATTATCCTAACTGCCAAGTTAAGAGTGGGGGTGAACGCTTTGTGTCTTGATGGCTTTGCGATGGGCTTGCCCACATGAAATGTGCTGGATTGACAGGTAGAGCGTTAGATTTGATTGATGATGGTAAGGGTGTCCGCTGGTCTTGTCTGAAATGTAGGTCAACCGAAGTTGATCTTTTTAAATTTTTTAGGCAGTGTAGGAACGACTTCTCTGAGATTGGTAAGGAGCTAAATGTTCTTACGGAAAAATTCAAATACTACGAAAACGTATTTAATTCTTTTAAATGCTTAGAGAATACTCGTATTCCTAATAGCCGTAATAGTAAACGGAAACGTGTTGAGAGTCCGTCTGATGAAGCTGAGCCAAATACTATTCCGACTACAATAAACTGATAAAAACCAAACTTGATATCTATTACCAAAATGTTACGAGGCTTGAATACCAAACTAACTGACTTGCTTTTGAAGAGTTATCACTGTAATTTTATCATTATAGCTTTAACTGAAACTTGTCTTAAACCTCACGTTTTTGATTCGGAGATTATTTGCAGTGAATATCATATTTACAGAAATAATCGAGAGTGCAGGGTCGGTGGAGGTGTTCTTTTTGCTGTCCATTCTTCATTAGCATCTGAAGTGGTTAACGTCCCTATTTGTTGGTATATGTTGATGCTGAAAAAATTGGGCACCGCGGGAGTATCCAGGGTTTTCAATCTGTCCTTAACCATCCTAGTCATTCCGGATATCTGGAAGACGAGTAGGGTGATCCCACTGCTGAAACCAGGGAAACCTGCCGGCCAAGCCGAGTCCTACCGGCCGATCTCCCTGCTTTCTCCAGTGGTCAAGACACGTGAGGCCCTGCTGCTCCCGCATTTCAATCACTACCTCAGCCCGGCGAAGCATCAACACGGATTCCGGAAAGTGCATAGCACTACAACGGCACTTAACGCTATAAACACTCAGGTTAATCTTGGTCTCAACGTGGCCCCTGTGAGAGAACCGTCCTCGTTGCTCTGAACTTGTCGTAGGCCTTCGACACAGTCAGCCACTCAATCCTGCTGAAGGACGTGGAGGCCTCACCTCTCCCAGCGGCGTTGAGGCGATGGACCGCCCTGCGGAACTCGCGCTTGCCAACGCGAACGTCGGTTGGAGTTGAAAGAGCACTGAAGGTGTCTTAAGTGAAATCCTCGAACCGCTCCCAGTCAGCTTTTTTGAAGTTGACATAGGAGTGGCGGTCCGAGGCAACATAGTTGGCAGGTCTGTCAATCGAGATGACTATGGGTAGGTGGTCTGATGCAAGCGATAGCATAGGTCGCCACGTTATGCTATTTATCAGACCCGCGCTTGGCTTGAGAACCAAAGATCGTGATGCGCGTTGAAGTCTCCAACTACCAAACGGTTTTCAACACTGAGGAGCGCACCTATGTCAGCGTGGTATCCAGTGGGGCAGCAGGAGGCAGAGGGTATGTATATATTAAATATTTCGAGCTCGACATCGTCTGACCGGACAGCAATCCCTTGACATTCTAAGGTGCTGTCCCTTGGGTCGATGTCTACATCGATGAGACGATACTGTACGGTGTTGTGTAGAATGAAGGCTAGGCCTCCACCATTATCTCGCTCGCGATCTCTGCGAAGCTCGTTGTAGCCGTCGCAGTTCGTTAAGGTTGAACTGCGACGTAGCTTCGTTTCTTGGACCGCAGCTATTAACAGCCCGTGCCGAGCCATGAAGACAACCACCTCCGAGATCTTGCTCGAGAGTCCGTTACAGTTGAACTGTAGGAGTCTCGTCTGTCTCGGTAAGGTTATCGCGTTGAGGGGGGTGAGGGACTGGATCCGAGGGCCGGCTGCGCATCCCGCTGTGGTTGTGGTGGCCCAACGGTTGTTGTGGGCGGTGTCGTGAGCGACACTTGCGGGAGGTTGTTGCGGCAGCAGGAAACGGTAAAGCTCTCAGACCAGTCCCTTGTGGTGCGTAGGCCAGAGCACGCCCGGAAGAGGCACCAGCCCTGGCAGGCGTTACACCTGACCGAGCAGGGCGCTTGAGTGCGCGAGCAACACTGGCCCACATAGGTTGTGGACCACTCCCTGGTTTTCTTAAGGCCTGAGCAGACCTTAAGATGGCACCATCCGTTGCACGAATTACACCTCACCGAAGTGGAATTCGGATCGAGCCTTCTCTGGCAGAAGCAGCAGAAAGAGGTTTCTGGGCCAGGGTTAGACTCGACGCCCGCCCTGGCCAGAAGTATGAGTAGCAAACCTGCTGCTAGGTATTGCACCCAAGAGGATTGGGGGTGTCCGGCAGCCTAAGTGGGGTTAGGTCGCCGAAACAACAGTCCTTGGTCGGATGAAATCCGAGTCACTTCGGTAGCGTAGAACCGACTGTTGTGGAAGTTATATACAACAACAACGAAAGATGTAGTCTTCGCTGCCGCTTACTTTGCAGGGGAGAGTAAGACTCTGCGAAAGGGCTAAGCTTCCGCTTGTGATTGGTTGCGATGCTAATGCGCACAGCCAGGAATGGGGAAGCACTGATACCAACCCAAGGGATGAGTCTCTATTAGAATACATTTTAAGTAATGATTTGAGTATACACAATGTGGGACCAACTCCAACATTCGTAACTAAGAACAGAGAGGAAGTTCTCGATATAACCCTCAGCAACACCTTGGCAGAAAATCTGATCTCACAATGGGAGGTTTCCAAAGAACCATCATTGTCTGATCACAGGATCATCCAATTTAAGCTGAGGGCAGAACAACCAAGTCTCATCCTCACTAGGAACCACAGGAATACTGACTGGGTAAATTATAGGCAAACACTTGAGCTAAACTTACCAAGGATAGAAAGGTACAAAAAGAGAACAAACTGTATTGAGCTAGAAAGCAGTGTAAATAGGTTCAATGACGTGATGATAGATTCCTTTAAGTGCAGCTGTCCTGAGATCAAGCCCAAGAGTAAAAATCAAAGTCCCTGGTGGTCTGATCGGCTCTCAGTCCTAAAAAAGACTGTGCGGAGGCTTTTCAATAGGGCCAAACGCATCGGCTGCTGGGACGAATACGCGGCAAATCTAACGACATACAGTAAAGAGATTAGAAAAGCAAAACGGGATAGTTTTAGAAACTTCTGCGAGGGTATAACCTCCACCCCTGATGCAGCTAGGCTACACAAAGCATTAGCAAAGGAACCAGTGGAGATAAAGCTAGCCATTAAATTACCGGATTGTAATTATACTGAAATCGAAGAAGAAAGGGCGCTGGCCCTGCTGGCAGCCCATTTCCCGGACGAACCGGCACATAATCCAATACTGGAGGCACAGGAGGCAAAACCACCTCAGTCCGACTTGAGGCTAGCCAAAAATCTCTTTGGCAGGCATAAGGTTGAATGGGCGGTGAGATCATTTGATCACTACAAATCCCCGGGTGTCGATTCTGTCCGACCAATACTGTTACAGCAGGGCGGCACAATAGTATTGCCACATCTGGTGAGAATAATGAGAGATTGCCTCGCATTAACATATGTACATCCCAACGATGTGGAGAAGAGCTAAGATAATATTCATACCGAAAGTAGGCAAGCGAGACTATTCTCTAGCAAAGTCCTTCAGACCAATCAGCCTAACATTTTTCGTGCTGAAGGCAATGGAGAAGATCATTGATAATATAAGTGTCAATAAAACTGTGTATCCCAAACTGTTCTAACTGCTTTTTTGCTTAACTGCTTACCACTGTTAGATCCTTTCTTCTGCTAGTCCTATAAATTGTAATTTTAATTTTAATTAATTTTCTCCTTAATAATATATCATGTCTTGTAATTATCCTAACTGCCAAGTTAAGAGTGGGTCTGAACGCTTTGTGTCTTGATGGCTTTGCGATGGGCTTGCCCACATGAAATGTGCTGGATTGACAGGTAGAGCGTTAGATTTGATTGATGATGGTAAGGGTGTCCGCTGGTCTTGTCTGAAATGTAGGTCAACCGAAGTTGATCTTTTTAAATTTTTTAGGCAGTGTAGGAACGACTTCTCTGAGATTGGTAAGGAGCTAAATGTTCTTACGGAAAAATTCAAATACTACGAAAAAGTATTTAATTCTTTTAAATGCTTAGAGAATACTCGTATTCCTAATAGCCGTAATAGTGAACGGAAACGTGTTGAGAGTCCGTCTGATGAAGCTGAGCCAAATCCTATTCCGACTACAATAAACTGATAAAAACCAAACTTGATATCTATTACCAAAATGTTACGAGGCTTGAATACCAAACTAACTGACTTGCTTTTGAAGAGTTATCACTGTAATTTTAACATTATAGCTTTAACTGAAACTTGTCTTAAACCTCACGTTTTTGATTCGGAGATTCTTTGCAGTGAATATCATATTTACAGAAATAATCGAGAGTGCAGGGTCGGTGGAGGTGTTCTTTTTGCTGTCCATTCTTCATTAGCATCTGAAGTGGTTAACGTCCCTATTTGTTGGTATATGTTGATGCTGAAAAAATTGGGCACCGCGGGAGTAGCCAAGGTTTTCAATCTGTCCTTAACCATCCTAGTCATTCCGGATATCTGGAAGACGAGTAGGGTGATCCCACTGCTGAAACCAGGGAAACCTGCCGGCCAAGCCGAGTCCTACCGGCCGATCTCCCTGCTTTCTCCAGTGGTCAAGACACGTGAGGCCCTGCTGCTCCCGCATTTCAATCACTACCTCAGCCCGGCGAAGCATCAACACGGATTCCGGAAAGTGCATAGCACTACAACGGCACTTAACGCTATAAACACTCAGATTAATCGTGGTCTCAACGTGGCCCCTGTGAGAGAACCGTCCTCGTTGCTCTGAACTTGTCGTAGGCCTTCGACACAGTCAGCCACTCAATCCTGCTGAAGGACGTGGAGGCCTCACCTCTCCCAGCGGCGTTGAGGCGATGGACCGCCCTGCGGAACTCGCGCTCGCCAACGCGAACGTCGGTTGGAGTTGTAGCCGTCGCAGTTCGTTAAGGTTGAACTGCGACGTAACTTCGTTTCTTGGACCGCAGCTATTAACAGCCCGTGCCGAGCCATGAAGACAACCACCTCATAGATCTTGCTCGAGAGTCCGTTACAGTTGAACTGTAGGAGTCTCGTCTGTCTCGGTAAGGTTGTCGCGTTGAGGGGGGTGAGGGACTGGATCCGAGGGCCGGTTGCGCATCCCGCTGTGGTTGTGGTGGCCCAACGGTTGTTGTGGGCGGTGTCGTGAGCGACACTTGCGGGAGGTTGTTGCGGCAGCAGGAAACGGTAAAGCTCTCAGACCAGTCCCTTGTGGTGCGTAGGCCAGAGCACGCCCGGAAGAGGCACCAGCCCAGGCAGGCGTTACACCTGACCGAGCAGGGCGCTTGAGTGCGCGAGCAACACTGGCCCACATAGGTTGTGGACCACTCCCTGGTTTTCTTAATGCCTGAGCAGACCTTAAGATGGCACCATCCGTTGCCCGAATTACACCTCACCGAAGTGGAATTCGGATGGAGCCTTCTCTGGCGGAAGCAGCAGAAATAGGTTTCTGGGCCAGGGTTAGACTCGACGCCCGCCCTGGCCAGAAGTATGAGTAGCAAACCTGCTGCTAGGTATTGCACCCAAGAGGATTGGGGGTGTCCGGCAGCCTAAGTGGGGTTAGGTCGCCGAAACAACAGTCCTTGGTCGGATGAAATCCGAGTCACTTCGGTAGCGTAGAACCGACTGTTGTAGAAGTTATATAACTACAACAACAACGAAAGATGTAGTCTTCGCTGCCGCTTACTTTGCAGGGGATAACAACAGCATTCCCCACTGGAGGTTCAGGAGTTAGTAAGACTCTGCGAAAGGGCTAAGCTTCCGCTTGTGATTGGTTGCGATGCTAATGCGCACAGCGAGGAATGGGGAAGCACTGATACCAACCCAAGGGATGAGTCTCTATTAGAATACATTTTAAGTAATGATTTGAGTATACACAATGTGGGACCAACTCCAACATTCGTAACTAAGAACAGAGAGGAAGTTCTCGATATAACCCTCAGCAACACCTTGGCAGAAAATCTGATCTCACAATGGGAGGTTTCCAAAGAACCATCATTGTCTGATCACAGGATCATCCAATTTAAGCTGAGGGCAGAACAACCAAGCCTCATCCTCACTAGGAACCACAGGAATACTGACTGGGTAAATTATAGGCAAACACTTGAGCTAAACTTACCAAGGATAGAAAGGTACAAAAAGAGAACAAACTGTATTGAGCTAGAAAGCAGGGTAAATAGGTTCAATGACGTGATGATAGATTCCTTTAAGTGCAGCTGTCCTGAGATCAAGCCCAAGAGTAAAAATCAAAGTCCCTGGTGGTCTGATCGGCTCTCAGTCCTAAGAAAGACTGTGCGAAAGCTTTTCAATAGGGCCAAACGCATCGGCTGCTGGGACGAATACGCGGCAAATCTAACGACATACAGTAAAGAGATTAGAAAAGCAAAACGGGATAGTTTTAGAAACTTCTGCGAGGGTATAACCTCCACCCCTGATGCAGCTAGGCTACACAAAGCATTAGCAAAGGAACCAGTGGAGATAAAGCTAGCCATTAAATTACCGGATTGTAATTATACTGAAAACGAAGAAGAAAGGGCGCTGGCCCTGCTGGCAGCCCATTTCCCGGACGAACCGGCACATAATCCAATACTGGAGGCACAGGAGGCAAAACCACCTCAGTCCGACTTGAGGCTAGCCAAAAATCTCTTTGGCAGGCATAAGGTTGAATGGGCGGTGAGATCATTTGATCACTACAAATCCCCGGGTGTCGATTCTGTCCGACCAATACTGTTACAGCAGGGCGGCACAATAGTATTGCCACATCTGGTGAGAATAATGAGAGATTGCCTCGCATTAACATATGTACATCCCAACGATGTGGAGAAGAGCTAAGATAATATTCATACCGAAAGTAGGCAAGCGAGACTATTCTCTAGCAAAGTCCCTTAGACCAATCAGCCTAACATTTTTCGTGCTGAAGGCAATGGAGAAGATCATTGATAATATAAGTGTCAATAAAACTGTGTATCCCAAACTGTTCTAACTGCTTTTTTGCTTAACTGCTTACCACTGTTAGATCCTTTCTTCTGCTAGTCCTATAAATTGTAATTTTAATTTTAATTAATTTTCTCCTTAATAATATATCATGTCTTGTAATTATCCTAACTGCCAAGTTAAGAGTGGGTGTGAACGCTTTGTGTCTTGATGGCTTTGCGATGGGCTTGCCCACATGAAATGTGCTGGATTGACAGGTAGAGCGTTAGATTTGATTGATGATGGTAAGGGTGTCCGCTGGTCTTGTCTGAAATGTAGGTCAACCGAAGTTGATCTTTTTAAATTTTTTAGGCAGTGTAGGAACGACTTCTCTGAGATTGGTAAGGAGCTAAATGTTCTTACGGAAAAATTCAAATACTACGAAAACGTATTTAATTCTTTTAAATGCTTAGAGAATACTCGTATTCCTAATAGCCGTAATAGTAAACGGAAACGTGTTGAGAGTCCGTCTGATGAAGCTGAGCCAAATACTATTCCGACTACAATAAACTGATAAAAACCAAACTTGATATCTATTACCAAAATGTTACGAGGCTTGAATACCAAACTAACTGACTTGCTTTTGAAGAGTTATCACTGTAATTTTATCATTATAGCTTTAACTGAAACTTGTCTTAAACCTCACGTTTTTGATTCGGAGATTATTTGCAGTGAATATCATATTTACAGAAATAATCGAGAGTGCAGGGTCGGTGGAGGTGTTCTTTTTGCTGTCCATTCTTCATTAGCATCTGAAGTGGTTAACGTCCCTATTTGTTGGTATATGTTGATGCTGAAAAAATTGGGCACCGCGGGAGTATCCAAGGTTTTCAATCTGTCCTTAACCATCCTAGTCATTCCGGATATCTGGAAGACGAGTAGGGTGATCCCACTGCTGAAACCAGGGAAACCTGCCGGCCAAGCCGAGTCCTACCGGCCGATCTCCCTGCTTTCTCCAGTGGTCAAGACACGTGAGGCCCTGCTGCTCCCGCATTTCAATCACTACCTCAGCCCGGCGAAGCATCAACACGGATTCCGGAAAGTGCATAGCACTACAACGGCACTTAACGCTATAAACACTCAGGTTAATCGTGGTCTCAACGTGGCCCCTGTGAGAGAACCGTCCTCGTTGCTCTGAACTTGTCGTAGGCCTTCGACACAGTCAGCCACTCAATCCTGCTGAAGGACGTGGAGGCCTCACCTCTCCCAGCGGCGTTGAGGCGATGGACCGCCCTGCGGAACTCGCGCTTGCCAACGCGAACGTCGGTTGGAGTTGAAAGAGCACTGAAGGTGTCTTAAGTGAAATCCTCGAACCGCTCCCAGTCAGCTTTTTTGAAGTTGACATAGGAGTGGCGGTCCGAGGCAACATAGTTGGCAGGTCTGTCAATCGAGATGACTATGGGTAGGTGGTCTGATGCAAGCGATAGCATAGGTCGCCACGTTATGCTATTTATCAGACCCGCGCTTGGCTTGAGAACCAAAGATCGTGATGCGCGTTGAAGTCTCCAACTACCAAACGGTTTTCAACACTGAGGAGCGCACCTATGTCAGCGTGGTATCCAGTGGGGCAGCAGGAGGCAGAGGGTATGTATATATTAAATATTTCGAGCTCGACATCGTCTGACCGGACAGCAATCCCTTGACATTCTAAGGTGCTGTCCCTTGGGTCGATGTCTACATCGATGAGACGATACTGTACGGTGTTGTGTAGAATGAAGGCTAGGCCTCCACCATTATCTCGCTCGCGATCTCTGCGAAGCTCGTTGTAGCCGTCGCAGTTCGTTAAGGTTGAACTGCGACGTAGCTTCGTTTCTTGGACCGCAGCTATTAACAGCCCGTGCCGAGCCATGAAGACAACCACCTCCGAGATCTTGCTCGAGAGTCCGTTACAGTTGAACTGTAGGAGTCTCGTCTGTCTCGGTAAGGTTATCGCGTTGAGGGGGGTGAGGGACTGGATCCGAGGGCCGGCTGCGCATCCCGCTGTGGTTGTGGTGGCCCAACGGTTGTTGTGGGCGGTGTCGTGAGCGACACTTGCGGGAGGTTGTTGCGGCAGCAGGAAACGGTAAAGCTCTCAGACCAGTCCCTTGTGGTGCGTAGGCCAGAGCACGCCCGGAAGAGGCACCAGCCCTGGCAGGCGTTACACCTGACCGAGCAGGGCGCTTGAGTGCGCGAGCAACACTGGCCCACATAGGTTGTGGACCACTCCCTGGTTTTCTTAAGGCCTGAGCAGACCTTAAGATGGCACCATCCGTTGCACGAATTACACCTCACCGAAGTGGAATTCGGATCGAGCCTTCTCTGGCAGAAGCAGCAGAAAGAGGTTTCTGGGCCAGGGTTAGACTCGACGCCCGCCCTGGCCAGAAGTATGAGTAGCAAACCTGCTGCTAGGTATTGCACCCAAGAGGATTGGGGGTGTCCGGCAGCCTAAGTGGGGTTAGGTCGCCGAAACAACAGTCCTTGGTCGGATGAAATCCGAGTCACTTCGGTAGCGTAGAACCGACTGTTGTGGAAGTTATATACAACAACAACGAAAGATGTAGTCTTCGCTGCCGCTTACTTTGCAGGGGAGAGTAAGACTCTGCGAAAGGGCTAAGCTTCCGCTTGTGATTGGTTGCGATGCTAATGCGCACAGCCAGGAATGGGGAAGCACTGATACCAACCCAAGGGATGAGTCTCTATTAGAATACATTTTAAGTAATGATTTGAGTATACACAATGTGGGACCAACTCCAACATTCGTAACTAAGAACAGAGAGGAAGTTCTCGATATAACCCTCAGCAACACCTTGGCAGAAAATCTGATCTCACAATGGGAGGTTTCCAAAGAACCATCATTGTCTGATCACAGGATCATCCAATTTAAGCTGAGGGCAGAACAACCAAGTCTCATCCTCACTAGGAACCACAGGAATACTGACTGGGTAAATTATAGGCAAACACTTGAGCTAAACTTACCAAGGATAGAAAGGTACAAAAAGAGAACAAACTGTATTGAGCTAGAAAGCAGTGTAAATAGGTTCAATGACGTGATGATAGATTCCTTTAAGTGCAGCTGTCCTGAGATCAAGCCCAAGAGTAAAAATCAAAGTCCCTGGTGGTCTGATCGGCTCTCAGTCCTAAGAAAGACTGTGCGGAGGCTTTTCAATAGGGCCAAACGCATCGGCTGCTGGGACGAATACGCGGCAAATCTAACGACATACAGTAAAGAGATTAGAAAAGCAAAACGGGATAGTTTTAGAAACTTCTGCGAGGGTATAACCTCCACCCCTGATGCAGCTAGGCTACACAAAGCATTAGCAAAGGAACCAGTGGAGATAAAGCTAGCCATTAAATTACCGGATTGTAATTATACTGAAATCGAAGAAGAAAGGGCGCTGGCCCTGCTGGCAGCCCATTTCCCGGACGAACCGGCACATAATCCAATACTGGAGGCACAGGAGGCAAAACCACCTCAGTCCGACTTGAGGCTAGCCAAAAATCTCTTTGGCAGGCATAAGGTTGAATGGGCGGTGAGATCATTTGATCACTACAAATCCCCGGGTGTCGATTCTGTCCGACCAATACTGTTACAGCAGGGCGGCACAATAGTATTGCCACATCTGGTGAGAATAATGAGAGATTGCCTCGCATTAACATATGTACATCCCAACGATGTGGAGAAGAGCTAAGATAATATTCATACCGAAAGTAGGCAAGCGAGACTATTCTCTAGCAAAGTCCTTCAGACCAATCAGCCTAACATTTTTCGTGCTGAAGGCAATGGAGAAGATCATTGATAATATAAGTGTCAATAAAACTGTGTATCCCAAACTGTTCTAACTGCTTTTTTGCTTAACTGCTTACCACTGTTAGATCCTTTCTTCTGCTAGTCCTATAAATTGTAATTTTAATTTTAATTAATTTTCTCCTTAATAATATATCATGTCTTGTAATTATCCTAACTGCCAAGTTAAGAGTGGGTCTGAACGCTTTGTGTCTTGATGGCTTTGCGATGGGCTTGCCCACATGAAATGTGCTGGATTGACAGGTAGAGCGTTAGATTTGATTGATGATGGTAAGGGTGTCCGCTGGTCTTGTCTGAAATGTAGGTCAACCGAAGTTGATCTTTTTAAATTTTTTAGGCAGTGTAGGAACGACTTCTCTGAGATTGGTAAGGAGCTAAATGTTCTTACGGAAAAATTCAAATACTACGAAAAAGTATTTAATTCTTTTAAATGCTTAGAGAATACTCGTATTCCTAATAGCCGTAATAGTAAACGGAAACGTGTTGAGAGTCCGTCTGATGAAGCTGAGCCAAATCCTATTCCGACTACAATAAACTGATAAAAACCAAACTTGATATCTATTACCAAAATGTTACGAGGCTTGAATACCAAACTAACTGACTTGCTTTTGAAGAGTTATCACTGTAATTTTAACATTATAGCTTTAACTGAAACTTGTCTTAAACCTCACGTTTTTGATTCGGAGATTCTTTGCAGTGAATATCATATTTACAGAAATAATCGAGAGTGCAGGGTCGGTGGAGGTGTTCTTTTTGCTGTCCATTCTTCATTAGCATCTGAAGTGGTTAACGTCCCTATTTGTTGGTATATGTTGATGCTGAAAAAATTGGGCACCGCGGGAGTAGCCAAGGTTTTCAATCTGTCCTTAACCATCCTAGTCATTCCGGATATCTGGAAGACGAGTAGGGTGATCCCACTGCTGAAACCAGGGAAACCTGCCGGCCAAGCCGAGTCCTACCGGCCGATCTCCCTGCTTTCTCCAGTGGTCAAGACACGTGAGGCCCTGCTGCTCCCGCATTTCAATCACTACCTCAGCCCGGCGAAGCATCAACACGGATTCCGGAAAGTGCATAGCACTACAACGGCACTTAACGCTATAAACACTCAGGTTAATCGTGGTCTCAACGTGGCCCCTGTGAGAGAACCGTCCTCGTTGCTCTGAACTTGTCGTAGGCCTTCGACACAGTCAGCCACTCAATCCTGCTGAAGGACGTGGAGGCCTCACCTCTCCCAGCGGCGTTGAGGCGATGGACCGCCCTGCGGAACTCGCGCTCGCCAACGCGAACGTCGGTTGGAGTTGAAAGAGCACTGAAAGCGTCTTAAGTGAAATCCTCGAACCGCTCCCAGTCAGCTTTTTTGAAGTTGACATAGGAGTGGCGGTCCGAGGCAACATAGTTGGCAGGTCCGTCAATCGAGATGACTATGGGTAGGTGGTCTGATGCAAGCGATAGCATAGGTCGCCACGTTATGCTATTTATCAGACCCGCGCTAGGCTTGAGAACCAAAGATCGTGATGCGCGTTGAAGTCTCCAACTACCAAACGGGTTTCACCACTGAGGAGCGCACCTATGTCAGCGTGATATCCAGTGGGGCAGCAGGAGGCAGGGGGTATGTATATATTAAATATTTCGAGCTCGACATCGCCTGACCGGACAGCAATCCCTTGACATTCTAAGGTGCTGTCCCTTGGGTCGATGTCTACATCGATGAGACGATACTGCACGGTGTTGTGTAGAATGAAGGCTAGGCCTCCCGCTGTGGTTGTAGTCCGTTGCACGAATTACACCTGACCAAAGTGGAATTCGGATGGAGCCTTCTCTGGCAGAAGCAGCATAAATAGGTTTCTGGGCCAGGGTTAGACTCGACGCCCGCCCTGGCCAGAAGTATGAGTAGCAAACCTGCTGCTAGGTATTGCACCCAAGAGGATTGGGGGTGTCCGGCAGCCTAAGTGGGGTTAGGTCGCCGAAACAACAGTCCTTGGTCGGATGAAATCCGAGTCACTTCGGTAGCGTAGAACCGACTGTTGTGGAAGTTATATACAACAACAACGAAAGATGTAGTCTTCGCTGCCGCTTACTTTGCAGGGGATAGTAAGACTCTGCGAAAGGGCTAAGCTTCCGCTTGTGATTGGTTGCGATGCTAATGCGCACAGCGAGGAATGGGGAAGCACTGATACCAACCCAAGGGATGAGTCTCTATTAGAATACATTTTAAGTAATGATTTGAGTATACACAATGTGGGACCAACTCCAACATTCGTAACTAAGAACAGAGAGGAAGTTCTCGATATAACCCTCAGCAACACCTTGGCAGAAAATCTGATCTCACAATGGGAGGTTTCCAAAGAACCATCATTGTCTGATCACAGGATCATCCAATTTAAGCTGAGGGCAGAACAACCAAGCCTCATCCTCACTAGGAACCACAGGAATACTGACTGGGTAAATTATAGGCAAACACTTGAGCTAAACTTACCAAGGATAGAAAGGTACAAAAAGAGAACAAACTGTATTGAGCTAGAAAGCAGTGTAAATAGGTTCAATGACGTGATGATAGATTCCTTTAAGTGCAGCTGTCCTGAGATCAAGCCCAAGAGTAAAAATCAAAGTCCCTGGTGGTCTGATCGGCTCTCAGTCCTAAGAAAGACTGTGCGGAGGCTTTTCAATAGGGCCAAACGCATCGGCTGCTGGGACGAATACGCGGCAAATCTAACGACATACAGTAAAGAGATTAGAAAAGCAAAACGGGATAGTTTTAGAAACTTCTGCGAGGGTATAACCTCCACCCCTGATGCAGCTAGGCTACACAAAGCATTAGCAAAGGAACCAGTGGAGATAAAGCTAGCCATTAAATTACCGGATTGTAATTATACTGAAAACGAAGAAGAAAGGGCGCTGGCCCTGCTGGCAGCCCATTTCCCGGACGAACCGGCACATAATCCAATACTGGAGGCACAGGAGGCAAAACCATCTCAGTCCGACTTGAGGCTAGCCAAAAATCTCTTTGGCAGGCATAAGGTTGAATGGGCGGTGAGATCATTTGATCACTACAAATCCCCGGGTGTCGATTCTGTCCGACCAATACTGTTACAGCAGGGCGGCACAATAGTATTGCCACATCTGGTGAGAATAATGAGAGATTGCCTCGCATTAACATATGTACATCCCAACGATGTGGAGAAGAGCTAAGATAATATTCATACCGAAAGTAGGCAAGCGAGACTATTCTCTAGCAAAGTCCTTCAGACCAATCAGCCTAACATTTTTCGTGCTGAAGGCAATGGAGAAGATCATTGATAATATAAGTGTCAATAAAACTGTGTATCCCAAACTGTTCTAACTGCTTTTTTGCTTAACTGCTTACCACTGTTAGATCCTTTCTTCTGCTAGTCCTATAAATTGTAATTTTAATTTTAATTAATTTTCTCCTTAATAATATATCATGTCTTGTAATTATCCTAACTGCCAAGTTAAGAGTGGGTCTGAACGCTTTGTGTCTTGATGGCTTTGCGATGGGCTTGCCCACATGAAATGTGCTGGATTGACAGGTAGAGCGTTAGATTTGATTGATGATAGTAAGGGTGTCCGCTGGTCTTGTCTGAAATGTAGGTCAACCGAAGTTGATCTTTTTAAATTTTTTAGGCAGTGTAGGAACGACTTCTCTGAGATTGGTAAGGAGCTAAATGTTCTTACGGAAAAATTCAAATACTACGAAAACGTATTTAATTCTTATAAATGCTTAGAGAATACTCGTATTCCTAATAGCCGTAATAGTAAACGGAAACGTGTTGAGAGTCCGTCTGATGAAGCTGAGCCAAATACTATTCCGACTACAATAAACTGATAAAAACCAAACTTGATATCTATTACCAAAATGTTACGAGGCTTGAATACCAAACTAACTGACTTGCTTTTGAAGAGTTATCACTGTAATTTTATCATTATAGCTTTAACTGAAACTTGTCTTAAACCTCACGTTTTTGATTCGGAGATTCTTTGCAGTGAATATCATATTTACAGAAATAATCGAGAGTGCAGGGTCGGTGGAGGTGTTCTTTTTGCTGTCCATTCTTCATTAGCATCTGAAGTGGTTAACGTCCCTATTTGTTGGTATATGTTGATGCTGAAAAAATTGGGCACCGCGGGAGTAGCCAAGGTTTTCAATCTGTCCTTAACCATCCTAGTCATTCCGGATATCTGGAAGACGAGTAGGGTGATCCCACTGCTGAAACCAGGGAAACCTGCCGGCCAAGCCGAGTCCTACCGGCCGATCTCCCTGCTTTCTCCAGTGGTCAAGACACGTGAGGCCCTGCTGCTCCCGCATTTCAATCACTACCTCAGCCCGGCGAAGCATCAACACGGATTCCGGAAAGTGCATAGCACTACAACGGCACTTAACGCTATAAACACTCAGGTTAATCGTGGTCTCAACGTGGCCCCTGTGAGAGAACCGTCCTCGTTGCTCTGAACTTGTCGTAGGCCTTCGACACAGTCAGCCACTCAATCCTGCTGAAGGACGTGGAGGCCTCACCTCTCCCAGCGGCGTTGAGGCGATGGACCGCCCTGCGGAACTCGCGCTTGCCAACGCGAACGTCGGTTGGAGTTGAAAGAGCACTGAAGGTGTCTTAAGTGAAATCCTCGAACCGCTCCCAGTCAGCTTTTTTGAAGTTGACATAGGAGTGGCGGTCCGAGGCAACATAGTTGGCAGGTCTGTCAATCGAGATGACTATGGGTAGGTGGTCTGATGCAAGCGATAGCATAGGTCGCCACGTTATGCTATTTATCAGACCCGCGCTTGGCTTGAGAACCAAAGATCGTGATGCGCGTTGAAGTCTCCAACTACCAAACGGTTTTCAACACTGAGGAGCGCACCTATGTCAGCGTGGTATCCAGTGGGGCAGCAGGAGGCAGAGGGTATGTATATATTAAATATTTCGAGCTCGACATCGTCTGACCGGACAGCAATCCCTTGACATTCTAAGGTGCTGTCCCTTGGGTCGATGTCTACATCGATGAGACGATACTGTACGGTGTTGTGTAGAATGAAGGCTAAGCCTCCACCATTATCTCGCTCGCGATCTCTGCGAAGCTCGTTGTAGCCGTCGCAGTTCGTTAAGGTTGAACTGCGACGTAGCTTCGTTTCTTGGACCGCAGCTATTAACAGCCCGTGCCGAGCCATGAAGACAACCACCTCCGAGATCTTGCTCGAGAGTCCGTTACAGTTGAACTGTAGGAGTCTCGTCTGTCTCGGTAAGGTTATCGCGTTGAGGGGGGTGAGGGACTGGATCCGAGGGCCGGCTGCGCATCCCGCTGTGGTTGTGGTGGCCCAACGGTTGTTGTGGGCGGTGTCGTGAGCGACACTTGCGGGAGGTTGTTGCGGCAGCAGGAAACGGTAAAGCTCTCAGACCAGTCCCTTGTGGTGCGTAGGCCAGAGCACGCCCGGAAGAGGCACCAGCCCTGGCAGGCGTTACACCTGACCGAGCAGGGCGCTTGAGTGCGCGAGCAACACTGGCCCACATAGGTTGTGGACCACTCCCTGGTTTTCTTAAGGCCTGAGCAGACCTTAAGATGGCACCATCCGTTGCACGAATTACACCTCACCGAAGTGGAATTCGGATGGAGCCTTCTCTGGCGGAAGCAGCAGAAATAGGTTTCTGGGCCAGGGTTAGACTCGATGCCCGCCCTGGCCAGAAGTATGAGTAGCAAACCTGCTGCTAGGTATTGCACCCAAGAGGATTGGGGGTGTCCGGCAGCCTAAGTGGGGTTCGGTCGCCGAAACAACAGTCCTTGGTCGGATGAAATCCGAGTCACTTCGGTAGCGTAGAACCGACTGTTGTGGAAGTTATATACAACAACAACGAAAGATGTAGTCTTCGCTGCCGCTTACTTTGCAGGGGATAACAACAGCATTCCCCACTGGAGGTTCAGGAGTTAGTAAGACTCTGCGAAAGGGCTAAGCTTCCGCTTGTGATTGGTTGCGATGCTAATGCGCACAGCGAGGAATGGGGAAGCACTGATACCAACCCAAGGGATGAGTCTCTATTAGAATACATTTTAAGTAATGATTTGAGTATACACAATGTGGGACCAACTCCAACATTCGTAACTAAGAACAGAGAGGAAGTTCTCGATATAACCCTCAGCAACACCTTGGCAGAAAATCTGATCTCACAATGGGAGGTTTCCAAAGAACCATCATTGTCTGATCACAGGATCATCCAATTTAAGCTGAGGGCAGAACAACCAAGCCTCATCCTCACTAGGAACCACAGGAATACTGACTGGGTAAATTATAGGCAAACACTTGAGCTAAACTTACCAAGGATAGAAAAGTACAAAAAGAGAACAAACTGTATTGAGCTAGAAAGCAGGGTAAATAGGTTCAATGACGTGATGATAGATTCCTTTAAGTGCAGCTGTCCTGAGATCAAGCCCAAGAGTAAAAATCAAAGTCCCTGGTGTTCTAATCGGCTCTCAGTGCTAAGAAAGACTGTGCGGAGGCTTTTCAATAGGGCCAAACGCATCGGCTGCTGGGACGAATACGCGGCAAATCTAACGACATACAGTAAAGAGATTAGAAAAGCAAAACGGGATAGTTTTAGAAACTTCTGCGAGGGTATAACCTCCACCCCTGATGCAGCTAGGCTACACAAAGCATTAGCAAAGGAACCAGTGGAGATAAAGCTAGCCATTAAATTACCGGATTGTAATTATACTGAAAACGAAGAAGAAAGGGCGCTGGCCCTGCTGGCAGCCCATTTCCTGGACGAACCGGCACTTAATCCAATACTGGAGGCACAGGAGGCAAAACCATCTCAGTCCGACTTGAGGCTAGCCAAAAATCTCTTTGGCAGGCATAAGGTTGAATGGGCGGTGAGATCATTTGATCACTACAAATCCCCGGGTGTCGATTCTGTCCGACCAATACTGTTACAGCAGGGCGGCACAATAGTATTGCCACATCTGGTGAGAATAATTTGAGATTGCCTCGCATTAACATATGTACATCCCAACGATGTGGAGAAGAGCTAAGATAATATTCATACCGAAAGTAGGCAAGCGAGACTATTCTCTAGCAAAGTCCTTCAGACCAATCAGCCTAACATTTTTCGTGCTGAAGGCAATGGAGAAGATCATTGATAATATAAGTGTCAATAAAACTGTGTATCCCAAACTGTTCTAACTGCTTTTTTGCTAAACTGCTTACCACTGTTAGCTCCTTTCTTCTGCTAGGCCTATAAATTGTAATTTTAATTTTAATTAATTTTCTCCTTAATAATATATCATGTCTTGTAATTATCCTAACTGCCAAGTTAAGAGTGGGTCTGAACGCTTTGTGTCTTGATGGCTTTGCGATGGGCTTGCCCACATGAAATGTGCTGGATTGACAGATAGAGCGTTAGATTTGATTGATGATGGTAAGGGTGTCCGCTGGTCTTGTCTGAAATGTAGGTCAACCGAAGTTGATCTTTTTAAATTTTTTAGGCAGTGTAGGAACGACTTCTCTGAGATTGGTAAGGAGCTAAATGTTCTTACGGAAAAATTCAAATAGGTACTACGAAAACGTATTTAATTCTTTTAAATGCTTAGAGAATATTCCTAATAGCCGTAATAGTAAACGGAAACGTGTTGAGAGTCCGTCTGATGAAGCTGAGCCAAATCCTATTCCGACTACAATAAACTGATAAAAACCAAACTTGATATCTATTACCAAAATGTTACGAGGCTTGAATACCAAACTAACTGACTTGCTTTTGAAGAGTTATCACTGTAATTTTAACATTATAGCTTTAACTGAAACTTGTCTTAAACCTCACGTTTTTGATTCGGAGATTCTTTGCAGTGAATATCATATTTACAGAAATAATCGAGAGTGCAGGGTCGGTGGAGGTGTTCTTTTTGCTGTCCATTCTTCATTAGCATCTGAAGTGGTTAACGTCCCTATTTGTTGGTATATGTTGATGCTGAAAAAATTGGGCACCGCGGGAGTAGCCAAGGTTTTCAATCTGTCCTTAACCATCCTAGTCATTCCGGATATCTGGAGGACGAGTAGGGTGATCCCACTGCTGAAACCAGGGAAACCTGCCGGCCAAGCCGAGTCCTACCGGCCGATCTCCCTGCTTTCTCCAGTGGTCAAGACACGTGAGGCCCTGCTGCTCCCGCATTTCAATCACTACCTCAGCCCGGCGAAGCATCAACACGGCTTCCGGAAAGTGCATAGCACTACAACGGCACTTAACGCTATAAACACTCAGGTTAATCGTGGTCTCAACGTGGCCCCTGTGAGAGAACCGTCCTCGTTGCTCTGAACTTGTCGTAGGCCTTCGACACAGTCAGCCACTCAATCCTGCTGAAGGACGTGGAGGCCTCACCTCTCCCAGCGGCGTTGAGGCGATGGACCGCCCTGCGGAACTCGCGCTCGCCAACGCGAACGTCGGTTGGAGTTGAAAGAGCACTGAAAGCGTCTTAAGTGAAATCCTCGAACCGCTCCCAGTCAGCTTTTTTGAAGTTGACATAGGAGTGGCGGTCCGAGGCAACATAGTTGGCAGGTCTGTCAATCGAGATGACTATGGGTAGGTGGTCTGATGCAAGCGATAGCATAGGTCGCCACGTTATGCTATTTATCAGACCCGCGCTTGGCTTGAGAACCAAAGATCGTGATGCGCGTTGAAGTCTCCAACTACCAAACGGTTTTCAACACTGAGGAGCGCACCTATGTCAGCGTGGTATCCAGTGGGGCAGCAGGAGGCAGAGGGTATGTATATATTAAATATTTCGAGCTCGACATCGTCTGACCGGACAGCAATCCCTTGACATTCTAAGGTGCTGTCCCTTGGGTCGATGTCTACATCGATGAGACGATACTGTACGGTGTTGTGTAGAATGAAGGCTAAGCCTCCACCATTATCTCGCTCGCGATCTCTGCGAAGCTCGTTGTAGCCGTCGCAGTTCGTTAAGGTTGAACTGCGACGTAGCTTCGTTTCTTGGACCGCAGCTATTAACAGCCCGTGCCGAGCCATGAAGACAACCACCTCCGAGATCTTGCTCGAGAGTCCGTTACAGTTGAACTGTAGGAGTCTCGTCTGTCTCGGTAAGGTTATCGCGTTGAGGGGGGTGAGGGACTGGATCCGAGGGCCGGCTGCGCATCCCGCTGTGGTTGTGGTGGCCCAACGGTTGTTGTGGGCGGTGTCGTGAGCGACACTTGCGGGAGGTTGTTGCGGCAGCAGGAAACGGTAAAGCTCTCAGACCAGTCCCTTGTGGTGCGTAGGCCAGAGCACGCCCGGAAGAGGCACCAGCCCTGGCAGGCGTTACACCTGACCGAGCAGGGCGCTTGAGTGCGCGAGCAACACTGGCCCACATAGGTTGTGGACCACTCCCTGGTTTTCTTAAGGCCTGAGCAGACCTTAAGATGGCACCATCCGTTGCACGAATTACACCTCACCGAAGTGGAATTCGGATGGAGCCTTCTCTGGCGGAAGCAGCAGAAATAGGTTTCTGGGCCAGGGTTAGACTCGACGCCCGCCCTGGCCAGAAGTATGAGTAGCAAACCTGCTGCTAGGTATTGCACCCAAGAGGATTGGGGGTGTCCGGCAGCCTAAGTGGGGTTCGGTCGCCGAAACAACAGTCCTTGGTCGGATGAAATCCGAGTCACTTCGGTAGCGTAGAACCGACTGTTGTGGAAGTTATATACAACAACAACGAAAGATGTAGTCTTCGCTGCCGCTTACTTTGCAGGGGATAACAACAGCATTCCCCACTGGAGGTTCAGGAGTTAGTAAGACTCTGCGAAAGGGCTAAGCTTCCGCTTGTGATTGGTTGCGATGCTAATGCGCACAGCGAGGAATGGGGAAGCACTGATACCAACCCAAGGGATGAGTCTCTATTAGAATACATTTTAAGTAATGATTTGAGTATACACAATGTGGGACCAACTCCAACATTCGTAACTAAGAACAGAGAGGAAGTTCTCGATATAACCCTCAGCAACACCTTGGCAGAAAATCTGATCTCACAATGGGAGGTTTCCAAAGAACCATCATTGTCTGATCACAGGATCATCCAATTTAAGCTGAGGGCAGAACAACCAAGCCTCATCCTCACTAGGAACCACAGGAATACTGACTGGGTAAATTATAGGCAAACACTTGAGCTAAACTTACCAAGGATAGAAAAGTACAAAAAGAGAACAAACTGTATTGAGCTAGAAAGCAGGGTAAATAGGTTCAATGACGTGATGATAGATTCCTTTAAGTGCAGCTGTCCTGAGATCAAGCCCAAGAGTAAAAATCAAAGTCCCTGGTGTTCTAATCGGCTCTCAGTGCTAAGAAAGACTGTGCGGAGGCTTTTCAATAGGGCCAAACGCATCGGCTGCTGGGACGAATACGCGGCAAATCTAACGACATACAGTAAAGAGATTAGAAAAGCAAAACGGGATAGTTTTAGAAACTTCTGCGAGGGTATAACCTCCACCCCTGATGCAGCTAGGCTACACAAAGCATTAGCAAAGGAACCAGTGGAGATAAAGCTAGCCATTAAATTACCGGATTGTAATTATACTGAAAACGAAGAAGAAAGGGCGCTGGCCCTGCTGGCAGCCCATTTCCTGGACGAACCGGCACTTAATCCAATACTGGAGGCACAGGAGGCAAAACCATCTCAGTCCGACTTGAGGCTAGCCAAAAATCTCTTTGGCAGGCATAAGGTTGAATGGGCGGTGAGATCATTTGATCACTACAAATCCCCGGGTGTCGATTCTGTCCGACCAATACTGTTACAGCAGGGCGGCACAATAGTATTGCCACATCTGGTGAGAATAATTTGAGATTGCCTCGCATTAACATATGTACATCCCAACGATGTGGAGAAGAGCTAAGATAATATTCATACCGAAAGTAGGCAAGCGAGACTATTCTCTAGCAAAGTCCTTCAGACCAATCAGCCTAACATTTTTCGTGCTGAAGGCAATGGAGAAGATCATTGATAATATAAGTGTCAATAAAACTGTGTATCCCAAACTGTTCTAACTGCTTTTTTGCTAAACTGCTTACCACTGTTAGCTCCTTTCTTCTGCTAGGCCTATAAATTGTAATTTTAATTTTAATTAATTTTCTCCTTAATAATATATCATGTCTTGTAATTATCCTAACTGCCAAGTTAAGAGTGGGTCTGAACGCTTTGTGTCTTGATGGCTTTGCGATGGGCTTGCCCACATGAAATGTGCTGGATTGACAGATAGAGCGTTAGATTTGATTGATGATGGTAAGGGTGTCCGCTGGTCTTGTCTGAAATGTAGGTCAACCGAAGTTGATCTTTTTAAATTTTTTAGGCAGTGTAGGAACGACTTCTCTGAGATTGGTAAGGAGCTAAATGTTCTTACGGAAAAATTCAAATAGGTACTACGAAAACGTATTTAATTCTTTTAAATGCTTAGAGAATATTCCTAATAGCCGTAATAGTAAACGGAAACGTGTTGAGAGTCCGTCTGATGAAGCTGAGCCAAATCCTATTCCGACTACAATAAACTGATAAAAACCAAACTTGATATCTATTACCAAAATGTTACGAGGCTTGAATACCAAACTAACTGACTTGCTTTTGAAGAGTTATCACTGTAATTTTAACATTATAGCTTTAACTGAAACTTGTCTTAAACCTCACGTTTTTGATTCGGAGATTCTTTGCAGTGAATATCATATTTACAGAAATAATCGAGAGTGCAGGGTCGGTGGAGGTGTTCTTTTTGCTGTCCATTCTTCATTAGCATCTGAAGTGGTTAACGTCCCTATTTGTTGGTATATGTTGATGCTGAAAAAATTGGGCACCGCGGGAGTAGCCAAGGTTTTCAATCTGTCCTTAACCATCCTAGTCATTCCGGATATCTGGAGGACGAGTAGGGTGATCCCACTGCTGAAACCAGGGAAACCTGCCGGCCAAGCCGAGTCCTACCGGCCGATCTCCCTGCTTTCTCCAGTGGTCAAGACACGTGAGGCCCTGCTGCTCCCGCATTTCAATCACTACCTCAGCCCGGCGAAGCATCAACACGGCTTCCGGAAAGTGCATAGCACTACAACGGCACTTAACGCTATAAACACTCAGGTTAATCGTGGTCTCAACGTGGCCCCTGTGAGAGAACCGTCCTCGTTGCTCTGAACTTGTCGTAGGCCTTCGACACAGTCAGCCACTCAATCCTGCTGAAGGACGTGGAGGCCTCACCTCTCCCAGCGGCGTTGAGGCGATGGACCGCCCTGCGGAACTCGCGCTCGCCAACGCGAACGTCGGTTGGAGTTGAAAGAGCACTGAAAGCGTCTTAAGTGAAATCCACGAACCGCTCCCAGTCAGCTTTTTTGAAGTTGACATAGGAGTGGCGGTCCGAGGCAACATAGTTGGCAGGTCTGTCAATCGAGATGACTATGGGTAGGTGGTCTGATGCAAGCGATAGCATAGGTCGCCACGTTATGCTATTTATCAGACCCGCGCTTGGCTTGAGAACCAAAGATCGTGATGCGCGTTGAAGTCTCCAACTACCAAACGGTTTTCAACACTGAGGAGCGCACCTATGTCAGCGTGGTATCCAGTGGGGCAGCAGGAGGCAGAGGGTATGTATATATTAAATATTTCGAGCTCGACATCGTCTGACCGGACAGCAATCCCTTGACATTCTAAGGTGCTGTCCCTTGGGTCGATGTCTACATCGATGAGACGATACTGTACGGTGTTGTGTAGAATGAAGGCTAAGCCTCCACCATTATCTCGCTCGCGATCTCTGCGAAGCTCGTTGTAGCCGTCGCAGTTCGTTAAGGTTGAACTGCGACGTAGCTTCGTTTCTTGGACCGCAGCTATTAACAGCCCGTGCCGAGCCATGAAGACAACCACCTCCGAGATCTTGCTCGAGAGTCCGTTACAGTTGAACTGTAGGAGTCTCGTCTGTCTCGGTAAGGTTATCGCGTTGAGGGGGGTGAGGGACTGGATCCGAGGGCCGGCTGCGCATCCCGCTGTGGTTGTGGTGGCCCAACGGTTGTTGTGGGCGGTGTCGTGAGCTCTCAGACCAGTCCCTTGTGGTGCGTAGGCCAGAGCACGCCCGGAAGAGGCACCAGCCCTGGCAGGCGTTACACCTGACCGAGCAGGGCGCTTGAGTGCGCGAGCAACACTGGCCCTCATAGGTTGTGGACCACTCCCTGGTTTTCTTAAGGCCTGAGCAGACCTTAAGATGGCACCATCCGTTGCACGAATTACACCTCAACGAAGTGGAATTCGGATGGAGCCTTCTCTGGCGGAAGCAGCAGAAATAGGTTTCTGGGCCAGGGTTAGACTCGACGCCCGCCCTGGCCAGAAGTATGAGTAGCAAACCTGCTGCTAGGTATTGCACCCAAGAGGATTGGGGGTGTCCGGCAGCCTAAGTGGGGTTAGGTCGCCGAAACAACAGTCCTTGGTCGGATGAAATCCGAGTCACTTCGGTAGCGTAGAACCGACTGTTGTGGAAGTTATATACAACAACAACGAAAGATGTAGTCTTCGCTGCCGCTTACTTTGCAGGGGATAACAACAGCATTCCCCACTGGAGGTTCAGGAGTTAGTAAGACTCTGCGAAAGGGCTAAGCTTCCGCTTGTGATTGGTTGCGATGCTAATGCGCACAGCGAGGAATGGGGAAGCACTGATACCAACCCAAGGGATGAGTCTCTATTAGAATACATTTTAAGTAATGATTTGAGTATACACAATGTGGGACCAACTCCAACATTCGTAACTAAGAACAGAGAGGAAGTTCTCGATATAACCCTCAGCAACACCTTGGCAGAAAATCTGATTTCACAATGGGAGGTTTCCAAAGAACCATCATTGTCTGATCACAGGATCATCCAATTCAAGCTGAGGGCAGAACAACCAAGCCCCATCCTCACTAGGAACCACAGGAATACTGACTGGGTAAATTATAGGCAAACACTTGAGCTAAACTTACCAAGGATAGAAAGGTACAAAAAGAGAACAAACTGTATTGAGCTAGAAAGCAGGGTAAATAGGTTCAATGACGTGATGATAGATTCCTTTAAGTGCAGCTGTCCTGAGATCAAGCCCAAGAGTAAAAATCAAAGTCCCTGGTGGTCTGATCGGCTCTCAGTCCTAAGAAAGACTGTGCGGAGGCTTTTCATTAGGGCCAAACGCATCGGCTGCTGGGACGAATACGCGGCAAATCTAACGACATACAGTAAAGAGATTAGAAAAGCAAAACGGGATAGTTTTAGAAACTTCTGCGAGGGTATAACCTCCACCCCTGATGCAGCTAGGCTACACAAAGCATTAGCAAAGGAACCAGTGGAGATAAAGCTAGCCATTAAATTACCGGATTGTAATTATACTGAAAACGAAGAAGAAAGGGCGCTGGCCCTGCTGGCAGCCCATTTCCCGGACGAACCGGCACATAATCCAATACTGGAGGCACAGGAGGCAAAACCATCTCAGTCCGACTTGAGGCTAGCCAAAAATCTCTTTGGCAGGCATAAGGTTGAATGGGCGGTGAGATCATTTGATCACTACAAATCCCCGGGTGTCGATTCTGTCCGACCAATACTGTTACAGCAGGGCGGCACAATAGTATTGCCACATCTGGTGAGAATAATGAGAGATTGCCTCGCATTAACATATGTACATCCCAACGATGTGGAGAAGAGCTAAGATAATATTCATACCGAAAGTAGGCAAGCGAGACTATTCTCTAGCAAAGTCCTTCAGACCAATCAGCCTAACATTTTTCGTGCTGAAGGCAATGGAGAAGATCATTGATAATATAAGTGTCAATAAAACTGTGTATCCCAAACTGTTCTAACTGCTTTTTTGCTAAACTGCTTACCACTGTTAGCTCCTTTCTTCTGCTAGGCCTATAAATTGTAATTTTAATTTTAATTAATTTTCTCCTTAATAATATATCATGTCTTGTAATTATCCTAACTGCCAAGTTAAGAGTGGGTCTGAACGCTTTGTGTCTTGATGGCTTTGCGATGGGCTTGCCCACATGAAATGTGCTGGATTGACAGATAGAGCGTTAGATTTGATTGATGATGGTAAGGGTGTCCGCTGGTCTTGTCTGAAATGTAGGTCAACCGAAGTTGATCTTTTTAAATTTTTTAGGCAGTGTAGGAACGACTTCTCTGAGATTGGTAAGGAGCTAAATGTTCTTACGGAAAAATTCAAATACTACGAAAACGTATTTAATTCTTTTAAATGCTTAGAGAATACTCGTATTCCTAATAGCCGTAATAGTAAACGGAAACGTTTTGAGAGTCCGTCTGATGAAGCTGAGCCAAATCCTATTCCGACTACAATAAACTGATAAAAACCAAACTTGATATCTATTACCAAAATGTTACGAGGCTTGAATACCAAACTAACTGACTTGCTTTTGAAGAGTTATCACTGTAATTTTAACATTATAGCTTTAACTAAAACTTGTCTTAAACCTCACGTTCTTGATTCGAAGATTCTTTGCAGTGAATATCATATTTACAGAAATAATCGAGAGTGCAGGGTCGGTGGAGGTGTTCTTTTTGCTGTCCATTCTTCATTAGCATCTGAAGTGGTTAACGTCCCTATTTGTTGGTATATGTTGATGCTGAAAAAATTGGGCACCGCGGGAGTAGCCAAGGTTTTCAATCTGTCCTTAACCATCCTAGTCATTCCGGATATCTGGAGGACGAGTAGGGTGATCCCACTGCTGAAACCAGGGAAACCTGCCAGCCAAGCCGAGTCCTACCGGCCGATCTCCCTGCTTTCTCCAGTGGTCAAGACACGTGAGGCCCTGCTGCTCCCGCATTTCAATCACTACCTCAGCCCGGCGAAGCATCAACACGGATTCCGGAAAGTGCATAGCACTACAACGGCACTTAACGCTATAAACACTCAGGTTAATCGTGGTCTCAACGTGGCCCCTGTGAGAGAACCGTCCTCGTTGCTCTGAACTTGTCGTAGGCCTTCGACACAGTCAGCCACTCAATCCTGCTGAAGGACGTGGAGGCCTCACCTCTCCCAGCGGCGTTCAGGCGATGGACCGCCCTGCGGAACTCGCGCTCGCCAACGCGAACGTCGGTTGGAGTTGAAAGAGCACTGAAAGCGTCTTAAGTGAAATCCTCGAACCGCTCCCAGTCAGCTTTTTTGAAGTTGACATAGGAGTGGCGGTCCGAGGCAACATAGTTGGCAGGTCCGTCAATCGAGATGACTATGGGTAGGTGGTCTGATGCAAGCGATAGCATAGGTCGCCACGTTATGCTATTTATCAGACCCGCGCTAGGCTTGAGAACCAAAGATCGTGATGCGCGTTGAAGTCTCCAACTACCAAACGGGTTTCACCACTGAGGAGCGCACCTATGTCAGCGTGATATCCAGTGGGGCAGCAGAAGGCAGGGGGTATGTATATATTAAATATTTCGAGCTCGACATCGCCTGACCGGACAGCAATCCCTTGACATTCTAAGGTGCTGTCCCTTGGGTCGATGTCTACATCGATGAGACGATACTGCACGGTGTTGTGTAGAATGAAGGCTAGGCCTCCCGCTGTGGTTGTAGTCCGTTGCACGAATTACACCTGACCGAAGTGGAATTCGGATGGAGCCTTCTCTGGCAGAAGCAGCAGAAATAGGTTTCTGGGCCAGGGTTAGACTCGACGCCCGCCCTGGCCAGAAGTATGAGTAGCAAACCTGCTGCTAGGTATTGCACCCAAGAGGATTGGGGGTGTCCGGCAGCCTAAGTGGGGTTAGGTCGCCGAAACAACAGTCCTTGGTCGGATGAAATCCGAGTCACTTCGGTAGCGTAGAACCGACTGTTGTGGAAGTTATATACAACAACAACGAAAGATGTAGTCTTCGCTGCCGCTTACTTTGCAGGGGATAGTAAGACTCTGCGAAAGGGCTAAGCTTCCGCTTGTGATTGGTTGCGATGCTAATGCGCACAGCCAGGAATGGGGAAGCACTGATACCAACCCAAGGGATGAGTCTCTATTAGAATACATTTTAAGTAATGATTTGAGTATACACAATGTGGGACCAACTCCAACATTCGTAACTAAGAACAGAGAGGAAGTTCTCGATATAACCCTCAGCAACACCTTGGCAGAAAATCTGATCTCACAATGGGAGGTTTCCAAAGAACCATCATTGTCTGATCACAGGATCATCCAATTTAAGCTGAGGGCAGAACAACCAAGTCTCATCCTCACTAGGAACCACAGGAATACTGACTGGGTAAATTATAGGCAAACACTTGAGCTAAACTTACCAAGGATAGAAAGGTACAAAAAGAGAACAAACTGTATTGAGCTAGAAAGCAGGGTAAATAGGTTCAATGACGTGATGATAGATTCCTTTAAGTGCAGCTGTCCTGAGATCAAGCCCAAGAGTAAAAATCAAAGTCCCTGGTGGTCTGATCGGCTCTCAGTCCTAAGAAAGACTGTGCGGAGGCTTTTCAATAGGGCCAAACGCATCGGCTGCTGGGACGAATACGCGGCAAATCTAACAGTAAAGAGATTAGAAAAGCAAAACGGGATAGTTTTAGAAACTTCTGCGAGGGTATAACCTCCACCCCTGATGCAGCTAGGCTACACAAAGCATTAGCAAAGGAACCAGTGGAGATAAAGCTAGCCATTAAATTACCGGATTGTAATTATACTGAAAACGAAGAAGAAAGGGCGCTGGCCCTGCTGGCAGCCCATTTCCCGGACGAACCGGCACATAATCCAATACTGGAGGCACAGGAGGCAAAACCACCTCAGTCCGACTTGAGGCTAGCCAAAAATCTCTTTGGCAGGCATAAGGTTGAATGGGCGGTGAGATCATTTGATCACTACAAATCCCCGGGTGTCGATTCTGTCCGACCAATACTGTTACAGCAGGGCGGCACAATAGTATTGCCACATCTGGTGAGAATAATGAGAGATTGCCTCGCATTAACATATGTACATCCCAACGATGTGGAGAAGAGCTAAGATAATATTCATACCGAAAGTAGGCAAGCGAGACTATTCTCTAGCAAAGTCCTTCAGACCAATCAGCCTAACATTTTTCGTGCTGAAGGCAATGGAGAAGATCATTGATAATATAAGTGTCAATAAAACTGTGTATCCCAAACTGTTCTAACTGCTTTTTTGCTAAACTGCTTACCACTGTTAGATCCTTTCTTCTGCTAGTCCTATAAATTGTAATTTTAATTTTAATTAATATTCTCCTTAATAATATATCATGTCTTGTAATTATCCTAACTGCCAAGTTAAGAGTGGGTCTGAACGCTTTGTGTCTTGATGGCTTTGCGATGGGCTTGCCCACATGAAATGTGCTGGATTGACAGGTAGAGCGTTAGATTTGATTGATGATGGTAAGGGTGTCCGCTGGTCTTGTCTGAAATGTAGGTCAACCGAAGTTGATCTTTTTAAATTTTTTAGGCAGTGAAGGAACGACTTCTCTGAGATTGGTAAGGAGCTAAATGTTCTTACGGAAAAATTCAAATACTACGAAAACGTATTTAATTCTTTTAAATGCTTAGAGAATACTCGTATTCCTAATAGCCGTAATAGTAAACGGAAACGTGTTGAGAGTCCGTCTGATGAAGCTGAGCCAAATCCTATTCCGACTACAATAAACTGATAAAAACCAAACTTGATATCTATTACCAAAATGTTACGAGGCTTGAATACCAAACTAACTGACTTGCTTTTGAAGAGTTATCACTGTAATTTTAACATTATAGCTTTAACTGAAACTTGTCTTAAACCTCACGTTTTTGATTCGGAGATTCTTTGCAGTGAATATCATATTTACAGAAATAATCGAGAGTGCAGGGTCGGTGGAGGTGTTCTTTTTGCTGTCCATTCTTCATTAGCATCTGAAGTGGTTAACGTCCCTATTTGTTGGTATATGTTGATGCTGAAAAAATTGGGCACCGCGGGAGTAGCCAAGGTTTTCAATCTGTCCTTAACCATCCTAGTCATTCCGGATATCTGGAAGACGAGTAGGGTGATCCCACTGCTGAAACCAGGGAAACCTGCCGGCCAAGCCGAGTCCTACCGGCCGATCTCCCTGCTTTCTCCAGTGGTCAAGACACGTGAGGCCCTGCTGCTCCCGCATTTCAATCACTACCTCAGCCCGGCGAAGCATCAACACGGCTTCCGGAAAGTGCATAGCACTACAACGGCACTTAACGCTATAAACACTCAGGTTAATCGTGGTCTCAACGTGGCCCCTGTGAGAGAACCGTCCTCGTTGCTCTGAACTTGTCGTAGGCCTTCGACACAGTCAGCCACTCAATCCTGCTGAAGGACGTGGAGGCCTCACCTCTCCCAGCGGCGTTGAGGCGTTGGACCGCCCTGCGGAACTCGCGCTCGCCAACGCGAACGTCGGTTGGAGTTGAAAGAGCACTGAAGGCGTCTTAAGTGAAATCCTCGAACCGCTCCCAGTCAGCTTTTTTGAAGTTGACATAGAAGTGGCGGTCCGAGGCAACATAGTTGGCAGGTCTGTCAATCGAGATGACTATGGGTAGGTGGTATGATGCAAGCGATAGCATAGGTCGCCACGTTATGCTATTTATCAGACCCGCGCTAGGCTTGAGAACCAAAGATCGTGATGCGCGTTGAAGTCTCCAACTACCAAACGGGTTTCAACACTGAGGAGCGCACCTATGTCAGCGTGGTATCCAGTGGGGCAGCAGGAGGCAGAGGGTATGTATATATTAAATATTTCGAGCTCGACATCGTCTGACCGGACAGCAATCCCTTGACATTCTAAGGTGCTGTCCCTTGGGTCGATGTCTACATCGATGAGACGATACTGTACGGTGTTGTGTAGAATGAAGGCTAGGCCTCCACCATTATCTCGCTCGCGATCTCTGCGAAGCTCGTTGTAGCCGTCGCAGTTCGTTAAGGTTGAACTGCGACGTAGCTTCGTTTCTTGGACCGCAGCTATTAACAGCCCGTGCCGAGCCATGAAGACAACCACCTCCGAGATCTTGCTCGAGAGTCCGTTACAGTTGAACTGTAGGAGTCTCGTCTGTCTCGGTAAGGTTATCGCGTTGAGGGGGGTGAGGGACTGGATCCGAGGGCCGGCTGCGCATCCCGCTGTGGTTGTGGTGGCCCAACGGTTGTTGTGGGCGGTGTCGTGAGCTCTCAGACCAGTCCCTTGTGGTGCGTAGGCCAGAGCACGCCCGGAAGAGGCACCAGCCCTGGCAGGCGTTACACCTGACCGAGCAGGGCGCTTGAGTGCGCGAGCAACACTGGCCCTCATAGGTTGTGGACCACTCCCTGGTTTTCTTAAGGCCTGAGCAGACCTTAAGATGGCACCATCCGTTGCACGAATTACACCTCACCGAAGTGGAATTCGGATGGAGCCTTCTCTGGCGGAAGCAGCAGAAATAGGTTTCTGGGCCAGGGTTAGACTCGACGCCCGCCCTGGCCAGAAGTATGAGTAGCAAACCTGCTGCTAGGTATTGCACCCAAGAGGATTGGGGGTGTCCGGCAGCCTAAGTGGGGTTCGGTCGCCGAAACAACAGTCCTTGGTCGGATGAAATCCGAGTCACTTCGGTAGCGTAGAACCGACTGTTGTGGAAGTTATATACAACAACAACGAAAGATGTAGTCTTCGCTGCCGCTTACTTTGCAGGGGATAACAACAGCATTCCCCACTGGAGGTTCAGGAGTTAGTAAGACTCTGCGAAAGGGCTAAGCTTCCGCTTGTGATTGGTTGCGATGCTAATGCGCACAGCGAGGAATGGGGAAGCACTGATACCAACCCAAGGGATGAGTCTCTATTAGAATACATTTTAAGTAATGATTTGAGTATACACAATGTGGGACCAACTCCAACATTCGTAACTAAGAACAGAGAGGAAGTTCTCGATATAACCCTCAGCAACACCTTGGCAGAAAATCTGATCTCACAATGGGAGGTTTCCAAAGAACCATCATTGTCTGATCACAGGATCATCCAATTTAAGCTGAGGGCAGAACAACCAAGCCTCATCCTCACTAGGAACCACAGGAATACTGACTGGGTAAATTATAGGCAAACACTTGAGCTAAACTTACCAAGGATAGAAAGGTACAAAACGAGAACAAACTGTATTGAGCTAGAAAGCAGGGTAAATAGGTTCAATGACGTGATGATAGATTCCTTTAAGTGCAGCTGTCCTGAGATCAAGCCCAAGAGTAAAAATCAAAGTCCCTGGTGGTCTGATCGGCTCTCAGTCCTAAGTACCCTGCTAGGGTAGGCACCTTGTCGTTGGTGCAGGGGCTTAGTCGCACCTCAAAACGGTTCCGACTATCCGATCGCACTATCACTGTTTGTGGGGGTTCGGGGGGATGGTCGGAGCCGCTTTGGGGGGCGATGACCAAGAACTACCACCTCCTAAGCCAGGGTGTTACGCGACACCGTGCCCATTGGTTGGTTTGCAGCCAGGAGGACAACCGGCTGTATTTATACGGAGCCTCTTCGACACCGGGCCGCCTCGAGGAGTAGCATTGGCCTTACCGCGGCAAGGGGCGCTGACGCGGCGTACCGTTTGGTTTCCCCCATAAACTACGTTGACTGCCAGGCTCGGCCTAGTCCGAGCAGGTGGTCGTAAGAAAAAGATGAATAAGCTACAACAACAACAAAAACAACAACAACAACAACAACAACAACGACAACAGCCGCAACAACAAAAACATCAACAGCGACGACAACAGTTGCAAGAGGCAAAAAGTGGCAAATCGGTGGCAACGACGACTGCAGGGGCTGTCTCTGACAACCCAACAGCAGCGTCATCCACCATGGTGGTAGGCACGCCAGGAGCTGTTGCGCCAGAGAGGAGTAGCCACGCGAAAATCTCGAAGCGCAGAGGCAGTTTCCTGGAGAGGCTCACAGCGGAAGAGGCAGAGCTGTTCATTGAACATGCCAAAGAAGACGAGGAGCCCAGTACCAGCAGAGAGGTCCGCCGAGAGAAAGTGTTTCCGGCAGAGGTTACGAGCAGGTATGACTCCTCCGTTAAAACTACTAATGTGGTTTCTGTAGCAGGTCGGTTGCAAGACCGATCTGGTAGGTCTCTTTGCAGGTTCGAGAGTGAGGACAGTGGACAGACCGGCCTCAAGGAGGATCAGCGACGATCGAGCAGCCGGCACCGTTCCAGAAGCAGACGCTGCTCCAGAAGCCGCCCACGCTCTGGTGGCCGATGCCGGTCGAAGAGCAGAAGCCGCTCAAGGAGTTGTCGCCGTGCAGGCAGCACGCACAGGTACGAAAGCAGGCGTGAGCACAAATCAAGGAGCCGCTCCGCCTCTGTCGCATCACGAAGCTCTGGCTGGCAGCAGGCCAAGAGAAGGCATCGCCGAGCTAGGGCCCCCCCGCTTCCAAAACCGGGTCAACCAGGTGCGCTGGACGACCACCGTCGAGCTGGTTTAAGCGGCTCCGGGGCAAAATGGTACCTTCGGTATATCGCACAAGGGAAAAACCCGGAGGAGGCTCGGGCCATGGCTGGGGTACGAATGGAGGTAGAGGAGGAGGAGCGGACGCGTAAAGCGCAAGAATCCGGCAGCACAACCGCGCCCGCAAATGAGCGGAGAAGCGGGACAAATTTACCTGGTCGTCAACCCGCGCCTGCCCGGGGGCAGAGAGGCGGTATGCAGCGACAGCAGATACCCGCGCCCGTCGATAGACGGAGAAGCGGGGAACCCACTCAGTCAAGTGGAAATACGGTTCCCGCGTCCACATCTAAACGTGGAAACGCGGAGATTACTCCACCGGAACCACCTACCAGTAAGCGTCAGCGGGGGCAACCGCCTATCGCGGCTGCGTGGTCCAAGGAGCAGGGGGCTTCGGGGGGAGTGCCGGCTCGTGGTGCGCAGCAGCCCGGTTACTCAAATGCCCCCAAAGGTGTTCGGGTGGCTGTGTTGCCTCGCGAGTATCCTGCCGCCGCTCTTGGCTCGGATGACCTGACCCGGCTGCAAAACATCATTATGTTCGCGGTGGCGAAGGGCTGGTCGCACCCGCTGGCGTTCTGTGGGGTGCACTTCCGGTCAGGCATGCTCCTTGTGGACTGCAAGGATGAAGACACCGCCACTTGGCTGGCAGATAGAATCCCACAGCTAGAGGGCTGGAAGGGACCCACATTGTGTACCCGAAGGGGGGATGATATCCCTCCGGTGCACGTCTCGATTTTCCTCCCCAGAACCGGCGTGGAGCAAACAGGGCATGCCATGGACCTACTCCGGGCACAAAATGCAGGGTTCCACACCTCTGCCTGGAGGGTGATGTCCAAAAGTGCGGTCGAGAACGGGCTCAGGCTCAACCTATGTGTTGACGAAGAGTCTTTCCTGAACCTGAGGGAAGCTGCATTTGTAGTAAACTACAGATACAGCACAGTAACGATGAGGCTATGGAGGCCCAGAGCACAGGTAGGCAGGACTGCTGCGCCATC